>CM073759.1:84453224-84847880 GCA_037127475.1 Arma custos | reverse complement strand
ATGATATTTTCATAATGACATATCATATACTAATAATGTAGCACTTTGGCCAGATATATCTTTATTAAATCTGTAATTCTTAAATGACCTGGCCAGAATAAAATTATTTTTCTATTTTATTCTAATGTACTATAAGAAGACATCTTTTGAAATATCGTGTTATCTAAAAAAATTTTATGATAAAAATCATGTTCAACATAAAACTCCAAGAGCCAAAATAAATATCTGCTAATATCAAATAAAAATAACTTCTAAAAAAAGCATAGCCCTATATGTAAAAAAATATGTACGCTTGCTTTTTATATTCATGAAAGCGCCATCAATCTCTGTAATACCGATCCTGAGTTCACGGAAACTGGCTCCTTCTGACATGGATAAACGGCAAAGCAAGAATCCGGAGGTTCTCTCTCGACCGCATCACGGGATTGGAAGCTAATGGAGAGTAAGCGAAGGCGCATCTACCCCCAAAATAGAGTAGTGTTAGGTCAGAGGGTTTGACCAATGCTAAGATGGTCCATTCCGCAATTTACCAAAGGCCAGAATCTATCTGGGAGCACAGGAATGAGAGTAGGTTATTAGAGAGGTATGAGGGAATGAGAGGGGTAGTATACATATATAATAAAGATACAATTATAACGAAGTTTTGAAAATGTGACGGGTGTTGATTGAAGCATTTTCGATTTTATAAATTTCATTATTTTCAGAATGCAATTTGTTATAATTAAAAGAAAATATCCGATGTGTACAAAATATTACCTTTAGTTCGCAAACAAACAAAATGATACGAACTGATGTGTCTGAGACACATTGGCAACACTGATATCTGGACAACACTGGGAGATAGGAAAACCTGATGTTACCTACCTTAGAATGATTATTACAGTGTTAGGAATCAATTGTATGTAGTTCAATTAATTTGTATTAATGTACTTAAAAGTTTTAATAAATAGTTACATGTTTGAGAATTGAAGTGTTCTATTATCAAATACCAAAATACACGAAACGAACAACGGAAGAAAAGAGAATTCCTTAAAGAACAACTGCAGTCTGAAAAGACGAAAATCGATAATGTGGAAGAAAGTGGTCCGGGTAGAGGTCACAATGAATTTCTCGTAGAATTTGAGAAAAACTTTATTTATTAGCCAACGTTTCGACCTACTTTGTAGGTCTTCTTCAGGGCTATAGGGGGGGAAGGTAAAATTATAACCTCTGTTAAATTTATAGGTTATTGTTCTTGCTTAAATAACATATTTGCATTGTGTAAAGAGACTAGGGCGTATTTAAAAAAAAAAATGTTCTAAGGATTTCCTCAAATTGAGGTTTCCTTCAACCAAAAATGAATGACCTTTAATTATTTTATCCATTTCGTTCTATCCTGCATATCTTCCTCCCTCAGACTATGGCCGTGCATACTTTCCTCAATTCCTTCTATCCATCTCTTTTGTGGTGTTCCTTGCCGTTTCCTCTCTTCAGCACTCCAATTGTTCCATTCCTTTCCATTGCAGGGCCCAAAAACTTAAAATTATCCAATCTTTTTATGACATTTCCTTTTCTATTATTATTCTCCATCACCGCATAATATCAATACTTATGTAGGAGAAGGTAACATGACTTCCACCTCAAATAGGCTTTTCTCATATTTTATACGGAACGTAAAGCTGCGTCACTATACATTCAACAAGTTATCAGGAACTGTCGTTCGATAAACTGCGCGTTCAATTAAATAATTTAAATGATGGATACGGAACAGATATTATTTTTAATCATAATAGATATAAATTCTCAACTAATAATCAATGAAGAGCATAAGATTGAATTAAAAATAAACTGTGATTGAAAGCAAACAAGGATAGTTTACTAACCGATTACCACAATCATGAATCAATTATTCCATTGCGGTTGTAAAAAGGTCCAATATTCACTTACCGTATCATTTTCATCCATAACATGAGGCCGCCAAACTTGTAAAATATGCACAGTTGTAAAGATACTGGTGTCACGACTGAGTGGAGACTGATTATTAATGTCCTGCCTGATAGCCAATCGATTTAGTATAAATTATATTCACTCAATAGAGAAGTGCGCAAATAAAATATTTAAAAGAGGTTTGTTCTTATTGTTTATCAATTGTAAGTTGTAGAACGGTACGTATTTAGTTCAATTTTTTATCGGATAGATATTTTATAAGCGTATCGTACTAAATTTTATAATTTTTTACCCAATAAAAAAAAAAACATGTGTTGCCAACAAAAATTGGCCTCTATGTTTGATATTGATGATCAACATCACACATTTTTTGCCAGTCCATTTTATGGAGAATCTATAACTAAATATATAAGCTCATACGATCAGGATATTTATATTGTATTGAATACAAAAAACAACAATAATTTTGTTATCCTCCATTTTTTCTATCTAAAGTTCCAAGTATTAGAATAGCTATGACATATAAATGGTTGTTTATCCACATAATAATCTCTTGGATTTATATAATTTTTCTAAATATTTTTGTTTTGAAGAGAAAAGATTTGCCCTGGCCGGGATTCGGGCCGTCTGCGTCTCTGTCGCATTGCTCTAAACCACTGAGCTACCAGGGATTTATATAACCCCTGGTTCGCCCCAGGGAAGCACCACCATTTTGAGTCCATTTTGCTGAATATCGAGATTTATATTCACTATAACTTTTGACTCCGACGCTACGACGTTCATTTAAGTTTCAATCGTAAGCTGTTGTCAAAATCTATCGATCGAATATAAAACATGTGTGAAAAATAGTGACAGTGATCGATTTCATTAGGTGTACAATAAAAAAAAATATCAAGACTATATTTACGTAGTTTGCCTATACGCGGGGAAAAGCCAAATCCAAATACAGAAATCGTTTATGGTTGGAAAGTGCTTCTTTAGAGCGATCGAATGGTGCACATACAAACAATACCATATGACCGAGTCAACCAGCGGGAACGTAAAAGAATGAATCAAGCAGAGCGAATCAACGAAATTGCTAGTACATCTACAGCTGGGGTGGTTAAAATTATGCTGATGGATGAAGAAATCGCTTCTATATTGACCACGGACTCGATTGTCTGCAATGGTTGGTTATTCAGACACTTGGACAACAGCTTGAGTGCGTTTCACGACGTTTGTCAAAAATTAATTCTGACATAAGTGTGATTTGTGTGATCGCCTGTGGTTTCTGCGCTCATTGAAGCCAACGAAAGAAAAACTCTTACCTCTGTAAAGTAATGCTTCCCCTGAAGAGTCATTAGCAGACTTTAAACTGTGCTGTATGTGTAAAATATCACTGGACTCGGACAAAGTGCCCAGGCTGGTACGTTCGAACGGATTCGTTGTTCCACCGAAGCGGCACGGGTTGGCCACATTAAATTTGGTCAGTGTACATCGGACAATTCGTTAATGTACCTGAAGAAGTGGGCACAATGATGCAACAGCTACCGCGTCAATTGGTCATTGATCAGGCGTTCAGTATTAACATAATGAAGAACATGAAACAAGCATCTACGTAGTCTAAACATCAGTGGTAAAAGCGTGGCTACAATTCTTACTTCGTCAACCAATATATAAGCATTATAAGATTACAGTACTAATTTCATTTCTAAAAGGTTAATTCCATGTTTCAGTTTACAGCACGCGCTGGAGTGAGCAACAACGTCTCTGCGATACTTATTCCTGTATTCATCATCTTTGTTCGTACATATATGATATTTTACATAGCTATAGTTCGTGTTTCAGTGAAGTGAAATGTGAAATTTCAATGCAAATAACTGATTTATAACTTTACTATAATTATTATAAGATCGAGTGTTTCAAGCGACATTAGAGCATTATCTCGTGTGCAAGACGCAGCGGGTCCATCCCCACCACAGCCAAGGTAGGAGGACTTATCAGTTACCAGTACGGCCCCTGGCACCGAGGCTGGACGGTGCAGTGGCCAGATCAGTTCTGTTGCGAACTTTTTATTTATTTTATTTTTATTATTATTATTTTATTTATTTTTTCCTTCATCACCAGTTATATGAAACACCAATATGAAATTCCACCACCAGGTTTTGTCTAGCAGATCAGATAAAAAAGCAAAAGCCAAGAGAAGCCGATCCCTTGAGTCTACCAATAGAAATAGTCCGACTAAACCGAAGCCCAATAGAAGGCGCAAAGTTGATACGCCTCCAGTGACTCCTAATGATAATTTAGAACCCGAGGCAGGGCCATCAAATCAAAATACCCAGTTAGGGTCATCAACCCTGGTTGAAGACTCACCATTCTACTCACCAAACAGATATCAGCCACTGACAAATCTTACTTGTGAAGCAATGGAGTCCACATCGGCCCCTAAAGTGCATAGGCCACCACCTATTTTCGTGAGACATATAAAAAACTTTAAACTCCTCTGCACCCAATTAAACAATTTAATAGGCTCTGGAAAATACTACTGCACCAGTAGGACTAATGATACGAAAATTCAATCAGACACGCCCGATACATACCGCAGAATTGTGAAATACCTTACAGAAACTAAGGCTGACTACCACACATACCAACTAAAGGAGGAAAGAGCCATCAGAGTGGTGATCAGGAAATTGCACCCCTCCACCCCTGCAGACGTCATTGAAGAAGAACTGACCGCAATGGGCTTCAAGGTCACACAAATAACAAATGTCTGCAAAAACAATACTGGGCACCCTGAGCCAGGCAACAAAATTCCACTGCCTCTTTTCTTCGTTGACCTAGAACCAACACCCGGGGTTGAAAAAATCTACGAGGTAAACAGACTATATTATACCCAAGTTCAAATTGAAAAACCCTACCCTAAGAAAGACATTGTGCAATGTCATAACTGTCAAGCATACGGGCACACCCGGCACTACTGTCACCACACTCCCAGGTGCGTCAAATGCGGACAACCGCATAAAACCGAAGAGTGTATCAAGCCGCGAGAAACTCCTGCTGTCTGTGCATTATGTTTTCAAGGACATCCGGCAAATTACAAAGGTTGTCAAACCTACAAAAATATAAAATCGCGCGTTCTGGCAGCACGTCGGCCCACCGACGAAGCGAGAACGTCAAGAAGACAACCTTCAAAAATTGCAAATGGAACTGTTTCCTATGCCGAAATGTCAGGTGGTCAGCCGAAAAGTCTCGGGGCCACGCTGCAACCCGAACCCTCCAAAGACATCCCTGTACCACAAATCAACCCTATACAAGCACAAAACCAGCCCCAGCAACCACAATATTCCATGAATAAAATTCCTATTACCCCACATATACCTCCTCCTTCAAATGCTACTGATCTCACGACACTTCTCACATCATTCCTCTCTGAATTCAAATCAATGGTCACACCATTAATATCACTCCTAACAAATCTTGTTTCCCATCTCTTTCCTGTCCCACAACATCCTTAAATGACATCCACCCTATCTATTCTCCTTTGGAATGCGAATGGTATTCGAAACCACACTGATGAACTGACATCTTTACTGTATGACAAAAAAATTAATGTAGCCTTAATTACAGAAACTCGACTTACCAGTAAACGGCAGCTCAACATAACACAGTACCAAACCTACCGGACTGACCATCCTGATGGAAAAGCTCGCGGTGGTACTGCTGTCATAGTCCATCAATCCCTTTCCTAACAGTCATTTCCCCTACCTTCAAACGATCTCCTTCAGGCTACAGCTGTTTCAATCAAAACCTTTTCCTTTCCTATCACATTAGCATCGGTGTACTGTCCTCCTAACAAATCCATCTCCGATTCCCAATTCAGCTCTCTCCTCGATTCCCTAGGGATCCATTTCCTTTTAGGTGCAGACTTTAATGCGAAACATCAACAGTGGGGATCAAGAACTACTAATTCCCGAGGCCGCATGCTACTGTCTGCACTTAATTCCCACAACTCCAGTTTTATTTCTCCCGGCACTCCTACATATTGGCCCAATGATCCAAACAGAAATCCTGATCTCCTCGACTTTTTTATCCATGCTGGCTTAGGTCCCCTAAACTATTCCATAGAACGCCTTGATGAACTTTCCTCAGATCACAGTCCTTTGATCCTTACCCTTTCTGTATCTCCAATACCCAAACTTCCACCACCATCATTTATTAGGGGACCAGTTGACTGGAACCTTTTTCATCAGCTTGTATTCGACACCATTGAACTCAGAGTTTCCCTAAAAACACCCCAAGAGTTAGATGATGCAGTCGATTCCTTTACCAATTTGATCCAGCAAGCAGTTTGGACTGCATCTTCAACTCGTCCTTCCTTCAAACCCCGCAAGAAAAATCCATTACCACAAGATCTTAGGGATCTTATCCTTACCAAACGCCGTTGCCGATCCCTTTGGCAAAGAACTAGGCATCCTCACGATCGGAGACTGTATAACTACCTCACCAAACTAGTTAAAAAGAACCTGACAACCTATAGATCTGAAACCTACAATGCCTATCTTTCCACACTATCCGTTTCTGATAGCATCCTTTGGAATGCTACCAAAAAGATCCTTAAATACCACCTTATTTCCCATCCCCTCCGCCGTGAAGACGGTTCTTGGGCTGCATCAGATGAGGACAAAGCAGAAGAATTTGCCAAACACCTTTCAAATACATTTATTCCACATCCTGAAACCAACCCTACGCACGTTTCCAATATTCATGAATTCCTCTCTTCACCCATTCCACTATCCTTACCTCCTAACGCTGTAAGCCCCTCTGAGGTCAAATTCCTGTTACAAAAATTAAAAGTCCGCAAATCTCCTGGACATGACCTTCTAACCACCCAGATCCTTCAACATCTTCCCCAAAAAGCGATTATTTTCCTTACCTATCTATACAACTGTATCCTTCGCACAACTCACTTCCCTTTGTTGTGGAAACACTCCATCATCATTCTATTCCCTAAACCTGGTAAACCACCAAATGACACTTCATCATACCGACCCATCAGCCTGCTTCCTATTCTTTCCAAAATTTTTGAAAAGATCCTCCTGAAACGAATCCTACCCATAATCGAATCCAATATTCCTTTACATCAGTTTGGATTCCGTCCCAGGCACTCGAGGTCCAGCAGGGTCTCCGAGTTGTCGATCACATATCCTCTGCTCTTGAAAGCAAACAGTACTGCACAGGCGCATTTCTGGACGTAGCACAAGCTTTCGACCGGGTATGGCATGCCGGTTTGCTGTTCAAGCTCAAAACTCAGTTACCTCAATCCTTATTCCTAGTCCTTCGATCCTACCTCTCTGATCGCTATTTCCAAGTGCGCTGTGGTAACGAATACTCCAATCTTTACCCAATTCAAGCTGGAGTCCCCCAGGGCAGCGTCCTGGGTCCTATCCTGTGCATATTGTACACCGCTGATATCCCAACTACTCCTGAAACCTTCCTTGCAACGTTCGCAGACGACACAGCCATCCTATCATCTCATCCAGATCCTGAAATGGCTTCCTCGAACCTCCAAAGGAACCTTTCACTCATTGAAATCTGGTGTAACCAATGGCGGATCAAAGTCAACGAGGAAAAATGCAAACACGTAACTTTTACACTTCGCCGGGGAACATTTCCTTCTGTCCAATTCAACGAAACCATCCTGCCTATTTCCGACACAGTACGATACCTTGGCTTCTTCCTAGACAAAAGACTTACATGGAATCCTCATACCAGACTCAAAAGACAAGAACTTAACAGACGTTTCAGCCAACTATACAGATTACTATGTAGGGCCTCCCATCTTTCAATAGACAATAAACTACTAATATACAAGACGATCATCAAACCTATCTGGACCTATGGACTGGAACTGTGGGGGACCGCAAAAAAATCGAATATCAGACGCATTCAATCCTTTCAATCCAAAGTCCTGAGAACTATTGTCAACGCTCCTTATTATGTCTCCAACAAAACCCTCCATAATGATCTCAACATTCCTTTTGTCCTCGACCTCATCCCTACTAAATTCTCAAACTTTCACCAAAACCTTGTCTGTCATCCCAATCCCCTGGCTCAGTCATTATCCAGTTCCACACATCCATACAATCCACCCCGCCGCCTAAACCGGCAATGGCCTCGAGACTTGTTATAATAATGCTATTTGGAGTACTGGCACTGGCCAGATTCTCCACTCACGACCTGTGTGTGTGTGAAGCGCCCTTACCAGCTTCCATTGGCGTTTAATGCCAGTGACGCGGCTGGGAAAGGGAGCTGGGGCCTCCCGGACTCCTGCTTTGCCCTCATTTATGAGGAAGAAGCTCAGTTCGGGGACCCCAGGCAAATTGTAAATAGAGTATGAATGTGTACAAATTCCATGTTTACACAATTAACCACCGATGATGATCCGATCGAGCATCTATAGTGTGACAGAAGTGTAACGGAGTAGGAGGTTCTGTTAGCAAACCAGCACACTAAGCTTTGGAATGAAGAACATTGTCTCGACATTGCTCCGGGCCGGCTGAACACCGCTGAACATTATTTACGACGTGAATGCTAAAGAACTATCTTTCCTTTGAAATAATGCGGTACTGGCTTGCAGTTCAATTCGGATGTGTGCGTTACCTGAGACACGAAGGAATGATTGTCGCTATGTCACATCCGAGCACATTTTGTACATGGCCATGAAAATTATGTGGTTGCGTCTCGTCTCGTCGACGGCATATACGAGTATCTACAGCCTTGGTGAATAAGTGATTAAGTCGGATTTTTGTCCAGAGAGAGTTAACTGCTTTCAGATAACCGGTATCGTATCATTCTCGTAGTTTATGGCTTGAAATGGAGTTGTAATATAAACAATAACTCGTTTTACAAGCCAATGCCTTACTCAGCCTCTTATTCACTATGAAAATAACTTGATTCCGCTTACTTAAGTACAAGAAACTGAACTTGGCGAAAATTAGACTTAACCACTTATTCACCGGGGCTGTAGATATAGTATGTTTCAATGCATACCCACAGACTGCCTATATTACTCGCAAAATGCTAGAAGGTGGTGAGTTCATCTACGAGTGTGTCGATAAGAACCTTGTGCTTTTTAAATCTTAACCAAATTTTGTGCATAATGAAAAAATATTGCCGTTACGTAAAAGTATTCACTTACAACACATGGCCGTGTCAATGCCACAGCCACACCCAATTTTTTATTTGCAGAAATTGAAAGTCGTATTACTTGTTTCGATTTGAGAAATTAACAAGTAAATAATTAACGTAAATATACCACACATTCTAAAGTAAGATAAATCCACTTAAATTAGTTTTTTTCTAATTGGTATCCACTTATCTTCTAGCAGAATGAAACCAGTACTCGACTATACCTAAGTTGGAATAATTTCTTTAAAATAGAAAAGATCAAATGGGTATCATTTGAATGATCTATCACCCTTTTTCTATTTTAAGGAAGAAATAGTTGGGGGTGCAGTCAATGAAAACATCAAAATAAGTATAACTTATTTATTATGTGCCGACGTTTCGGCCTACAATGTAGGCCATCTTCAGGGCTAAGAGAAAAAACAGAAATATATAAAAACGTAGCAGTAACAAGAATATATAAAGTGGTACAGGAGTGGAAATAAAAACAGTGACTAGATATGATGAAATAGTGAATAGATATAAGATAAATAAGAAAGCATATAAGACAGATTACAGAATAATAAACTTAAAATAGTGATAGATAAAAATAAAATTGTAGATGATGAACAGAAATTGTAATAGTGACAGATAAAATAATACAAGAATAAGAATATAAAATAGAAAAAATACATGTCAAGAAGGGATAAAATGTAAACAATAATATAAAGGGAAGAAAAATGAGGAGGTAAAAGGAAAGATACAAAATAAGAAGATTAAAATATAGAAAAAGGGGGGTTGAGTATGAAGGATTTAGAAAAAAACTAGTTTAATTAATTATATGGATAAGAAACGAGACATGAGGGGTTACATAGGTAAAGTGTAATAATACAAGCATAAATAGAAAGAAAAGCTTGATAAATTTCAAAAATTGAACATTGAAAATAGTGGTATTATATCTATGAACTATGAAGAATGAAAAGAAAAAGAAAATAAGTTAGGGAAGTTAATATGTAACTGTATACAATTAGAAAGAAGTGGCATAAATGCAAAATAAGATGAGAATATAATATATACATATAGAAAATAGGTGAAGAAATACAGTAGATGAAAAATATGAGGCTAAATAAGAATGAACTCTATACTATTAACATATGATGGATGCCAAAAGTAGGTGTGAGAACAGGTGCGAAGAAAGGTGAATGTGAAAAGGATGGAGATAAGATAAATATGTACTAACCGAATAAAACAAGTTGCAGGTTAGGGAGCTCAGAGACAAGTAAGAAAACCATTACACCGGGCAGGCGGAAGCGATAAAGGCGATCTCTGACGGCCAAAAAAATAATGACAAAGAAGGGGGAAGGAGAAATGTAGAATCGGTGGATATAAGAGACCGTAAATAATGTAAATGGCGTGAAAAATTAAAAATTAAATTAAATAAAAAAGGGAAATTGCAGATATCTCCAATCTCCAATCCGGTCCTCATATCTCCAATCCCTTAAACTCTGCTGCGAATCTGGCTATCTCACTTTCCATGGACAGTTCTTTAACCAAATTTCTGGACTGGCCATGGGAAATCCCCTCGCTCCTGACCTCTCCAATATTGTCCTAAATGACCTTCTAGACTCCATCCTACCCCAGTTCCGTGACGATGTCATTTTCATTAAAAAATATGTGGACGACCTCCTCCTTATCCTAAATCCTAACATCATTCCAGGTTTATTATCATCCTTCAATGCATACCATCCCCGCCTACATTTCACTGTTGAACTTGAACATAACAAATTCCTACCTTTCCTTGACCTCCGTATCATTAGAAATCCCGATCACACCTTATCCACTGATTGGTATACGAAACCCACCTATTCTGGCAGACTCCTCAATTATTACTCCCAACATCCGCACCACCAAATAATCAATGTCGCCAAAAATATCATCCACTGTGGCCTATCCCTCTCCGACGCTTGCTTCCATAACACCAACACCCAACGCATCAAAGCAATCCTATTAAAAAACAATTTTCCTCCCCATGTTATCAATAGACTCATCCATCACCATTATAACCCACCCACCCGCACCCGTTCTCCACATCCGCCTTCTATCCCTATATGCAGATCCTTGCCATATATACCCTCCCTCTCTAATAACATTCAAAAATCCCTACGTTCCGCGATCCCCAATTTACGCATCGCCTTTAAATCCCACAACAAACTCTCCAATATTTATACCCGTGTTAAAGATCCCATTCCACTAAAACATCGCTCTCAGGTCGTCTATCGCATTCCTTGTTCTACTCCCAACTGCAACTCTTCCTACATCGGCGAAACCAAAAACCTACTTAAAGACCGCATTACCCAACACAAATACTCCATTTCCTCCCACAACCCAACCGCTTCTAAACTCTCCGAACACGCTCTATCCTTTAACCACATTTTTGACTTCGAAAACACGTCGATCCTAGCCTCCGTTCCTAATTATAATAAACGCATCCTCTCAGAAACCATTCACATCAATTTAGATTCCTCTACCGTTAATGCCAAGACCGACTCCCATCACCTATCCCTAACCTACGCCCATATTTTTAATTTACTAAAATAACCTTACATTCTTAATTTATTATGCCATTCTTTTTTTTTAATTACATTTTGACCATTGACTTTTAATTTTTATTTTTCTCTCAATTTACATTATTTACGGTCACTTATATCCACTGCATCTGCAATTTCCCTTTTTAATTTAATTTAATTTTTAATTTTTCATGCCATTTACATTATTTACGGTCTCTTATATCCACCGATTCTACATTTCTCCTTCCCCCTTCTTTGTCATTATTTTTTTGGCCGTCAGAGATCGCCGTTATCGCTTCCGCCTGCCCGGTGTAACGGTTTTCTTACTAGTCTCTGAGCTCCCTAACCTGCAACTTGTTTTATTCGGTTAGTACATATTTATCTTATCTCCATCCTTTTCACATTCACCTTTCTTCGCACCTGTTCTCACACCTACTTTTGGCATCCATCATATGTTAATAGTATAGAGTTCATTCTTATTTAGCCTCATATTTTTCATCTACTGTATTTCTTCACCTATTTTCTATATGTTTATATTATATTCTCATCTTATTTTGCATTTATGCCACTTCTTTCTAATTGTATACAGTTATATATTAACTTCCCTTACTTATTTTCTTTTTCTTTTCATTCTTCATAGTTCATAGATATAATACCACTATTTTCAATGTTTAATTTTTGAAATTTATCAAGCTTTTCTTTCTATTTATACTTGTATTATTACACTTTAGCTATGTAACCCCTCATGTCTCGTTTCTTATCCATATAATTAATTAAACTAGTTTTTTTCTAAATCCTTCATACTCAACCCCCCTTTTTCTATATTTTAATTTCTTATTTTGTATCTTTCCTTTTACCTCCTCATTTTTCTTCCCTTTATATTATTGTTTACATTTTATCCCTTCTTGACATGTATTTTTTCTATTTTATATTCTTATTCTTGTATTATTTTATCTGTCACTATTACAATTTCTGTTCATCATCTACAATTTTATTTTTATCTATCACTATTTTAAGTTTATTATTCTGTAATCTGTCTTATATGCTTTCTTATTTATCTTATATCTATTCACTATTTCATCATATCTAGTCACTGTTTTTATTTCCACTCCTGTACCACTTTATATATTCTTGTTACTGCTACGTTTTTATATATTTCTGTTTTTTTCTCTTAGCCCTGAAGATGGCCTACATTGTAGGCCGAAACGTCGGCACATAATAAATAAGTTATACTTATTTTGATGTTTTCATTGACTGCACCCCCAACTATTTCTTCCTTAAATTAGAAGATACAGTCGACCAACTTTTCTCTAACTTTTTCTATTTTATTTAAAATATATTTATAGATTTGAATAACAAATTAAACGTAGCTAATAAATATTATTATAGAAATTTTAAAATTAATAACAAAACTAAATACAGTGGAGAAATGTATTGTATTTTAGAATGCCTTACAAATATAGGAAAATTTCTAGTTGCACTTTATTTCTACAGAGTGAATTTTTTTTTTTTAATAACTGCATTCATTAAAATTTTCTAATGCAATTGACTTTTAGCATACTTAAGAATAATTGGAATTGACATTTAGCGTTTCTAAATATTTTTTTTAGGCGTGCTTTACAGAAACCATGGTTCAATTTTTCTTGTTTATTCGGATAAAGAGAGGCCATTCATACTCCTAGACATTGATGGAATTTATTTATTAGTATCATTTTTATCATTTATTTATTTATTTAGGTGAACCCGAGCCGTTTATTATCTGGGAAGAATGTAGTTTTTATGATTACTTAAAATAAACCCCACCAAAACCATGCCACAAAACAAAAGTGCTTTATGCAGAAATTCACGGCCTCATATCTAAGCAAAAATTTTCAGAATTTTCAACATTATTATATATAAAATTTGTAAAAAATTGAACTTTTTCTAAAAAGATAAAGGACATCATTTTCCCCTTAAGTTTATTAAAATGAAATACAAAAAAAAAAAAAAAAAAAAAACGGAAAAAGAGATTTTTGGAGCTTATTATGACAACGCTGGTAAAAAAGGTTGAAGATCCATTTTTAATATGAACGAAAATCAGTATAACATAAACATATTATATAGAACATATAAAGTCAGTATTACCCCATTTTATGGATACCAAAATTGTGTCTCTATACGATTGCCGATATCGGGAGACGACAAATTTCTGTAAGTGAGTTAAACTTAAAAAATGATTAAGTTCAATAGAACACGAAATTGGCTACAAATTTATGAATTCTATAGAACTCAAAAGTTTTGCTGTAACGTCACTCCTTAAGCTGCAAACTCAGGTATACCTTTTTTTAGACAAAACAGTTATTGGCCCGAAACTATTTATCCAAACCAATGTAACTCGTTTTAATAAGAAGTTTAATTAAATACTTAATCACTGTTTGAGGCTACTTCGGCACTTATAAAACAAATGCTTAAGCTCCCTATTAATTGATTAATTATAAAAGAATCATGTGACCTATTTGGACTTAAGGAGCAGAGCATTGTGGCTGGACTTAGCCATCGAATTTTTACCTTTATTATAAATTAATACTGACAATGATAGACGGTTAATTTTGTTCAAATAAACAATATTAATAGTAGGTACTTTAGGAAAAGAAATTTCTTAAATCCTGCTCTTAGGCCCTTCATATAATGTGAGGATAAGACGTATTTAATATTAAAGTGTTGACAATACATCTATTTAAGCAATTTTTAAGAGAACTTTAAAATGTCCAATTTCAATTATATTAACTTCAATTAAAATTGAAAAGTAAAAAGAGACCTTGCATAAATGTTAAGACCGTGGAAAAATTCCAACGAAAAGCCCTTAAGTCTTCAAACTAAAACAGAAAATTGTAATATCTATCCAATATTTCGCCCATTCAGGCATCCTCAGAGTACAAACCTGTATCTGACCTAATCCAGCCTGGTTCGAGTAGCCTTCCTTATGATTCATTAGTTGCATTTGAGCCTTGGAGGTGGTGGGATGTTTCTTGGGTGCATTATTTATGTTTTGTTTTGCTGTTGTTCTCTTTCTACCCTGAGGATGCCTGAATGGGCGAAATATTGGACAGATATTTCAATTTTCTGTTTTAGTTTGGAGACTTAAGGGCTTTTCGTTGGAATTTTTTCAATTAAAATTATAAACTGACACTGGTTGATTTCCGTGAAAAGTGTCTTTAACATCGGAGATTATTATAAATTCACAGGAGAATTTATAAGACCTATTTGGACTTACGAAACAAAGCTTTGCGGCACCACTAAGCCATTGAATTCCTTTCATATCCAATCCTTACAACTCAAAACCCATTAAAATAATCTCAATGATCCTTACATTGTTATTGATGACGAATAAAGTCATCCGTAATGGCCATCATGTCAAACGTCTTACTGATTTGGCCCGAACCCATTGACAAACTTAAACCAAACTTAAGTAATTAATTAATCAAACTTAAGTTGGATTTTGAATATTACCAGTAGGTAGTTTCTCTAAATGCAACCTTCTGCCATTACGTATCATTCATCCTATTAGCTTGTTGTATTATTATAATACAGGTGTGTATTTCAATTAAATTAATAAATAATATTTTATTGAATATACCAAGAGTTTTTCGACAAAGCGATTAGCAATTTCAGACAAATAACAAAAAAAAAGACGACTTTTCGTTCAAATGCATCTCAAAAAGCAAGATTTGTAAATCCTGACACCACGTAATGACTATCGATTAGGAACACGGCTAGCTTTATTTTCTTTCGTTGAATAAATCATAAGTCATTGGTTCTACCGAAATTAGGAGAGAAAGTTTTACCATTAGCCAAAATAAAAGTTCTTCGTCATTTAGCATGCGATCATATTTTATTGACTTGCCAAAATAATTTGTGATCAGAGGTGCATTGGCTAAGTCACGGGCCATTGTGACCATATGTTAAAGAATAATCAATAATAATAATTGAGTATTTAATAATAATTTATTGTTTGTTCATTTAACGGCACTTTATAATGTTATGCCTACTGGTACGATGCTACTGTGGGAGTCCTAAATTTTGCCTATCCAGGTTTCATTAGGGTAGGGATTTTTAACGAGTACCATACATCGTTCAGGCACGGGATCCCGTTTAACGCATAACCGGGGATTTTTTACTGCCACCTACCGGGCTGCGAACCCGCGATCTTAGGCTTAGTGGTAAGTTATGCTAACCACTAGATCACAGGTTGTCCATATTAAATAAAAGCTCGCCTTTGAAACGAAACACCTGCGAATCAGAATTTTGTTCAAAAGTGAGACGATCCCTTATAAACTTGGTAGACCGAATTGGGTGTCTTCACTTCAGTTGTGTGTTCGTTTAAAAAAAAATCACATTTAACGTAAATTAATGACATAGTAATTTCTTTAAATTTTTTGGTAGCAAATTCTACAGATCAACAAAATACAATTTAGTTTGTCATCGCTACTTGAGATATTTTTAGTAGATCTAATAAAAACAAGGTATTCCAGGAGTGATTTTTAACATAGCGAAAAACACAAAGATGTGTAAACATACCTTTTAAATAAGAGTAAAAATCCTTATAACACATATGAAAATAACCATTATTCATTTTCGAAACCGACATTTTGTGCCAACTGGGCTAATATGCCAATTAAATGATTCAGAGATTCCCGATTTCGAGGGTTTATTTTAATTGTATGATTGTATTTTTATTCTATTATTTTATTTTTCTTTATATAATGTAATTACACTGTCAACAACAAAGATGAGACGACTAAGCAGATGTTATTATATTGGGTGTCTTCAGTGCTATGTGTGACTAAAATAAATCACAAAAGGTGTACTTGATAATATTTACACATATTGTGTATGAACGCGACGATCAACATTTTTTTCAATGACATTTGTGCTTAGAGTGTTATTCAATTTATATTAAGTATTGCGTTTCTAATTTTGAAAAAACAGTTATTCTGGTAATAAACTCGTTTTTCAATTATGTTCAGAACCGGATATATTAAATAAGTTATGCATATTCGCATTACTCACTAAAAAACTTCCCCTATTCAAGCTCCCTACCCCGTGGAACTGCTGCCAGGCAGTAATTATCGCGGTGTACGGGTGTTAATGGCTGCGCACTTACATATTTACCAGACTCGTTATCAAGCTATCTCGTGACCTATTCTCTCTCTGAACTACCTATCGATCAGCGCTACACAGTCTGCAACCGAATGTTATATTAGCAAGGGCGCACAATGCTTTATAGAACTCAATGCGGTAACCTATATCAACATTATATAACTTGTACGAACACTGATAACTTGTAAGAACACATATTCCCATCAGAACGACTTCCTTTCAGATCCTTGCATACAGTTAGCTACACAAGCCAAGAGTTCTGTCGAATAATCTTAAATTAACTGATATTTGACATACTGCATAATGTTCATAAAAAAGAAGTCTTATATCAAACAGGACAGTAATATATCTCAGAAATGCTTTGGAGGAAATTTCATTATCAGGTCAGAAAGAGTGTTAAAAACTGTTATGTATGTCTATCTATCTGTAGGGTGATACAACCCGGGAGTGGGTCTTGGCCTCCTCTAGGAGCATCCACCATCCAGCTCAATCCATTGCTGCTGCTCTCCAATTCTGTGTGCCTAGCAGTTGCCTGGAGTCAGTCACCACACTTTCCATCCACCTCAGTCTGGGTCTGCCACTCCTTCTGGTACGGTCATTCTTATCCAAAGGACTCTTTTAGGAATTTTACCTTCCTCCATCCGAATCACATGGCCGGCCCAACTTAATCTTCCCAGTTTTATGAAGTCGACGACATTCAATTATACAGGGGATATAACTTCCGGTTCCATCGTCTCCTCCAAACTTCTCCTTCTTTTACAGGGCCGTATATTCGTCGCAAAATTTTCCGTTTGAATATAAGGAGGTTATTCTCATCAACCTTTGTCATCGTCCATGTTTGCAAGGCATTGGTTAACACCGATCTAATCGAAGGTTTGTATAATCGTGCATTAGTCTGCCTCGTGAGTAGATGGCTCCTGATCTGCCTCCTCAAGCCAAAATAGCAACGGTTGGCTGCCGCAATCCTTTTTCCTATTTCCTTGGACATGTCGTTCGTCGATGTTACTAAGGATCCGAGATAGGTGAACTCCTGCACTCTTTCAAATTTTTAAGGACCTATTTCTATATGACTTTCACCTTGCTGAGCTCCGTCGGCCTTTTATACCATATATTTCGTTTTAGACTCATTCACCACAAGGCCCAACAGCGAAGCCGCCTGATAAATTGCCAGAAAAGCGCTACTCAGCTCAGCTTTCGATCATGCATCTATATCAAATTAACTATATCATCTGCAAAGCCCAGGATCTGGACACTTCTATTGACAATAGTTCTTGTTGTCTGTACTTTCGAGACCCTTACTGCTTTTTGAAGTCCTAAAGCGAAAAGCAGACATGCCAAGCCATCACCATGTCGCAACCCTATTGTATCTATGGCATAAACGCAAAAAAAAATTACAAATAAGAATTTATGTGCTTAAGATAGGAATTGTTGCTACAGGAACATCTTAAACAAAATCTACTTCCCAGAACTGCTACTATATCGTTAACTTTACGTTTTCTTGACGAAGTCTCTAACGATTTTAATGTATTTCTTACATCAGGAAGAAGATGGTCCTGGTGAAGTTAAAAAAAATAGGGTGTTTAAAATAGAAATCGGAGGACCATGTTTACGTTTGAGGTGGTGCTTCTGGGTACGGATATGGTGCTTCTGGTAAAAGTTAATGGACTGTATGTTACTTTAAATATAAAATGAAAGGCCTTTTCTTTACACATATTATAATAATGTGTCTTCAGGTCTTCATAAGTTCCCAACGAGCCAGCGCAGAGCGAGGTGCTTCGGTGGCAGATGACTCCGGTAGAGATAGGAGAGGAGCGCCGATGATGAAATGCCCAGGCGTTAGAAAATCGAAGTTTTCGGGGTCATCAGTTAAGGCACATAGGGGCCTTGAGTTGAGTATAGCCTCTATCCTTGTGAAAGCAGTGGACAGCTCTTCATATGTGTAAGGCTGTTTGCCCATAGTGCTGATGAGGAGTGACTTGACTTATTTTACTCCCGCTTCCGATATACCTCCAAAATGGGGAGCGCGGGGTGGTATAAACTTCCACTCGACTCCAAGGGGGGAGAGAGCATCAGTGAAACGACATTCTTCTCGAGATAAGAAGGCGTATACGTCCTTTATGAATCGGGAAGCTCCGACGAAGTTGGTCGCGTTGTCTGACCGCATGATTTTTGGAAGGCGTCTACGGGATGTGAATCGTTCGAAAGCAGCCAAGAAACTAATGGTAGAGAGAGATGTTACTGTCTCCAAGTGTAAAGCCTTTGTGGCCAGGCAAACAACTAAACAGAGGTACGCTTTACCTTGTGAGGCAATTCTACGCGAAGATTCCTTTATGCAGAAGGGTCCTGCATAGTCAACGCCCACCTGCATAAACGTTCTTGATTGGGCGAATCGATCCTTCGGAAGGGGTGCCATCATAGGAGTCATTGGTTTGGCCTTTACCTTTCGACAGTGTACGCATCGAAGAATGCAAGCGCGAATGGCCTTTGAAGCTTGCGGAATCCAGTATGAGTTCCGTAGGATTGCCAAGACGAGAGACTGTCCGGCATGAAAATGCCTTTCATGTGCGTCCCTAATTATTAATTTGGCGAAGTGGGAGCTTGACGGAATCAATATGGGGTGCTTTGTGGAGTAGCGGACAGGAGCATTTTGTAGTCTGCCGCCCACCCTGACAATCCCATGCCTGTCGAGGAATGGAGATAGCTGTTGAAATTCCGCAGGAGTAGGAGAGGCTGAAGAAAATAGATTCGCGGGAAGGTGTGTTCGTTGAACCGTCCTGATGAGCTGAGTTTTAGCGTTGTTCAGGTCAGAGGTATCGAGACTTCTAGACAAACGAAGCCCTACGGATTTCCTGGCGTCCTTCCATCTGAGAATGCGTGCGGTGGTCCTGACGAGGCTTAAATAACTAGAAAATCGCGATGTCCAACCATCAAAAGGGTTGTCCTGAGCCTTGCCGGCAGTGTCAGCGAGCAAATTGACCACAATAGGGGGCTTGGATTCTGGCCATGAACTGATTGGCATCTGAAGCCAATGAGGCCCGTGCCACCAAAGTTTAGACTCCCTTATGCCGGATGGGGAGCATCCACGAGATCCAATATCGCATGGGTTTTCCTCGGATCGCACGTGACTCCATGATTCCAATGTTGTGGAGGTCAGAATCAGGCTGACTCTATTGGCCTCGAACACTTGTTTGTAAGCAGGAAGCCTCAGCCATGCGAGAACGGTGTTGGAGTCGGTGAAGCATCTGATCCCTGTGTGGGGAATTCCATCGACGACTGATGAGAGAAGCCTAGCGAGAAGAAGTGCCGAGCACAATTCCAAGCGAGCAATGGAAACGTATTTCACTGGTGCGACTTTAGTTTTGGCCTTGATCAAGGAGACTTTAACGTGCCGATTGGGACCTTCCGACCTGAGATATACAGCTGCGGCGTATCCCTTAGTGCTTGCATCACAGAATCCAATGAGTACATGAAGTGCGCCGATCGATGTGATGTAGCGAGGAATAGATATCGAGGAAAGATATGGCCACTCGTCGAAGACGACATTCCACTGATGTATCAGCTTAGGAGGCAGAGGATCATCCCAGTCCAGTTTTGCCTTCCACGTTTCTTGAAGGAGAATCTTCGCCAAAAGAATTACTGGTGACAAGAATCCTAGTGGATCGAATATTCTTGCAACAGCCGAGAGGACAACGCGCTTTGTGAGCCCAGGTTGAAGAGGAGTCTTAATTGAATAAGAAAATGAGTCACTTTTGGTGTTCCACACAAGACCAAGGATTTTAATGACTGAACCCAAGGACTCCTCACCCTGCTTGATAGGAATCACTTCCAAGATCTTCTCTCCTCCACTGGGAAGTAGCGATCGCTCGGTGGACGCCCACTTGCTTAAGGCAAATCCTCCCTTTGCGAAGAAATCACATAACTCCTGCTTGAGGACGTGAGCTTCGTCGACAGTGTCTGCTCCGGATACTATGTCATCCACTAGCATGTCCTTAGATGCCCGATCAGCAGCTAGGGGAAAGTTCGCACCTTCCTCAAGAATATGTTGCTTGATTACCTTCAATGCCTGATAGGGGCTGGATCTAACGCCATATGTTACAGTGTTGAGGTCCCAGACCATCAAAGGAGCGTCAGGGTTCTCGTGCCAGAGAATTTGTTGATGTAAGCGGTCTTCAGGATGAATCAGAATCTGCCTATACATTTTGACCAGGTCGGCGCACAGAGGAACAGCGTACAACCTAAAGCGCGCAAGCACAAGGCAGATGTCCTGTTGAAGCTTAGGACCAGAGAATAGAGCGTCATTGAGACTGGTTCCGTTGGAAGAAGGGCAAGATGCGTCAAAAACCACTCTCAATTTCGAGCCTTGCCAGATTCCGTGGTGCGGAATGAAGTAGTCACCAGGCCTTTCGGCAACCGTCATGTGCCCGAGATCCCTGTACTCGTTCATGAAACTTAAGTACATCTGTTGCAGTGTGGGATTGCCAATCAATCGTCTCTCTAAATTCAAAAACCGCCTTGTGGCCAAATCCCGGTTTTCCCTATGTGGAGTAGGGATGCATTTAAATGGGAGACGCACCATATAGCGTCCTCCTTGGGTGCGAGTGTAAGTGGCTTTGAAGTGGTCCTCACACTGCAAATCGTCCGGATGGGATCTATTTACGTTGATGGGTTCCTCCATTTCCCAAAATAGTTTGAGTCAGCGCCTATCAACAAGTCTATCGTGCCTGGCGTATCAAATGATCGGTCTGCTAGTTCCAGGCGAGCCATTTTCTTCACCGTTAGTTCTGGCAATTTATAGGCGGGTAAACTCGGACCTATCTGGTCGACTACAACTGCGGTGGTCACTATTTCAGCAGAGCCACGAAACGCGTTGATGGTACTGGTGATAGATCCTACTGGTTTGACGACAGCGACGCCACCGAGACTCATTATTTGTCCTTCATAAGCTTCGAGAGGGTAGCCCAACCTTTGAGCCAGAGATTTGGACATAAACGTCTGCTGGCTGCCCGAGTCGATTACTGCTCTTGCAAGATGGAGGCCATCGTACCGGTCTTTAATGAAGCATTGTGCAGTGCCGAGGAGAACCATGTTTTGAGGCGGCGTCCCGTTAACAGACGGTCCGAATGCGTTAAAGCTACATTAGAATGTTCCTGTTCTGTCCTCGTGGCATCGTTGACCGGTCCAGCAGGTTGATGCAGAAGACTGTGATGCCTTTTGTTGCATTTTCTACAATTCCATCGAGATGGATAATCGGACACCTTATGACTTTCTTATAAACAGTTCCTGCATCCTTTCCAACCATTAACGAATCTAACCCGACGATCAACAGGGAGATTGAAGAACTCCCGGCACTTGCTCAAACTGTGAACACCTTTGCCCAGCGGACAGTGAGAAGTTAGTCGGACAGGGTGAGTCGGTGATGAATCAGTCGTCGCGTTAAGACCTGGTGAATTCTTAAAGCTGGAGTTCTTCGTGGACCTTCTCGAGCCAGTAATATTACTTCATATGAAGTGCGATTGGATTATATTTGTGTGAGGAACTATCTGGAAACTTCGGTCTGCGGAATGAGGCGGAAACGTCGGAATTCATAAAGGTAGGAGATGAGCCAGAAGAGAATGAGTCCCTTGACATTTTGATGGCGCTCATCCTTTTGCGCACGAATTCAATTACCATATCTGCTGTAGGGGCTGTATCCTGCGATGTGAGCGACATCTCAATTTCATTGCGCGTTTTGACATCCAAGGCTCGTAGGGCCAGGTACGAAAGAAGAAAGTCCATTTTGTCGGTAATGAGGAGGGCTCGAAATCCTTCAATTCCATCAGCTACATTGTTAAGGAAGGCCTCATACCGCTGAAGATCAGACTTGCATGACTTCGTGTCGCAATCTAAAATCCTTTGGACATATAAGCTTGCGAGTGTGCGCGGGTTATCGTAGGCCTTCATCAATTTTGCCCAAGCTTGATTGTATGAGTCCTCGCCAACTAGGATACGGCTGATTAACATGGCCGCATCACCCTTCAGAGCGCTTCGAAGATGATGGAATTTTTTGATGTTCGAAAGAGTCGGAACATTATGGACCATCGACATAAATGTGTCCTTAAAACTGATCCAATGGCGCAGATCACCCGAGTAGGACGGTATGTTGATTTTGGGCAGGTGCAATTCAGCCAAGGATGTGCCAACTGAAGTAGGATCGGAGCGACTTTGATTCGCTGTGATCTCGAGCTTTATGCGAGCCTGGTTCTCGTCCAGCTGTATGTGGATAGCAGCTGCCTCACAGAGTTCATCCCGCACTCTATCGTAGTCCGCGTACCATGTCTCATCAGGCCAAGAGCCGGGATGTTCCACGTGTACCTGAATGGAATCTCTTTCATCCCATACCCTTTGATATTGTTCCTAATCAGCCTGGGCGCAAGCAAGTTTCGCCTTGAAAATTGGAATCTTGCTCGAGTCACTGAGCGCCTCTTTCCCGGCATTAGTGATCCCTAAAATATTTCGTTTTAGCCCGCGTAGTTTCCTCTCATAGACCTGACAAGAGGTCTGAATGTCTGGTAAAGAGTCAGGCATTACAATGTTTGTTTACAATATATATGAGTAAACAATATATATGTATATATAAATATAATTTCTATGAAATAAATATAGATATTTGGGAGTACGAGAGCCAACAGAGAAGAGAGGAATCGGATAAACCAGCCAACCAAAGAGGGACATCTAGAAATGGCAATACCAGCTCACAAACGAAATCAATTTTATCCAACAAAGGAATCACGATTTATAAAAGAAATATTATAGAAATATAGTGATAAGGAGACATCGAGACTGGTGAAGGTTGAACATGACGTGAAATAGTGTGACGTCATGATGCTACTCTAAGCGTGAGTTGGAGGTAGCGGAGAAATATAAATCAACCTTTATAATTTTACAGCAGGCATAAATATACAAAGAAAGATTGAGAAAGAGATCACCGAAAGATGGTGAAGGTAAACAGGCGTACCATTTGAGTGACGACATGTTTACGCAACTCTAAACATAAGTTAGAGGAGCAGAGTGTATAGGAACCTCTCTGGGAGTGGGGAGGCAGTATAGAACCTTACGATGTGTAGGTTACATGTTGATAACAGACTGTGCAATGTGCTCTGCTGAAAAATTATCTGGAATGCTGTATTTTGATACATTATGATAGAAAAACATTTAGTGTAGTATTTAAATGTTTGTTAATAATTGTTTAACACCTGAAATATAAATGTGTATAAAATTAATTATGTTAATCATATGATGAATACAAGTTACGTGATTCATTCATTGTTACTTGATTTGTCTGGACATTAAAATACAATTATTTGATCTAAAGTGATTGATTCGATACAATTATTTAAAGAGCTATACATGAAATCATGAAATAATTGATTTGTAAATCACCAGAGTTGTGAAGTTAAGATTTTCATTTTATCAAATAATCAACAATCAATTTGATTATTCACCAACAGGTAATTAATATAAGCGACATGGTGGTGAATACTTATATGATTATAAATATAAGTGGCTGATAATATTCAACTTCAAAATATTTAAATTATGAGGTCATGATTTTAATTTACATTACAATAATTGGCATTTAGTAATTAATTAATGGCCTTGGTAATTAATAGAAATTGTAAATATAATATAATACAAATGAAAATAGCCCATATGTAAAAAAAAAACATACACTATAAATCTAATTTGATAGCCAGATTTTTTTTTTTCTTTTTTATAATAACACAGTACAGAGTGTGTTATACTGAAAACTCTGAAATTTTGCATAAGTATTCTTTCTAAACACTGTTTATTTTATAGGTAAACGTGAACTTCAGTCTAATGATCTGTTGTTTCCTGGCAATAGTTGATGCCCACTGATACAGTTTGATAACAACACCAATATGATTTAAAAACAGTTTAAAGCCCATCTAAAGGCGAAAACAGTGAAAGAAAGCTACTGTTAATATTATACAGGCGAAAAATATTTTGATGAAACAAAAGTACTATGATATATTAAATTATACAAAGAAAAACTTTGATTTGACTTGGCATTTACGGATAATAAAAACTGATATTTATCTGGCTAAAGATTACAAAGTATATTACATACATGTCTGGCATTTATCCGTAAATTAATAAAGACTGGCATTTATCTAGGCCCGGTGGACCATGTTTAAAATAGAAATCGGAGGACCATGTTTACGTTTGAGGTGGTGCTTCTGGGTACGGATATGGTGCTTCTGGTAAAAGTTAATGGACTGTATGTTACTTTAAATATAAAATGAAAGGCCTTTTCTTTACACATATTATAATAATTATATAGAACATTACATATTAGGAATTTACTGATGGTTTTATCTGCGTGGCTGTGTCGTGCCCTCCAACTGGTTACCGGCCTCCTCATACTCCCGGCTCTGCCGGCCCTCTGTTCTGTATCTACTCCATGTGGCCGGAACACATATTCGCTCGTACAAGTTCTTGATCCAACTGGGCCCTTTCTCTACCAGGAGCAGCCCTAGGGGGGGATGATAGAGGGCACTGCCTCTGTGGCAAGGAGGTAGAGGAGAGCAAGGAGCAATGCGTGGATGTACATTAAACATAGGGAGAACTGTTAATTATAAAGCAAATGTTTAGGCCCTAGTCGCAGGTCTTCTTCAGGGCTAAATAAGCAAGATACAGACAAGTTAAATTGATTAATGGTAAATATAAATATAACATACAGACATCAAGTAATATGAGTAATAAAACCGAGGGAATTATTATAGTTTCAATATTTTCTAAATTGCTTCTGATAAAGTAACTCTAAGTTTAATTAAAAGTCTCTCATCAGTGGACCTGATCAAAACTAGGTAAATTCTGAAATAATGTGATCATTAAGTATATATATATTTTCTCCAGTTGAGGGTGCATTATCAAAAATAAGAGTTGTGAAGTATTTGTATACACTTGTTAGGCTAATCATATTTGGAAAAAAATTGACATATTATGTAGTTGGTGGTAAAGCATGCTGAATTAAAAAACACAGATTCTCGAGGCTGTTGTAGATAATATTTTACAGAATACTTATAAAGTGTTAACATACGTATTTGTCTTTGTAAATTTAAAATCTGAGGCATGTAAGAGCACGTTGTTAAGAATAATTCATGGGGAACCTTTAAAATTATTTGTAAAATAGATAATAGGTGCCATATAAACATTGCATTATACCTTCACAGTAGATTTTCTCCGAATGCAGCTGCATAATAAAAACAGTTCAGCTTAAAATTGTGCCTGAAGATGATGTGCAGGTCTGTAAATTGAGCTCAGAAGAATGTAATAACCACATATTTCCATTTTGTTCAACCGTTCTTGGCTTTAACTCTATACAAGTACACACTTGGGTTCAGTAAGTAGAGGGTAGAGACTGTGTACTGCTTCTAGGACATTGATTGTGCAGGGAGTTAATTAGACCAAAATTACGTTCAACCTATCTCTTAATTATCTGCCACAGTTGGATTCGATCTAGGCTTCGGATGGAATTTTCGAAAATTCTAAGGTTATATTACAAATTAATCAATATATAATATATTAAATTATACTCCACATTTTATTTTTATTTTATAACGTTACGAATTTTACTAACCCAAATCAACTTTCATCCGTGTACTTAATGATATGTATGAAAATATTGTTGACATGAAGCACCAAGCAGCCCTGTAATGTGTCATCCCAGTATATAGTTAAGTTTAACCTGCAAGTTTAAGACTGTTAAGTAAGGCTGTTAGGATGTTTGTTCAACTACACTTCCTGAAATAAGGTTACTAGTGAGCCTTACCAGAGGCTCACTGGTAGAGTACTAAGTTGCTGTGTCGAAGGTCCGGATTTAAATCCGACTGTGGAAGATTTTATTTAATCTGTTGCTAGCTCGGGAAGGATCCTTAGGTATCTGGGACCTTCCTGGGACTCACCCAGCCCTTATATAGTGGGTACCTTAAATAGGGGAGAAAATCTTTGGACATATCAATTCCCTGCACAGCCTTTGTCCGAGAAACAGTTCAGTCTCTATCACATACTGAACCCAAGATCTTTCAGTGATTAGCACACCTTACATGAAATACTTGAATTTTTCTCAAAGAACGATTTGCATTTTAAAAATTGTATTCATTACAATAGTAACATTGTTTGTTTTTTTTGATTTATTGAGTCTCCCCCCAAGTTAAGGTTTCCTCCAACCAAATTTTAGTAAAATTTTTCCAGTGCATCTTCTTCTTTTTTTTATAAGTAAGCATTTAAGGGTTTTACACGTTTTCCCACTTCTTGTTATATTGAGAAGGAAATATACTTAAGCACGTGAATCGTAGATATCTCATCATAATAGTTCCGTTATACCACTTAAGATAAGATCATGAAGATGTAAACAAGATCAACAAGTAGTAGGTATTTACAAGTGGGAAAGGCTTGCTGTAAAACGGTCATATCCACTGTTTATCTGATAGGAATCAGCTACAAGATGAAACAATGGAATTGCAGTTGTAGGTCGAATGCAAAAAGTTCGATACAACCCTGGGAAAAGGTAACAGGATGATAGGCAAACCTCGCACGGGACCACGGATGAGATGGATCCTCGGAGATGAAAGGTGCCGCCTCGTATTTTCCGGCCCCCAACAGGCGCTTTCACGCTTCGTGATCGAGTCCTCTTGGTGATCGAGGAGGGGCGGCGAGGGAGGGGGTGCCGCGAAGGAGGCCGTAGCGAAGGGTGCCTCGTGCCAGTGAGTGCCATGTGCCATAGCCGGAGTCATGTCCGCGTACTCGAGGGTATGGCCGCCCAATTACCTTTGGCACACCCAGCTCAATCCGGAGTACTTCCCCGCACAGCAGCGGCCAGCAACAGGTACTGTTAGTCCCTTATATAGAATGTAATAAAGGTACATTACCATTGCCCTGCGCAACACCGGGATAAAGGGTAGGAAATGAAGACCATAATGGAAAAACTCAATTTTTTTTTCAAAACATTAAAAAGAAAGCCAAGTTCCAAAATCCAGGCTTTCGATTTAAAGCGGAGGTGTGATAGTTGTTCTTGCCTGGTACTGAAGATCCACACCTAAATATAGCTTAATTTTATTCGGAATAAATTTAAATTGTATGGTAATGAAGATCTTTTAGATTAGTTGTTTTCCATTGCAAAGTAACTATTGGTAACCTTTAAAAAACTACGAATCCTTGTTATGTATTATCAGTTATGTCCCATTCGTACAAGATACATGCACAGGTGAAAACGAGGTTACTCGGTTTTTTCCGAAAAATTTGTAACAGCGGTTTCTTATTTTTTATAGAAGACGATAATGTGGTCAAAGCGGAATAAAAATGAGTTCAACTGGCTCAAAACGGCTGAATAATAACGTCTATAAATGGGAAAATCTAGTATCCGAAGGTTGCCTGGGGAAGATCGAGGTAAGGTGGCTTCCCCAAGTTGGGTTTCCAGCCCTTCAAGCATTTTCTTCATTTTCCGGTTGACAGGACCAGCAACCGGTATGGACTTATATTATTATAAATAATTTTATTTTAATAAAAATAAGGATACTGCTCTGAACATTTGGGAAAGAGTGAGATACCTGTTTTTATCCCTGTGGTCTTTATATCTTAATATTCAATATTAGGATACAATTAATTTATATTGTTTCATATTAATTGAAAATATTAATTATTTAGTACTCATTCGTGAACATGTAAAATTTATTAAAACCATATTACAGGAAAATCATTAATTTTGTTCATAATAAATCTAGAAAATTAAGATATTAAATACTAGTAGTAGTGTGATCCATTCATTGTTATTACATTTTACTATAGTTAAATGGAATAGCTTTATTTTCAAAAAGTATTTGCTTTCTGATCTTAAGATACGTTCAATATAATATATTATTTTATACAAAACGTTTTCAATAAAAACAGCAATTACCGAAACATTGCAGAAGGATCAGTGAAAAAGAAAATCTAAATATTGTAATATTAAAATTATGTTTTAATAGTATTAAAGAAGTCCTAGATATTGATAGTTATATTATTAATTTTATGAACGAATCATTCAATAGAGTGACATCTACTAGAGCCCGCTAAGAAAGAACTGTTAGTATAAAGATATAATTGTCAAAGGAATCAAAACCTTTAACTTCCATTGCGATATTTATGCCTGAGGTATTTTTATTAAAGCTGATTGTATGGTCAAGTCAGATCCGAATAAGGATTGGAGAGGGTCATGTAAGTTGGATTCTTCAATCAAATGCAATATTTGCAAATGACTTATTATTTGTAAAGTTTTGGATAAGTTAGACCAGATGAAGATAAGGTGTAAGTCTGTAGAATATGTTGGCAAATGCGATATTTGCAATTGACTTATTATTTGGAACCCCCCTCAATCATAGACTAAGAGAAACTGAACAAATATAATGAAAGATTTAGTGAATGGGTTGAATAGACATTTGCAATAATGTAATAGTTTTACGGCTTCATCTTACGAAAAGACGCATTTATTCGTCTAATTAAGGCAAATAACAAAAAACATTTCTTCGCTCTTAAACTAAGTACGGAGCTGTACAAAAGAAAGAATATGTATAAATTTAAAACAACAATAATAATAATTATTTTTTCAATTGAAAAAAATTGTTGTAGTGCTTTTTAGTAATTACGTATTTATAATTGCAAATGAACCATCTCAACTATCGTTTTTACCGCGATATCTCAATGGATTAGTATTGTATAATAAGATATTTATGATGTAACCAGGTGTAAGTAAGGAGAAGATTATTGGATCAGTAATAATACTCTGAATATCTGTTATCAATAGTCCTGTTTCAGATTAAATCTATCAAAATGGTTACTAGCGTTTAAAACCTGATTAAGAACACTCGTATTTTATAACGCTAAGCTGAGCTAATGCTCCAGAGCTGGGGCGACCAGACATTTCATGGGCTTCCAGTTCCAGATCGGCGGACCAAAACATATCTAATTGAGCTCTGAAAACAACTTTCATAGCCTCCTTACCGCCATTATATCAGTCACTTCTTGTTTGGACAGAAAAGGCTCTTTAACGTAGTTGCCTTTGTATTAGAACGTTATTTGAACGTATTAACAAAGAATTTCATGGATGAACCATGTTCAGAAAGACATGACATGATACAGTCTTGATGAAGAAGACGACTTGACAGAAAGACCTGGAAAAAAATGTACGTAAATTTGTTTGAAGAAACCCTCAACTTTGGGAAAACTCTCAATAAACATTTGAATGTATTTAATTAACTGTTAATACAATCCGGAAAAAAACAAAGTTGCCATTGTATGGAATACAATTTATAAAATGTACATTGTTATTTCAGGAAATTTTTTTCAAGTTGTTCCTGTATGGTGTGATAATTTATTCATCAAACGATTCACCGCTTTATACTACTAATAACAGTGTCTTCTTATTTCAATAGATAAAGCAATCCGAACAATGCCATGACAAAGTATTTTAATCACTAACTACAGAAGATACTTCGATTAACTAAAATATTATTCCAGTTGGAATAAAACAGCCCAATAGCCGGGTAATATAATTTGGAAAAAATCCTAATAAATATTTTTTGTTATAATCTCTTCATTGAAGGTTAATTATCATTAAATATGTACCAAGAGACCTATTCAACAATTGATATATATATTTTTTTTTTTTGATCATGTAGAAGAGCGAAGAGATAGACACTTCAATCAAATTTGCTGAATGCGCAATTGCGCAGGTGCAAATGAAAATTAAATAATAATAATAATAAAATATGTAAGTTTTTTGTATCCGTAGTCTTGAGCCTACTAATTTTTAGCAGTTTTTATAGTGATGTATTTTTTTTACACGCATAGACATTGGGTTCCGGTCTCTAGTATTGACACAAATGAGGTACGGCAAAATGTTGGAGTAATTTTTAATTTCAGGTATATTATTTAGAATACTTCTCATAAGAAAATAAAATAAAAACCTCCCTCTAACACGGCCTTTCCTACCATTCTAAATAATCCAAAAGAAAAATAGCATCGATTATTTATTGATAAGTCTAATACGAGGCGTTTGTGATAAAAAAAACAGATAACTCCGAATTTTCAAAACTTGACTTTTTCATTTTTTCGCTGATTTAGTCTAGCGATTTAGTCTAACAGGTTACTATACCGCCTTATTTATCATGGTTTTAGTCTGAACTTGAAGTTTTGGGAGCATAAAATTTCTTTACTAACTTAAATATGAAAAAGTCTAGTTTTGAAATCGGATTTAGATCCTGAACACATCAATGCGTACTGTGCAAAACAAAGGAAAATATGACTTTTATCGACGAATAAACTTAATTGAATTATTGTTCTATGTTGCCCTTTTAATGCATATTTCACTTTGTTATTTTATTGTAGGATGTGGGGTAGCTCACCGTGTAGAGTGCTGAATTGCTGAGCCGAGAGTCCCAGTTTCTAATCTGGCTCTGGTGGATAAATATATTCAACCCATTAATAGATAAATTAACAGTAAGCTTCAGCTACTAAAACTATATTTTATTCATTTCTGCAGGACCCTGTGGAATCTGCAGACCTCCAGGGGTCTAAACAGCCTCTATAGAGTGGGTAACCATAATAGGTGAAAAATCTGGTGGTTGGGCTCATCCTGGTCAAATCACCTCCATGCACAGCTAATGCTCTAGAAACAGTACACCTTATAATTTTTTATAATTATTGGTCATTTTTTATGAGTTATAATTTTTTTTTTTTAAAAGAGAAATTATTTATTTAAAAAAAAAAAAAAAAAAAAAAAAAGTACAGCTTATACTTTGTCCTTTCAAAAGACCAAGACCTTTCACGGGTTTTAGTGGTACAGACTTTTGGTTTTTATTCTACAATTGAAGGTAATGTGAGGAAAAAAAAGTTAGTTTTTGCGTTATATTTTACCTCCTATTTCAGAAGTGGGATCTCCTACCAAGTGGAAAATGAATGCCAAAATTGTAACTGACGGTATTAATATATTGTTGTAAAACCTTTGTCATAAATTATTTTAAACATATTTACATTATGTTTTCACTTTCAAGTGCCTTTTCTAAATACCTAAACATCGAGCATTCATAATATCCTACGCATTAGTTTACAAATTCCGATCAATTAATGTAATTGATTTTATGTATTAATTTGTTTTCATGTACCTACCACAGATTTTTAAAGTAGAGCCACAAGGATGAATTTGAATATAAAATACAAAGTATAAGTTCTATTTTAAATATTTTATTTGAAAAGAAAAGACATGACCAGGACCGGGACTCGAACCCGGGTTTGCCACCTGTCCGTGGTGGTTCTTTAACCATCTCAGCCATCCTGCCTGGTTCGCTGTCTCGGTCAGTTCTTTTCACTGATCCTATAACTCCGTGTTCTCGCAATTTACGATATATACACGGGGAGAATGTTAATTGAACGTTTCTGGAAAAATTAATAAAATATAGTTTTAGTAGATGAAGCTTTGTTAAATTGATAATTAAATCCATCATACTCAGAACATATAAATTAAGTCTTAAGGCAGTTATATGTAAATACAACAGGGTGTGTTTGGACACCTGAAGGAATTACTGATAGCGTTCATACCAGAAGGGATTCTTGTCTGATGTACGCAGATGACATAGTATTTGTTGCGGACCACCCAACTGTATTACAGTTAATGATTAATAATTTAGCTGAGTATTTTAAAATGTGGAACCTTACACTTAATTTGGATAAGTCTAATATTATGATTTTCCAAAATGGAGGTAGGTATGCCAGGTCTGAACGTTGGAAATTTAACGGCACCAATATTAATATTTTAAATAAATATAAGTATCAGGGAGTAATTTTGACACCAAAACTTTCATTCAAAACCCATTTCGATCGGAAATTGAGCGTAGCAAAATGCGGTATTATGACTACTTGTATCAATATTTCTAGGTAAATTAGAAATTTTCAATTCAGTTTCTGCTGTTATTTTTCATTAAAATAATACTATACCTGCCATACAAAATACCAAATTATATTATATTTTTAGAATCTGGCTTAACTCCGATTTTTATTTATGCTCGCCGTTTGCACTGTAATCAGATTAGAAAAGTTTTCTTGTTACCGGGTTTTAGACAGCCTAAAATTCAAGCCAGAGAAGTAATTAGAAATAATAAAATTTGTTACAAGGAGCTCACAACTACCTACTTGTGATCATTTGCAGTTTGGAGCTTTTGATTATTTAAACAAAGAAAAAGTAGATTTGTTATCAGAAAAAATTGAAAAGAATATAAAAATAATCAAAGGCAAAAGGCACAACAATCTATCTTTCATAGTTTGTAAAAGGGTCTAAATTTCGAACTAGGAAACAACCAATATATTTCCGATAATAATAGTTTCCATTTTATGAATGTTATTTTTAAATTTATTGTGTATTGGGGAAAGTTATTGTGTTTGAATTATAATGTGAACCGTTCTGAAGAAAGGCATTTATGTAAGGAAGAAATAGTTGGGGATGCAGTCAATAAAAAAATATAATAATAGAAGTTACAGTCAACCAATTCTTCTCTAACATGAAAGGCATTTATGTTCTATGCGTAATAATAGGGAAATAGAGGACCTGTACCATTATGCGGCGATGTGTCCTATCTCAGGGGAGTTCAGAGTAAGATGGTTTGGCAAAAATATTATACATAAGAAAAGAAGGAATTAATTGAGCTCCTAAACGGTTCGAACTGGAACAGTTTATATAACTATCACGTAGAGGGCAGTAGACATACAGACTTTTTAGTTGAGCAATTTAACTACTGACCTTGTAATGCATATTTTTGTTTAGGACTGATTTAAATGAAGTTAATTTCAGTTATAAGATAATAGTTTATTTTGTTTTCACTTATTTACAGACCAATTTATACAGATGGACTCTGTCCATGTATTAGTGTCCCTGAATAGAATTGTATTTAGATGTTTGTATATATTTGAATAAACACGTTTATTGTTATTATTATTATACTCATTATTATTATTATTATTATTATGTTATTATTATACGTTGAGGTACATTTTGTATATTCTTTGTTAGAGTAATTTCGGTACTCTTAAGAAAATCACTAAGACTTAAGAGGATTTAGAACACTTATTCTTGACGCTATAAGTGCACTAAAATGTTACATTATAAAATAGCCCTCTCTACTTGTGATTTAATGTTGTAACACTTCCAGAGTTTGGTTCTCTTCCTCAACTATTCAAAGAAGATTAAAACGGTAACAGTGGATTAAGCACACTGCAAATACCTCACTTGTTGTGTAACGCACTGATAAAAAATGTGAAGACTTCCTTTCGCAATGTAATGAATAAACATAATACCGTATATTGGACTCTATTTCCTTCTCCAGCAAAAAAAATAAATATATATGAGCAGCCAAGCGCTTCATTACATCCTACGTTACGGAATACAAATAGAGTTCTGTGACTAATTACACCCTACTCCCAAGTGAATCGATGAATTTTAGCAGGTTACATCACAATTCTTCTTATTCAACATAGTGTTCCAATGCATCCCTAAATCATGTACAGGTTACACCTGCGGAACTTATTTACGTATCCAGCAAGTGCAATTTAAGGGGTGAAATTGGTGACAGCTTGTGGTGTAGTGGTTAGCATAAAAACCTTCTATGACCTAGTACGCGGGTTCGCAGCCCTATGTTTTTTTAAAGTGAGTACATATTCCTTAGTTATGCCGTCTTAAAATGAGGGTTTGAACCTTTCCGATAAAGATCTCTATCCTAATTCAATCTGGATAGAAAAGATTAAGTACTCTCACTGTAGCATCGTCGAATTTGAAACACAGGAGACGTTCATTTATCTTCATAGGTTAACATGAACTTTTCTATTACTTAATTTTTATTTAATTTATTTGTTTTTCGTAACTTTTTATTTTATTATATTAATACCTATTTTTTTGTTATAATATTTGTGGGAAGTAGCCTGAGCTATGTAGTAATTAATATAGTAGGCATTGTACTGCCTCTATCTGGGGAGCGATCATAACATATTCTCCATATTTTTAAAATATGTTTTTTTTTAATTTATGGAAATTTATGCCATGAGAAAAAAATCGGAAAAATTTAAATCCTGTTATTGTATTAATGATTAAAATACAATAGTCACCTTGTTATAAGTATTTAGCTTTTACCAATTAAACCTCTTGTAAGTTTTGTAATGGGTATATTTGGATTTATATATGGAACGGTTTAACATGTGTAATTATGTTTTTTTTTAAATTTAGCAATATTTATAATTCTATAATTTATAGTTCGATACATAAATGTGTACGTATTAAACATCTATCTTGTTTATTTATACGGAATAATACAATAGTATGAGTATGAGACCTATCGTCTGCTGAATATTCATTGAGGTCATTTGTGCATAAATGCGTCAATAAGAATGATTTACATTTGACTATTTTTAAGAATCGTGAAATATTCAGATCATAACCCAATTATTAAAACAGTAATTATTTGTCATTAGGGGCTCTGGAAATGTTTCCAAGCATTCTCAAAATCTGTGGGACATATAGAGTGGATTTCTATACTGTGTTATGTCAGTCTCCTAAAATATGACTAATTGTCAGCTGCATATTGTATGTTATATATTACGAAAGTGTATCATTTTTACTAAGATATACGTAAATATCACGTGTGTGTCCAATTCTCAGTGTCGTGACAACTTCTTTACTTCTAATGTTTGCTTTACTTTTCATGCAGTTTTGGCAGTAATGGTTTAACTTAGTCTTTTAGTATCGCTTTTACAAATTTTAATTCGAAAACACCTTCACTATTTTTCCATTTATTCCTTATTTTTGTGACACTAAGAATTGCAAAATAAGTAAACAATATGTTGATCTGTTTCATGCAATATTAATTAGTTATTAATAATTAATAAACTTTAAGCGATTTCAAAGTGTTCATTATCTATTTCGATTTGATATTTCGGAAAGAGGTAAGGACAAAATACAAACTACGATTCATTAAATGGAGAACGGAGATAGTTGGGGGGCACAGTAAAAAAAAACACCAAATAAGTACTAGACTTATATCTAGTAAGTGCCGACGTTTCGACCTACAGTGTAGGTCATCTTCAGGGCTATGAGAGATAAACAAACAGAACAAAAAATATATAAAAACGTTACAGTAACAAGAATATAGTGACATGTAATGTAGAAAATTAAAATAGTGACAGATATGAAAATTAAAGATAACGAATATTAAAAAAGTGACAGAATATAATAAAATTAAGATATTGACAGATTTAATAAAATTAAAGATAATGAACAGAAATTAAAATAGTGACAGATATAATAATTAAAGATAACGAATATAAAATAAAATACAGAAAATAAATGTACAGAAAGGATAGAAAAGTAAATATAATATAAAGGGAAAAAATGAGGAGTTAAACCAAATATACAAAATGATAAGATTAACATATAAAAAAAGATTAACATTTGTTTGCCTTTAAGTCAAAAAGATATGACTGGATCCATATTATAACAATGGAGATAGTGAATATAACTTTTTAAAATAGATTAAATTTTCTTAATGTATCCAAAAACCAGTAGCTTTAAGTGGGTCCGTAAATTAACCTATTGTCGGGAATTTTGGAAATATATTTTGTTATATAGTCGTTAAGTTTTGTTTCTCCTATCGATATCTGAAATATTTGCAATTGTCAATTGTGGAACAACAGGTTCCATCTCCATCCTTACAAGTCGGATCATGTCGAAATGGATGCTGGCACGTTCGCGGACATGTTCTCGTGGGGTAATTAGTTTTCTCTCATTAACGAACAACTCGCCCACTTAACAGAGTGTGACATTAAGATTGCTCCAATGTGATGACTTGTATCGTCCTCGATGACGGTCCAACTGACGACTATTGACCGCGTTGCTAATTCAGTTTTGAATTGATTCAAGACATATCCAATTGTTGTTTCATTGAATTGCGAAAGAAAATACGTGCGTCCACGTGTCTAGATCGACATTGTGTCACTACTATGTCGTTTCGTATTGTCACTGTCAGTTCCTGGAAGTTTCTAGAATGTGCCTGCTTTCTAATCCAATTCATGAGATTCTAAATATGTATTTTAGGTATCACAATAGATAATTCGTAAAATCCTTTATTTATATGTCAGCATTATGTAGTCGTATGTTTTAAGGAGCCTTTACGGATGTTAAAGAAACTTGGCTCTCCGTTAATACTTGACAATCTTCATAGAACCATCCTTCCCTCCTGTCAGGTTTCTTAGTTACCGGAGTCTCTTTCGCTGGTACAGACAGTGATGATGTTCAGTGTTTTAAGGTCACTATATTTTACTATGTCTATTAAGATGACACTGCAATGGAACTCCTAAACTTTCCTGATCTTGGTATAATTAGAAAAGGGATCTTGAATGAATACCTGATATCGTACAAGCTCGGGACAGCCATTTTACGTTCCCATTATGAGGAAACCGTAACTAAGCAATTTTACTGTTTAAAAAAAATCCTAAGACCATCCTTCGAGCTGCGATCTCGCGATCTCGGACATAGTAGGTAGTTAATAAGTACACACAGGTGACCCTTGATCAGTGCTTATCTGCATTCTCAAAATTTAGTATCAGTAGTTCTGTTGACCCATAATTTCTCTAAGCTTTACATCTAGAGTACGAAAGAATTTTTTACATAGTTCAAGCTCCGTTCCATTACTAATGTCAAATCTAGTTCTGTTATCATACATGTAGCATTTTAACGATTGAAATTATGCTACTTATTTTACGAATGATAACGTAGCAGTCTAGCGTTTGCTCCCGATATGCTCTGATTCAGTAGGTTTCTTGCACTCATGAGAATATGGCGTATCTAGGATGCTATTTATCCTTGGGGTCTAAACTTCCTCCTCGTACCCACGTAACTTGATTTATGAGGAAGCAACGTACCTTCAACAATGAGCTTCATCGATACTGCAAAATACTCTATAAAGTCGTTTTCCTTTCTGATTACAGACTTCATGCAGACTATATTGGTCATTGATAGTGTTACGGGCTACTGGGTATTAAAATGAATCAAACAATTGCTAAATTAAAGATACTAATATTTATTAACAAAAGTGATAAAAAGGATACAATTAACAATTAAATTATTAAACTAATATAAATTTATAATGACAATATTCTAAATATTTATTATAACCTAGGCCTATTTAATTATTACAATAATATAAGATATTACTAATTATAGATAGCTTAACTAGTTACAATAGTTTCTATGATTATTATAAAATTACACTTTTATAACTAATAGTTAACACTTACAGTTCACTAGTCCACCGACCGTAAGATTCTCCAAGTATGACAAACTGCCACACAGTAACAAACAGAAACAATTAATACACTCGCGAGACTGTCACAGGTCACTGATACACTTGTTACACTGGCCGGTTCGACACTGACTAGTTTATCACACTGACACTCACTTATCACACTGACACGCACTTATTACGAGATCATCACAGTGTCTGGTCTGCTCTCAGACTAAGACTGACTCGCTCGAGACGAGGGAGGTATTTAAATAGGCAAGGCCGAACATTCTAGAACAGTCTCCACTCTATCGTGTTCTAGAATCTTCTTAATCTCTTTCAGACAAAGCAGAGGCGGATCTACTATGCTGAGAAGCGGGTAATGTCTCCCGCTGACGGACTTAAGCCGTTAATCCCCCTGCTTCCGTCCTCATGTCTGCGATCGTAACAATAGGTAGAAATATTATTTGCTTATCAACTTGGGCATCATCAACCATATTCACTACGTGATGACGAGAACATTCATTTTAGTTCCAATCCAGTTGATCACTGAATTCATCCTTGAGAGTTTGGAGCATGAACACATATTAAGCTACAGTTGTGGAACGTTTCTTTCACTCGTAATGTGCATAGCCCAGGATTAATTGGTTTATATCGAGTTGTCACATTTTTTTTGCAACAGTAGTCATAATAGACGGTATATATTCCTTTCTTGAAAGTACTCTATCCTGACCTCCTGATTTATTGGATGCAGCTATGTCTATGGAGTAGAAGTCAATACTTTTGAAAAGCATTTGGTGTGCTCCAAGTCTCTGAAGTGATAAAGTATTCAACGAAGTAAATTTTAAGTTCGTTTACATTGTCTGTGTTGTTTCCTGAATTCCAATTCTACTAATCTTTCATTTGCTTTCCTGAGGGCAAATTTATGGACAATTTTTAATTTATTTATTTATTATTTAATTTTATTGTTATTGTTATTATAATTTAATTAATCTTAACCTGCGCAATTGCGCATCCAGCAAATTTGATCGAAGTGTCTTTCTCTTCGCCAAAAACATGATCATCGAGTTCTGGAATAAAAGTATCAATAGTTGAGTAGGTCTCTTGGCCAATGTCTTTTTAATCTTTTCTTATCAAGTCCAGGTAACAGGGAGTAGGAAAGCGGAAGAACGAATTGCGTGATATTGTGTCGATGATTGGAATGTTATGTATTTGTTATGAATATATGATTTTATAGTGGGAATGTTCATGTCGTTGTGTGTAGTGTGATTCGAAATATACCATGGTGCATTAATAATTTTTCTGAAAATTTTGGACTGTGTTGTTTGTATCTTGTGTATGTGAACTTTTTTTATTGAACCCCAAAGTTCTGCTCCATATGTTTGACAATTTAAATTATATGAATTGTAAATTCTAATAGATGATATAGATTACTTATCGTAGAAGAAATTATGTTATAAAGCTTGTAATATAATTCAATACGATTAATTAATACAATTCACAATTAACGTTATGGCTTAGTTATTTAACAATCAGGATCTTGACCAATTAGGAGACTATAATTAGCAATAGCTAATACGGGAGATGTGTAGGAACGGCATTATTCATCAGGGAACAGGAGAACGCCAATGCTGTTGGTATGGTTTCCAACGATAATACAGTACAACTTACTGGTTGCACATTACTATGTTTATTACAATCACTGAAATTATTGTTTGATTTTACCAGTTGTATTTTTATAAATTAGTTAACTTTTCAAGTCAAGTTTAGTCAATTGGTACATGTAGTAATAGTGACTGCTCGTTAAATCATACTCAGAAATTATTTTAAGCGATAGTCCAATTTAAAGTCAAAAACAAATTATACACATGGCAAAATTCTAGTTATAATTTTTTAAATATTATTATGCACCATTATCAGTTGATGGGTTGGTATCACTGAAAAAAGGATTTCATAGATATTTGATGGTTTATTTTATCATGTTTTTATTATTATTCCCCTCCTTCATTCTCTTTATTTTTACCATTTTTCTCCACTGCAAATATAGCTACTCATTCTTTTTAATAGTAATATATTTTAAACTTATTTCAACTTTCACCAATACCATGGGATTTATTTTATTCTGTAATGAAATAAAATGTAGAAAATTACAAAAGAAATGTTTTTAGAATTTTCTTGTTTATTATTTTCTAGATTTCTTTTCACTGCTATCATTTCTCATTAATTATTTCTTAACTTTAATCCATATTATTTCATTCTTGTCTTTCCTATCATTTCTGTTTAAAGCCTGTTATATTTTGATTGGCATTGCACTGTTTATGAAGTTAATCTGTTCTTTTATTCTGAGTCCTGATGAGAGCCTGGAAATTAGGTCGAAACGTTGACAAAATTAAAAATAAAATAAAAGGTTTATAAATTTACATCATTAACCTTTTCTACATCAATTTGAAAACATGTCATTAAGCATTTACATACACCTATTAAAACCTGTTTGAACAAACGTTCTTCGAATATGCAGAACTGCAAAATAGACACCCATAAAACAACTCCAGTAATTTCGATCTAACGTACCGTGAAATTTCCCTAGTACTTTGGTATGCAAATAAAACTTTAACCTCTGATTTACTCATGCCGACGACTAATGTACTATTACGAACCTACTAAAAAGCAATTTGCGATAATTTGAACAGATACAGTATCCATCTAATAAAAGAGATAGCTACAATTCACATGCAGGAGATTGCTATAAAACTCAACAGGAGGATCTGGACGAGTGACTAAGATAGTTGTTATTATTTTTATTGCGTGACTATGTAAATGAATTGAAGCTAAGTAACGAAGGCCGCTGGATATTGTTTTTTTCTTATGCCTACGAAGTAATTATTTTTTTGTAATTTTTCTCTTATTAATATGCCATCTCATAAGCTTGTTTTTAATAATGGTAATTGGATAGGTAGAAATTCATTGTTAAAAGTGAATTAAAAAAATAAACAAATATAAACTTTTACCATTACTCGAGTGTTATAGTAGTTACTAGAGTATTAGTACTAAAAATGAGTTCACGATAATAAACTAACCTGGAAAATACAACTATCATAAAGAGAAACAAAAACTGTAATAATTAAAACCCAAGAAGGTTCAATAGATGGTAAGACTACTGTTTCTAAGATAACGGTTGTGGTGAAAGATGGCTAATCCGAGATTAAACTTTCAAGTACTTACCCCTAACCAAGGGTACCCACTTTATGGAGGTTGGGTGAATATCTACCCAGTTCAATATCTATCTATTATCTTTTTAAGTCAGTACGCAGAGTTTTGTTATTGCAATACCGTGGTGTTGATGTGATTTTTGTTTACCATAGAAACACGAATATTTAAAAATCAATAAAATGTCTGAAGCTTACATATATATTGCTATGTTTCTACTCTTAAATATATCTTGAATATATATATTGATATTTGGGATGCCAGAGTCTCATTTAGGATGAGTACTCAAATTATTATTTATATTCCTTAATCTTAATTGGGTTCCTTTCCAAAGGTCTATTCTTGTGTTTACCAATTTACTCATCTATTATACCTTCAATATATTATTTATAAATAAATAGTGTATCTGGGGTATGTAAGCACCAGAAGAATTACAATAAGGATCGTTTATTTATTTAATTTCAACAAGGTTAATGATTCAGATTTTAATATATATAAAAGGGATTGCCATAAAATACATTACAGGAAATAACTAAAGTTATCTGTGGACAGGGGTAGATTGGGTTACTGGTCGTTCTTCGCCGTGCTGCCTCCGGGATTCTCTATCTTCTGCCAGATCTCTCCTCCTTGCTGTACATCTCCAGAGTACCTCCTTCCTGTTCCACCTTCGTCTCCAGAGTACCTCCTTCCTTCTCTGTGTCTATCTCTCGAGTGCTTTCTTCAGCCTCCTATTTCAAGAGTTTTCTTCTCTCCCCCTCTCCTTCCTTTTCCACCATCTTGGACCATAAAACTCCATAATGTACCCAAAAGGTCTGTTCTTTGTTCCAAACATATTCCCTTTCATGTGTCCCGACAGGTCACATTTTCCCCGCTCAGCATCCCTTTCATGGTGCCGCCCGCATCAGTACATAGCAATATTGTAAGTAAATTCGTAACGAAAAATTGATTGTAAAGATTCAACTAATTTTATTTTATTCAACTAGTTTATTCTGTTTAAACAATTTTTTTTAAGAGGAGTGGATTTTCCGCTTTTAATCGCAATGGATCCGTCACTGGATCCTACAGTTAAATAAAATATTAAAATCTGATGTTGTTATTTGGTTTATTTAGTCACTTTATGCTCCTATGAATAATGGGACAATCAAAATCCTTAATTTTTTTTTTAATCCAGGATTAATTAGGATTTTTAAACAGTACCTGAAACCGTAGAAGCTTGAGATACCCGTTTTACATCTCTTACGAAGAATCTGCACGGGCTACGAACTCGCGATCTTGGGCATAATACTAACCGTTTCACCACTGGTCGGCCCGTTAAAATCTGTCGCTTTAAGCAATTGATTCATCGATCGAACATTTAATACAACAGCCTTATAGACTATTTCGAATGAGAAATACAACACTAAATTTGAGTAGAATGAGTGAGGTCAATGTGGAAAAAAATAAAAATAAAATTTCTGTTAGAGTTAAATGATGGACTAAATATTTTTTATAAGAGGATCGTGTATTTTTTATGACAGTCTTTAAACTGCCTCTTAAATCTGGGTTAGGTAAATTTAAAATTCCATCTCGGAGACAGGACCAGAAGAGGGATAACATTTGCCCGATGAAAGAAGGCAGCGCTTAATATTTCATGGAGCTTAAACTGTGACATTTCAATGCCTCCACTGCGCTACAAGTCGGAGGATGAACTTCCTTGTAAAGGTCGGAAAGTCATTTTAAATCGTGACTTTAAAACTAATCTGACTTTAAAGATTGTCAGTGATGTATTCGCATGCCTAAAACCTTTTTTATTACTATAAAATAAACTCATTTAAAAGTTATGTTAATGATTATAATGATTATATACTAAAGTTATGTTATGATAATTATGTAGATCTTTGTTATTACATTCCTATCTAGAACAAATTCACGTAATGACCACCTATTTATCCACTAGTTACATGCAATTGATGAGATGAAGTAATGAGCTCACGTGATGAAGCAACTTTTATTTATCTATTTTTTTAGGGATCACTTTGACTGGTCCTTTGCTTAAATCACTTTGACTGGTCCAAAGGACGTAATCCTCTCAATCACCTGATGATAGCACTTAGGTGCTGTTATTAATAATAATATATCTTATACTGTAGCGAATTTCCTCACCAATCATAAGTTCATGCTAAAGAAATTAGGACCATTTTTAAATTCCAATCCTAGTAGGTAATTTAAAAATTTAGGTCATCTGGGGAAAGTCATTTAAAAATACCCCACAACACCCCATTAGTGCACTTTTTATTTATTTTATTCTTAGAACTTATCTTCTGTACCTTTTAGATTAGGTTAATAGCAAGAAAAGATCTTTTGAAGTCGTAATTTCACTCATTTCTTTAGTGGATTATGTTTATTGAATAAAAATAAAACATAAATATTATTAGATTTATCATTAGATTTATTTTCTTCGTTTATTATAAAAGAGAAGAAAAGTTTAAGCCCTTTATGGTGGTTTTTCAAAATTATAGCCGTACACCTGAATCATATAAATAAGTAAAATTTGGAACTTTTAATTTTAATTAAAATGTACCTACTTTTATTCAACAGCTGGTCTTCTTTGATAATGGATAATAATCTAAAATTATATAAATCAATTATTAGATCACTTAAGAACCGGCTCAACAGCTTTTCAGGGCCAATCGGATGATCTAAAAAAAATAAAATCAAAGTGGAACTTGTAGTTCTATTTCAATTGTTTTACTAAACGCTTTGGTTATTTAACTTTGACGCGAATCAATTAAGGTTGCTTAATTTGTTAAAGGTGAGGTTTACAGATAACGCTAGCAAAGTTCTTTCTGTAAACCCAATTTTTCTAGGTCCCTCGCAGACAGGGCCAAAGTAGGTCTTTCGACTACACCGCAGATGGCCCCTGAGAGTTTATCTTTTTTTTTAAATTTACTTGATAGTCTTGAAGTATTTACCATGAATTAAGTGTCGCAAATTTTAGCATAAAGTCAGTATCAAAATTTGTCATTTCCCAGGGAAAATAGCTCGTATAATATTCAGAGCTGTAAAGAACGTTTTCAAATTGCTTTTGTATTTAGAAGTAATTGTAATATATATCTATTAATGGATTTAATTAACACAATTTGTATCTCCTTAGGATGAACCATTTGCATAACATTTGGATTTACGCTGTGGTATTTTTTAAAATATTATTCCGGGAACTATTGAACTAACAGAATTATTTTATTTTAATAATAATAATGAAGACAAATATTTTTAAAATTTTATCGTTTCTAAAAGTAATTTAATCTGTATCAATGGAATCTTATCATTCTAGAACGATTAGTTTAAGTGGCCTAACTAATATTACTGATGACGATTTCATGTTTTCTTGGTAAGACAAATCTTTTTTCTGGTAAAAGTTATTAGGGATTAAATCAAATGCAATAGTCCATCGGTGCTCAAAATTTAACCTAATTACTGTAATTAAAAATACATCATAAAAAGTAATCTAAATGGATTACGTATTTGGGAATCTAAAACATATCAATTTTCGATTTGCAATCATGACCAGCCTGGATTGAGAAATGAGCAGTAATGTTTCACTAAATGTCGGGTTATTTCTTTCGAAAGTGGCTACTTTAATAGCTTCGTATTATTTCAACTATTTAAACTAGAATGTCATACATTTTCGCAAATCACTTTCAATGTTCTAAAATGAAAATTAGAACTGTGTAAGTACCCCATATTTCGCTTTGCATCAAATGCACGAATCGCGCTCAAGTTGCATATAAATAGCTGGATTATAAATTCGACTAGATAAAAAAATTATAATTATATTACGAAATCCCTGCTTTTTTCATTAGATAATTCGTTTGACCTTGAAAAGATTTCTAATAAGTTTATATTGGGATCCCAATGTAAGTAATCCCTTTATAAAGAATATTTCTTAATAATTCACATTATTTAATTTCCACATTATTGCCACATTAACATGTACTTATTCTAATCGTAAAAATTTAGAACTTATTGATAATTTTATATATTTAAATTATATACGGCTGTCATTTTGAAGAATGCACCATAGGCCAACTCACTTTCTGAGAGTGGTAATCTTTTCATCCCTTTTTAAAAATTGTTCTATTGTTATTTACAAGTTTATAATTAGTTTAGTTAATCAGTTATTTGTTTATATAATACTACTAATTTATCTGAAAACAATTCTGTAACAGACATTTATGAATTAATATTCATTGAAATAATAAACTTAGGTACCATAATCAAATGTTAATTTTTTTTCAAACACCGGTTATACAATTAAATATAGTTAATTCTGTAACCCAATTTATGAATTTAAAAGTCAGTAATCTCACAAATCAATTTTTTTTGTTTCGCATCCAAGATTTTTTTACAATATAATACCAATTTACAACAAATATCTGAAAATGCTTCTATATAAACCAAAAGCTTTCCTTCTGCTACCTTTCGATATTTTAAGGCGTTACAATGGCCTGGGTCCGCTGAAGGCGGTTTTTACTCGAACCGGCTCAAAGCCGCTGACTTTATACAATACAAAACAGGGAGGGACCGTTTTGTATTGTATAAAGGCTTTGAGCCGGTTCGAGTAAGAAGCGCTTTCAGCGGACTCAGCCCATTGTAAAGCCTTAAAATACCGTAAGGTAACATAAGGCTTTTTGTTTATATAGAAGCATTTTAAGATATTTGTTGTAAATTAGTATTATATTGTAAATAAATCTTGGTGGATGCTAAAAAAAAATTAATAAAAAAAATAAAATATAAAACAAAATAAATAACATAAGAAAATGTCTTGTTTAATTTTTAAAAAAATAACAAAAAAAATCATAGTGAATAGCACATAAACACTCGAGAACAAAGACAAAACGCAGTCGTAGGTAACTCTACTCCAGACTGCCCTCAGAGAAGCCACGTACTCTACTACTAAACTAAACTAAATGTTAATAGCAGGAAAATAATGGCCGGGTTATAGGTAAAAAAAAAAGTCTTATATAGGGAGAAATGTTTATTTGGAAGCCGATGTTTCGACTTACATTGCAGGTCTTCTTCAGGGCTATCATAGTTGGATCACACTTGGCACTAGACTCAGTTTGTGATGAAATAAGGCACATAATGTAGCATAGGTGCCGGGTGCCATACGACGAAATAAGTTTTTTATTTGAACTTATTGGTTTTTTTAAATTATCAAAAATAATAATAATAAAACTCTATTAATGGATTCCATATTATTCCACTAGCCAGGGAATTCATTTCGTTCAATTTTATGGGAAGATATATATTAGATAAGCAAGATAGAAAAAGTCCATCCTATTAACAAAACATCTAACCCCTCAAACCCAAATGACTTCCGTCCTACCTCTATTCTCTCTAACCTTCCAAATCTCTTGAAAGAATAGTTCAATCCCAAATGTCAAATTTTCTGGAACAGTCCAAACTCCTTGATCCACTTCAATCAGGGTTCCGTCCTGGCCTCTCCACACAGTCTTTCCTCATTAACATTACCACTGACATACATACAGCCAGGGACGAAAACAAAACTAACAGTACTAATTCTTCTTGATTTTTCAAAAGTTTTAGACTCACTTAACTATTCCATCCTTTTTCCTTTCCTTTTTCAACAGTTCCATACTCTGGGTCCAAACTTTCCTCTCGGATAGGACTCAAGCGGTCTCCGTCCCAAATCAACCCCTATCCTCTTTCCTTCCATTGAACAAAGGAGTGGCTCAGGGTTCTAGTATTTCCCCAATCATTTTCAACTGTTACATTAATGACCTTCCTAAATCAATCCACGACTCCCAAATTTATTTCTCCTTTCCTCCCTCTGAGATAATAGCTGCATTTGCTAATATTCAGGGTGACCTGGATAGGATCAGTGCCTGGGCTGACCTGAATAGACTGTAGTTAAATGCTGCTAAAACTCAGTTCATTCTAATTGTTTCCAAAACCCTCCTTAAATCCATCAACTCTCTTCCCCAACTAATATTAAATGATCACCCTATTACTTTCAGTTCCTCTGTTAAAAATCTCGGTGTCGTTTTCGACCAAACCCTTTCCTGGAAAACCCGCATATCCCAAATTTCCCGTCGATCAATAAGCTCCTTAATGTTATTCCATCGTTCCCGGCATCGTCTAACACTACCTATCCGTAAGCTCCTTATCACTTCTTTCATTTTTTCGCACTTTGACTATGGATGTGTCGCTTATGGTGGGCTCTCCAACTGAGACATACGAAAAATGAACAGCTCACTTCGGTTTGTCTTCGACGACCCGAGGAAGACTCTTGTGCCCACCTCTATAATGAGTTGAAGTGGCTCCCCCCTTCTACCCGTAAACTCTATTTCCTAGGTTCTTTCTTATACCAAAACTCACAACATCCATCTTATATATATAAACGTAGTATAGTTTCCTACAGTTCAAATCCTCTATCCAAGCCCAGGACACTAGATCTCGCCTTTCCGACCTTTACTACCCTTTCCCATAGCACCAAAACTTTTGAGTGCTCCTTTCTCGCTTGTTCTACCTCTCTTTGGAACTCAGTCCCACCCGATATCGGTCATGCATCTTCTTTATCCACATTCAAATCTAAACTATTCCTACATCTCCTTAATTCCCAAACAGATGATCTGTAATCAATAAAATTAATAGCTATATTCAACACAATATTATGATATCATTATTCATATTATTAGATGCTCTTATCTACGTTTATATTTTTCCATTAGCCAATTTATGTAACTGTAAATTTGAATTCTATTATTTTTGTTAATCTATATCTATCTATCTATCCATATAATTAAATATGGAACATACGTTTTAGTTCATATTTAATTGCAGTATTCCAATAATGTAGCCCTTTGGCTAGATATATTTCTATTAATTTATGTACAATATTGTTATTCTTAAGGACCTGGTCCCAGAATAAAATTACTTTTCTATTCTATTCTATTCTTAGCAGATTCTGTATTAGCACCTTATAATGTAAAGGTAGCTTGGTTTGTTAAGTAATTAAAATTTGATAAATTGTTACAGTAGTTAGAGAGGTAGATCTGAAGGTTATTCTGTCATCACTGAGAATGTTTAGATTAAAATCCCTCCTCAACACGATTTAACATTATCTTCAGCACACAAGGCCACCTTTCTCTGATCTATCTGGACATCGGCTACTAATGATGCCATTGAATCTTTATCGACACTATAAATCGAACTGTCATTTAAAATTAGTTTAATTAGCTGTACTGACAAGAGCTAGTGAAAGGCAAAATCTTTGAACACAAGAGAACATTAGAAATTGCTATCTTGACAATAATTCCGTGAGAAATTAAAAGGAAAAAATCCACTTCGGTTCTTCGTAAGGCAACAGACACCTAGGTGGTCATATTATGGTCGTTTGCATATGCTTTCTTTAAAATGAATAAATTATAACCACCTCCCCATTCACGAAATTATATTATTAATTCCGAATAGTTCGTGATTGTAAAATCCTTTGTGAGTAACATTTGAGACAGTGTTGGCTGAATATGTAAGTGCTGGCTCACTGAGCTCTAAGTTCGAAACCGATTAAATGGGAGAGGCAGATATTTTTGTTTTTGTAACATTTTCTTGGGAATAAAGAGTTGGTGAAACTATCTTTCTTTATTATTTAATATCAGGAATTTATAAAATTATCACTTGGAAAGCGGTATCGATTCATAATTAGCTTTAAGAAGAGGACTTGATGGTGTATACGATATGGTAGTATCTTTTACTTCTATATTTCGTTTTAAACGCAATATTTTAATAGCGTGATGCAATTCCATCATTCCAGTAGATTCAGTAGATTAGAACACTGCATTGCACTAATGCATTCAGTTCCATGCAACGTGCGCGATAAGCCCTTCTAAAAAATGTGAAATTTATTCCACCATCCTTACATCCTTCACAAATAGAAAGTGCATGAAGAGTGTGATTTATGGGTAGAAAGGTAGCGCGGCCCTTATGCAATTATAATTTGTACTTAAGTGAGCGGAAAGAGTTTAAAGAAATAGAGATAATCTTATTATTATTTTTTTAAAATTTGTATATTGAAATTTATAAATGTAATATAAAAATACAACCAGTGAATGCTATTTCATAATAAAATAATCTCATGATAAAACTGCAAGTATTTTATATAGAAAAACTAAGCACCGGTATTAATGCAAAGATTCCAAGGCCGCCTCTGAGGACAATCGAGATTTATGAGGAAGCTGGAAGGAACGCGTATTCTACGGTTTGAAAATAATGTGTCTGAATGGAAATAGAGTTTGTCCTGAAAAAATTGATATCGGGTTCGAGTAAAGTGGGCAATAAATGTTCAATTAAGCTCATCCCTTCTTCGCAGCATAGAAGCATTTAGGATTTTACGAATGATTGGATCGTAAAGATTGGATACGGAGGATTCCTGGGATCAATAGAGCCCAATTCTTCTACTTATTCTCAGTAATATTTTATTGCCTGAAGTTTTTTTTTCCAAACCCGAAACATTCAACTTTTTCAGATATTTTATCATTCTATCATAATAATAATCATCCCACCTGATTTAAAAATTCAATACTAAATACAAAATAAAATATATTAAAATAATTACAATAAAAGTTTATTTTATTTGAACATTTTATTTATTATTTTTTTTTTTATTCAGCTCCTCAATGAACTCAGAAAAAATACAAAATTACAGTTAAAAAATGATAAGATATATAAAATTATACTTTAAGATTATTTCTAGGAATATAGCTTTGTTTTGAATAATCTAATAATCGGTATCATACATACATCATATATACATAATTGCTCAGCTTTCACGTCCAAAGCATTATTCATATTAAAAAACCTTTTTTGTTTTCTGCTATAATGACATAAAATAAGATAGCAGGCTGAAATAAAATAAATATGTGGAAGAAATGGAAAAGTAAAAAATGATGCAATGAATAAAGTTCGCTATTTACTTCAGTATTAGTTTAAATAAAGTGCAAATTCAATTTATATGCTACTTTAAAATACCAATTAATTACAAATTTTATATTAAATAATTAAAAATAAAATATTACAAAAATGACTTGAATGGACGCGCGAATTCCTTAGATACAAACAGTTTTTTTTTATCTAACTATTTATTGTAGGAATTTTCGGTCACGACTGTCATATGGCTAGGTCAAAAGAAGAGGGAAATAAAAGATTATTCTCAAGGAACTCAGAAAAAAATAAAAATTTACATTTTAAAAACGACAAGTTATTTTATATGTCAAACTATATTTGGGTTGAAAAAAGAAGACAATATTAAAACCGGTAAGGATCAAAGAAAATTAAATAAACATTTCCACTGCATATCTGACAGATACGCGCACCTATTGTAATGCTAACTAAATTAAGACTGATAATTTTATAATTATCAGTCTTATGCTACTGTTATAATAATTTTAATCCTATTTTATAATAATTTTAAGCATATAAATGATAGTTATGATTTGTAATTACAATAATTATTATTAAAATTTATAATCGCAATTTATAATGACAATAATGATGTTGAATACTGTTCAGACTGGGCCATGTTGCCTGAAGTCTCCCATTCGGATCGGGAGACCTTAGACCAGCGATTTTGGTCTCAGTGACGGCTCTGCAACAGGGATTAGTCTCTGGAATTGTCTAGCGAGACCAGTTTACAACACGTCTCTGAGCCCAGGTCTAAGTAACGGTCTAGTAGTGTGGACATTGGTTCAGGCCGTTGCTTAGACCGCGTCTCTAGACAGACTATGGTTTGTCTCGTCTATAGGCAAGCAAATGTCTCATAGTGTGGACATAGCTTTAGGCCGTTTCTTAGACCGCGTCTATAAACGGACTATGGTTTGCCTCGTCTATAGGCAACAAATGTCTCATATTGTGGACGTAGCTTTAGGCCGTTGCTTATATCGTTGCTCAGTCCGCGTCTCCAGACGGACTAAGGTTTTTCTCGTCTATAGGCAAGCAAATGTCTGGTAGTGTGGACCAGGCTTAACACACTTACTACCACGCAATAGACAATGACCATTGAATGTATTTAATGTATTGAACGTACGGATGGATGTCAATACTAAATTTTCCAGTAGGTCTTGTGCATGACGAGTTGATGCTTTGTAACCTGTATTTCATTTTCTGAAGAAGGTTGTCTGGATCTGTTATTCGAGGTACCGGATAACCACAAAAGGATTCCCAATAGGTTCATCATTTCCACAATCAGTCAATTTATGATGCCGTAGTCAGACTGGTCTCGTCTAGGTGAAGGAGAAAGGATGCTTTAGGAACTGTGACAAATTAATACAATTTTAATGTTTGTAAGCAGAATCACTTTAGCAATGGAATGGCCGTCTGCTTGAAGTGCTTATAAATGGGCATTTGCTAACAAATATACATGCTGTGATTCCGATTCCCAGTCACGTCTCAAGCACTCACACTATGTATATATATATATATATATATATATATATATATATATATATATATATACATTATATATAAAATAACAATATACTATGGTATATGATTTCATTAACGATTTGTAAATATTGAATACTTACAGTTATTAACACTTCAGTAAGTATTTATTAAGTCCTAGTATATTTGCACGAAAGTTTTAGTTTTAATTGACTTTTTAATTTAGGTCACAGCTTGTAGCTTTGCAAAAAGTGAAAAACCTGCTTTAATTATTGAGGTGCATATCGACATTTCATAACGCCAAAATGAAAGGTAGTCGAAATTTATTTCATAACATAACCCGCTCTATTAGTACCTTTTTTCCAGTTGGTATTTTCCTAGAACCAACTTTGTAATCATCATTAAATTTATGGCATAATGAGATACTTAAATTACATACTAATAATATCTTTAACATTCAACTTAACTTATGTTAAATTAGTATTATTAAATGTTTAATAACTTCCACATCCATCTCGTATTAATTTATTTTTAATTAATTTAGACAATAAACTAACCTGTTTTGGTACATTCCCGATAAGATGTGTCTATAAATTATATTAAATTATATCGTTTCTTAACTATATGCTAGGACTATATAATATTTGTAAATTAAACTCGATGTACTTTAAATAAATTACTGACAATTTTTCTAAATTATCTTTTTGTAATTAAATACGTACATTTTATAAAATGCATAAAATAATTTTAGCAACTCAAACAATAAATTCAAACAATAAATTCAAATTTTCTATACGATCGCCAGTTCACATTCTTATCAACTTTCTAATATCGAGAAGATTGAAAACTTTTCTTTTTTATTTTGTTCCGTTACGTTTAATGTTTATACTTTATAACATTGTACTTTAATGTATTTTTTAAAAAGTTTTTGAAAAAAAACAACTATATTTTACTGAAACATAATATGCTTTAATGCCCTATTGACGACTTTTTATGCACTTTGGGTTAAAAAAATCTTGTAATTTAGTACTTGTAAAGATTTATAACTACATTTCTATAAGAAACGCCGATGTTCATTCTCATCTGTGAAAATTTTATAGCTTCCAGTTAATAAAAGTTCAACTTTTTTATAGGGTCCAATGATCCCTCATTTATTATTATATTTAAAAAATATATAAATAAAGTATTAAATAATTTAATTTATAATTACATGCTATACAAGGTGCTATGTGCTTTCCTACCAAAGTTGCCAGTTTGTTAATTTTATTTTATACCCTTTCACCTACTTGCTGCAATTTTGGTATTTGTTTTGTAAAAATCTATTAGAGGTACCAACGTGTCGCTAAGTTTTCGAATCAAACATCTGGGTTGTAATTAAAAAATCATTTATTTATCAGAGGATTTTTGCCGTATTTGGCCGTAATCCCTATCCACGCATTACATAAAGACTTATCAAAAATTGACTGAATAAAGAGCAGTACACAACACCTAAAGGAATACGGAACTGAATTACAAAAATTGGGCATACTCTCATACAAAGAGTGTTCTTGACACGTTCCGAAGTGTGTGTATTGTGTTCTGTCAGCCAGGACTTCTATTGAGTCAGATATTTCATAATTGTGTTATCCACGATTTTCACAAATTTTTTCGTTTCCCGTCGGCGATTTCCATTTCTTCCTATATGAAAAATGACTATATTGCTCAACCCCACACGAATGAAGTGGTACAACTTTTAATTAGGAACACCCGGTAACCCCTTGAAATTATGATACGAATTACAATAATAATCACTTTTCTGATGTTCATTATATATATTAAGGTTTATTAATAGTAAGCCTTGATAATAATGAAATTTACATTACCATACTATACACGGTGTTAATATGGTAATATGGTTATGGTAATAAAACTAATTTGAGCTCATGTATTTTTATGAAAATATTCATAAATGCCATAAACTTAGAGTAAAATATAATTTTTATGATTAATAATGTTAGGCGTTCGGGATCAAAAGTGGATAACTCCAAAATTTCAATGTGACTTTTTCACATTTTTCGACAGTTTACTCCAGTAATTTTTTCAATGGTTTTGATATTGGGCACCTTAGTTTAGAATAAAGTATCTACTCTGTCCTCACAATAATAAACCACACGGAATATTTAAGTGCAATTTATGGAAGGAAGAAGGTGTTAGTTTAGTCAAGAAATCTTTTATGCTCCCAAAACTTTCAGTTAATAACCGGAATAAAATCATTAGAATAAGATGTAATAGGGTAAGTACTGTATTCAGATTGCAATACAGTATCTCCTCTGTCCTCGTAACAAAACAGACACATCTATGTTCAATAAACAGCGCGTCCCGAATTTAAATGGCAAAACTTCAGGAACTTATAGGGGACCGAAAAACTAAGACAAAAAGTCCTTTAGAGATATTCTCGTTTTTGCTTAGTTTTAGAGAAAATCGAAAAAAAAGAAACAAAACAAAAATGTTACAGGTTGCGATTATCACCTTTCAAAGTTCGTCAGGCTAGGCAGTGAGATATGTAAACACTTAATGTTATCCTTTACATTCTTTTATTTGTTTACATTTTGGCTTCCTTCTAGGATTATAATTCCTAAATCAGTCTTCAGTCAGTTACTCAGATATTGTTGTGTGAATAGCATCAGCCACAATGCCGCATACATATTCTAATGTTGAATACGCTGATATGATTTTTGTGTATGGTTTCTATAACGGTAATGCTTTAGAAGCGGTGCGGGAGTATGCGCGCCGATTTCCAAATAGAAGAGTGCCTAATTGACAAGTCTTTTCGTTAACTTTTTTTAGGGACTGGGTCATTTTTAATACGTAATGAAGGCGATCAATTCCAGGCAGCAGTAAGAACAGATTATCGGAGAAGAAATTGTGTCCAACTTTGATAACAATCCTGAGACTAGCATCCGAAGAGCATCTGCTGCATTAGCAATATCGCGGCAAGCAATATGGTGAACTTTGAAAGGTGATAATCGCTGCCCATACCATCTTCAAAAAGTTCAGAATTTATTACCTCAAGATTATGTCAAGAGATTGAATTTTAGTAACTGGTTTCTTGAAAAATTTCGCGATGATAATTTATTTCCATTAAAAATTATATGGACCGGCCGATGAAGCTCCCGTTACAAGAGGAGGAATTGTTAATCAAAAAAATTATCATTTATGGGCTCTTGAAAATCCCAGAGCTATTAGAGAGAATAGGTTTCAGCATGAATTTGCTATTAACGTTTGGCTTGGAATTTGGAACGGATTACTGGTGGGACCATATTTTTTACCTGAAAGATTAAATTGTATCACATTTACACATTTTTTGAAGAACGACTTTTCTAATTATTTATATGACATTCCCTTACAACAGCGGATTGAAATGTGGTTCCAACTCGATGGATGTCCAGCTCATTATAGCAGAGTTGTTCGCGCTTGGCTGGATATAAATTATCCACAACGATGGATTGGACGAGGAGGAGTAGTACCTTGGCCACCCAGATCACCTGATAGACACCCATGGATTTCTTCGGATGGGGAACCTTGAAGCAGAAAGATTATTCGATGTCAATCAACTCAAGAGAGCAATTAAGACACCGAATCATAGACGCAGTGCACCAAATATCATCAGAACCATGTTTAGCTGCAATTTATCAAGTGAGTGCTAGATGTAATGCTTGCATTGGTACAAGAGGACAACATTTTGAGCAATATTTACATTAAAAAGAACATAACATAAATATAAATGTAAACAAATAAATATAAAAATGAAAACTTGTTTTGTTTCTTTTTTTGCGATTTTCTCTAAAACTAAGCAAAAATGAGCAAATCTCTAAAGGACTTTTTGTCTTAGTTTTACGGTCCCCTATAAGTTCCAGAAGCTTTGCCATTTAAATTCGGGACACCCTGTATAATAGGACGAAGGGAAAATTGAGGGCACACACATTAAAATAAAAGTGAAAATAATGACGAGAAGTAGATTATATAATACCAAGGCCTTCGGCTCGGTCAATTATTATAATCACCCACCTCACTTTACTGAGAATTGAATTGAATAATTTAGTAATTTAAGTATTTATTTAATTTTATACTGGAATAGGAGTGGTAGAGCGCTGTTTTGCCATAAATCCCACTTGCTGGCAGACATTTATTTATTTATCTGTATAAAGTGGGTGCCCATTAAAAGGGGGGAAATCTGGCGGTTGACTGTGATCAAGAACAAATCACCTACATGCAAACCGTTGTTTCTAAAGTAAAGTCTCTACCATGTATTGAACTGCAGACCATTCATGGGTTATAGTGGTACAAGATTTTCTAGAATTGGAGAAGCTCTGAAAGGAATAAAATAATTAACTAATCAATGTTTAAACTCGAAAATGACCCTAGGCAACCTCTAAATGTAGTAATCCACTCTCATTATATAGATTGGAAGGTAAGCTCTCTGAATTTTCATTAAGATAATTATAGTGTGGTTCGGTTGGGAGGTAGAAGGGAGGGGAGGTAATAGGAGTAACTAATGGTATAATCATGGAATGTTGCGTGCCGTAATTTTCATAGCACATTTATATCGATCTCTTTCCGCAAATCTTTTTCAGATAGTCAAGAATAACTGCTACGTCAGTGTCGGAATTTCACAATTATTTGTTATAAGCTGGTTATTTAAGATATATATAGTCATGTATGTACATATATAATATAATAAATAAATTCTTTATTGGCTTTAATTTATAACATTGTAGCCATTGAGTCTGACCCACTTAGTGTTAATTTTTTAGTAATTAGCATATCGTCACTTAATTACAGTTATTTTTATTTACAGTTATATAATATCGACCATATGTAAATATTTTACAATAATCAACACTGGTTTAATAAATAAATAAACAAAATTTTATGTCAGAACAGAATAGTATCAATTATAACAACAGAATAACAATCTTCCAAACAAATAACGCAAATAAGGCATATACCTAAGGAAATAGATAAATACAATACAATGGAATTAAAACTCATGTATGTACATATGTTTATGATATATACTAATATTAGAAATAATGATGGATTGAATTGGTTAGTGGGTGCAATCAATGATAACATAAAAATAATCAGAACTTATTTTTTAATTTTGCTAACGTTTCAGCCTACGGTGTAGGCCATCTTTAGGGAAAATAGTGGGTGTGGTGACTTATACAAGATAATCAGTCTACAACAGATTAAATTGGATGGTTTCATCCCTGAGTAGATTTGAGAAAAAAAATTATTTATGAATTAATCTGTTTCACAACCTGCGAATTTCTCAAACCAACGGCGATTGGTCCTTTCGTTAAAACATCCTTTCCTAAACGCATTATATTTCTATAGAATATGTATTTCTTAGTTTGCCCTTTGTCTTCACCTTCCCTGAACAAATATTTTATGAAGCATTCGTAGACAAGAAAATTTCGATATACATCCTTCGCCATTGTCCACATTTCTATTCCATGTGTAAGCATTATTCGAATCATTGTTTTCTATAGGATGATTTTTGTTTTCCTAGCTATAAGTCTACATGCTAGATGTTTTATAAGCCCGAAGTAAAAATGATTGTAGACAATATTCTCCTCTTGGTTTCCATTCCAATGGCGTTGGTGCATGAGACTTGGGTTCCATGATAAGCGAATTCTCACACCCATTTAAGTCTTGGTTAACCTCCAGACCAAGTTTCTTCGCAGCTTCTGCCGGGAGAGGAAAGTTTCTTCATATGCCTGACTTGACCTACAATGTCGATGTTGTCTGACAAGGAAATGTATCGATCTATAAATCGTCCCTGCCATTTCTAACTATCGAACGTGAAAATCGGTACTTTTGAGGAGAATAAAAAAAAAAGCAGTTTCAAGGTTCAATAAAAATGTGTGCCTATAGTCAAACCAATGACATTCGTTATACATTGTTTTTGTGACTGATAGATGCCTCTATATGAATTTTATATCAATTATCAATCCTAAAGTAATTGCTATAAGTCGAAAACGAAAACTGTGTTTTTTTTCACATTCGATACTTTGCGATGGCATGGCCGATATGATGCTTTCTATTGTCTGGACCTCTTAGTCTCTGATTTTCTTTCTAGAGCAAGGTTAAATAACAAATAACAAACTGGAGAGTATATCGCTGTATAGAGACATTCCCCATCAAAACTTTTGTAGGGACTCTTTAAATCAAGGAATAGTGATTAAGATAACGTCGTATATTACTTAGTGTTACATTATGGACTATGTTATTAAACAACGTGCGTGTATATTTCCATCGAATTAATTAATATTTGTAGATATACTCAATATTCATGTTTATTATTCAACTGCGGAAAGCCCTTTTCATGTTAATACTAAAGTTTGAAGCCATGCACTCGTATGTAGGTTATCATTTCAAAGACATCCTTCATGTTGAGGTCTAAAATTGGTTTATAGGAAGCTTCTTATGAAAACACTATCGATTCCAAGAATGAACTTCTATTTAAAAAAAAATATTACCTAGTTATTAGATTTCATGATTAATAACTTACTCGTGATTAACTAAAATTTTATTATAACCTGTAAGATGAGCAATATAAACAGCAAATCGAAAAAATAATCGGTTAAAAGTCCTTTATAAACCATATCTGTGTTGAAAAAAAAAATTAAAAACAATAATAACCAAATAGCTAAATAATTCATAGCTTTGCTAAAAAATAACAATTAATTTATTTATCGCTTATATTGATAGAGTTCGTTGCTACATAATATTTTGACCACAGAGCAATAAGCTATTTAGATATATATGTTAATGTTTGAATGTTCAACGTATACATGTAAGGTTACTGCATGTGATAACTCACTGTTGTAACCTTCAGTGTTTGTTTAGACTTTTGATAAAAACACATGTGCTAAAGTTTGATAGTTAAATTAATTTTGTTACAAGTGTTTAATTACTAGTTTGAAAGAACGTGTAATTTAATTCCTTTATAAATAAAGAATAAAATCACGTCAAAACAATCTTACAAATTAAATAAGGCAAACTGAGAATATTTGTTTCTCCAAAATTAGGAAATGAAATCATCCAGCTGGTTCATGATCATTACGGTCACGTTGGTCCAGCACAGATGATCGCCACGATTCGACCGCATTATTACTTCAAGGGTTTCGACAAAGCAATCCATAACTTCTGTAAAAGTTACGAGATATGTGTTAGAAATAAAGCCCGTCGCAGTCGAGCTATCGGCCTTCTCTCACAACTGAGTTCTGCCACTGACCCGTTCCAAATAATGTCACTTGATACTGTTGGAGGGTTTTCAGGGAATCGGTCACCAAAGAAATACATGCACATTTTGGTGGATCATTTCACCAGATATGCATGGATCTCAACGAGTAAGGGTCAAAGCGCTCACGACTTAATTAATCTGATTAATCCGATTGCTAAAAATTATAATATTTCGGTCCTATTAGCCGACCAATATGCTTCCATAAATTCAACCCATTTTAAAAACTATTTGGAAAAAAAAGGAATACAGATTGTTTTTTTGTTGCATTGATCATCCAGAATCAAATGGGCTTAACGAAAGATTAAATCAAACGCTAGTGAATCGTTTACGATGCAAAATAAACAGTGAGACAAATAAAGCCTGGCCGATTCTCGCAAAGGAATGTGTCAATGAGTATAATGATACAATTCATAGCTCAACACGATTCGCACCATCATACTTACTTCTTGGGAAGAAACAGTCTATATCTCCTCTTATCGAAGACAATACATCTTCCTTAGAAGAGGATCGAAAATTAGCTTTTCAAAATTCTTTAAGGAACTTTCAAATAAATAAGGCGAGAATAGACAAGAATAGGAGACATCATGATTTCAAGATTGGCGATTTGGTTTACATCGAGAACGGAAACAAATTAAATCGAAACAAACTTGACCCCGTACGAATTGGACCTTTTCCAATCGTCCGAAAGATTTCACCAACATTTTATGAAGTCGCAAGTGGAAAGAAAAAGAAGATTTCCAATTTCTTTCATTCCAGCAAGCTGCTTCCTTTTTCTCCGTGTGAATCGTCTTCAGAGGTGGAGGTGTAAGGTTACTGCATGTGATAACTCACTGTTGTAACCTTCAGTGTTTGTTTAGACTTTTGATAAAAACACATGTGCTAAAGTTTGATAGTTAAATTAATTTTGTTACAAGTGTTTAATTACTAGTTTGAAAGAACGTGTAATTTAATTCCTTTATAAATAAAAAATAAAATCACGTCAAAACAATCTTACATACATACATAATAATATTTATGTAGACATAATTTACATGTAATTTAATGTAGACATTATAACATGAATACGAAAATATAAATTATGGAAAGATCCATGCAAGATGCGACGCGGTAGTGAAAGGTGACCTACATCGATTAAGCGCAAGGAAGCCTTGACCTAGGTCCGTCCATTCACCGTGAATAATCGCTCACGAACACTTTCTTGCCAAGTCATTGCAGAAGATTCCAAACTAATGCTGTCGGCATTCTTCACAAAGAATGTTTCTTCTATTCCTTCGTAAGATCCAACTTAGTAATAAGCAATTATGGCAATCCATTAAAGTAACAATTAAATATTTAATACTTAAATGTTATTGGCGTACCAACTCACTAAGGATATGTACAATAAAAGATCAATGTCGTTGAAAGTAAAACTCGGGTATTATTTCACAGCTATACGACTTGAGGTCCTTTCTGCTGCAGAATGCTTAATTATCAATAAGGTATGGTAGAAAAATTAGAGATTTAAGAAAGAAAGATCTTACGGACAATTTTTGGCCCAATTAAAGACCAAGGTCAACACATACGACGGCATAACAGTTATTAATTAGCTGTATACTAATGTTCCAAAAATATCGGATGTTATTAGCAAAAAGAATAGCATTTTATGGCCACTTGTCAAGAATGAAACTTATTAGACTGACGAACCGGATTTTCTGGTATTTTAAAGAAAAGAAAAGAAAATCTGCTTGGTTCGTAGTGGTAGAAAAAGAGATGGAGATTATCTACGAGAATGTTTTGGAAAAGAACCGTCTCAGAATGAAATTGGATACTTTCGTGGGTTCTCAAGAAAAACTGAAGCTGACGATAGGAAAGAAATTGGCGGAAGAAAGAAGGGAGTAGGACTGGTGACAAATGAGGGAGCATTGGGCACACATCAAGAAGATATAAAAAAATATAATAGAAATAACCTGGTCCTTAGTAGACCAATGCAAAAAAAATAAATAAATAAATATAATTTATTTTATACATTAAGTTAAGCTTAGCAGTAAGAATAAATTTCTTTTGAACTAATAACGAATTAGGAACTATAATTGCCGACGCTGTAGTTGGAAAATAGTGGGGTAAGGACTGAATTTTGACTATCGCATGAAGAAATTTACTACATCATAATGGTTTAATCATTAGTCCAATACTTTCAATACAAGAAGTGCAATAAAATAATCTTTTTCTTTTTCTTTCATACATTTGCTTTGCAGCGTGGGGACGCACCCAGCCATTTGTACCACGTGTCTTTTTCCCCGGCAAGGTTCCTTATTTTTCGTCTGGTCTTCTCTACGAGCTTTCCTGTTCGTTTACGTGACTGATTTATATCATCAAGCAGTAAAACTAAATAACATAGCCATAAATAAGACACTTTAGATTGCGATCTTTCAAAACTCTCATAATTTGAATATTCACAGACTAATCGCAACCGTTTCAACACTAATTTTGGAAGAGTTCACATGGGTAACAGATTTGTATTAATGTTCCACGATGTTTCTAATTAGCGCGCAATTTACATGATTAACTTTTCGGGAATGGTAGTTTGTAATAGTTTTAATTTGTATGATTCGATTAACTATTTGCTGATTATAGATACCAGTATCTTTTCCTATATTTTAAAACATTTTATTGTATGATTATAAACCTCTTTTCATAGATTAGCAAAAAATAAAAAATAATAAGCTTGTATTACTTCACCCATTGAAGGATCTTGAGTTGAATTCATGGTAAAGACAATACTATTCTTGGACAACGGTTGTGGAGGGAGGTGATTTGTCCATTATCACGCTCAAGTGACAGGTTTTTCCTCTAATTAGGGGAACCTACTTTCTGGAGACTGAATGAGCGCCAGGAGAGTTTGTAGATCTACAGAGTTAATGTATATAAGTTAACAGGCTAGATAATTTATCAACCACAGCTAGATTTGATTCCGGAACTCATCGCTGGGCAAACTAAGCTATCTGAACGTATTACACTCTCATTTTATAGACTAGAATTGAAAAAAATATTTTATCTTAAGTATAAGGAGGGGAGTGGCTCAGTAGTAGAACGCTGAGTAGCTATGCCAAAGGTCCTAGATTCAAATCCCATTGCTAGCAGATTTGTATTTACTCTGTTAGAGGCCGGAGATGGATCCTATAGGATGAAGGGCCCTCCCCTCTCAGCCTGTATAAAGTAGGTATACAAAATAAGAGGGAAAATCTGGTGGTTGAGCTTAATCTAAGACCAGTTACCTATTACACTACCATTGTTTCTAAATCATCTATTCACAACCGTAGTTTAGGAATCAGTACAGTCTCTAGCACGTACCGAACCCCAGACCCTTAATGGGTTGTAGTGGTACAGATTTTTAATTTTTTTTATAATATCCTTATAATATTTAAAAGATGTGTATACATCATACGGAAGTACGTAACAATCCACTGGTGAATCTTGATCGGTAAACGGGTCTAATCATTTCTATCATGTTTCGAATTGAGGTTTCCGCTTCGCTGATTTGAGATTGAAAATCATTATGGTCAGGATTGCCTCATTGGAATCATTGGCTTTACTCCGATACCTCAAACTTGATGATTGGATTAAAATATTATTCATAAATTATTAGCATTTATCCGTTTATGTATCGCTTTCAAACAAAATTCTGTGTCGTGTGAAACGGTGAAAGTCCCTTCTTATATAAGCGGAACTATAACAGTTGTGCCTTAAAGAGCCTGGTCAAGATCCGATCTCGTTGTCATCAAAACAATGATCCCACCTTCACGAACCGTTCTGAATCAGTGAATCCAGTGACCCAGTCTCTGGAGGAGAAATGGGGAGGGACAAGGTAGGGAGTGGTAATTATGAAGCCGAAGTGAGGGTGCTGTAGCGTTAAATACCTGTCAACACAGACAGGCTCTTTTTTTTGATCAATCGTGAAACAGTTATTATTCGTTAGTAATACATCGTAGCTTTAAGTCTGTTCCGAAACCATAGAAAAATATCGATTGTTTGTTTCATTTAACGTAACTTAGTGCTGCTAATCGGATAATTTTTATAAAAATTGTTTTGGTTAGAAATTTATTAAAAAGAACGAGTTTCAATTTATTACATGGCAGACCAATGATATAAATATCTACCTAACCATTCTGGTTATAAATTTGAAACGTAAATCCTGTCTGCATTGCTTCGAGATCATAATGACTTATAAATTCTAATATATATTTTTTTACTTCATTTTAACAAATTTTTGAGCCTTTGTTTTAACAAATTGTTGAACTGACAAGATCCTATTGAGGAATCCTTATTGCATTCTACTTTTACTTTATTCATGTAGTAAAAGTTTAATAAGTTTTATTTTTTAAAAACTCCTTTTTCATTTTACTATTGATCTCAATTCAATTATTCTTTTAAGTAATTTTTTGAACACTCGCCGAACATTTAATAGGTATCGACATTTAATAGATAAGGGATCAAATATAACCTTTTTTTTTAATAGTATTTTTTATTATAATTACATAACTATATTTATAACTATTACGTTAATGTTTTAACCTGGGTTATCAAGAACTGAGTAGATGAGAGGCCTCCAAATATCTTAGCCCAAAGGCCACAAAGAATTATCCAGTAAGTCCTGGAGGTCAAAGATCACACAGTTCAGTTCATGATCTTTATAGTTTATTCCAGAAGTTATGGAAATCCTTCATTCTTGCGTAGTGAAGATAATATCAAAAGGGAGTTATAGACAGTTTAATTTATGAACAATAATATTTCTGATTGAACATTCTCACTTGCACAACCGTTAGTTGTTGATCAGGACATTTTTCTGGTGGTGGTCATGTGTAAAAGCGTTACCTCAGATTTCTTCAGAGTATTTCAGGGGAGCCCCGCGATCAGAACGATACGGTGGCGAATTAGTATTTTGCTGGGCTAGCATACTAATTACCGGAACTGGGAAATTGCCAATTGCCTGAAAAATTTATAAACAAAAAGATTTATGAGATTAAGATAAATAAGCCATAGAATCTTATCAGATTAAAATAGTAGTTTACATGGCCGGTTAAAAAAATTTTTTTTTTAAATATTTTAATATTTTTTCCGTTTGTTAATACTATCCATCTCATTATCCAAAGCCTTTTTTGAAAGAAAGCATTAGGTTGGAAGATAAATATCCCCCTCCCCAAGAAAATATCGAGTCCTTTCGAAATTTCCGGATGTCTATTATATTTGTGTATGTGGGAAAATAATTCCCTACAGGTGGTGAATGATATGGAATTAATGAATGAACCCTTAAAGGTTCCCTCCAAAGTTTTTTTAAACAGATATGGGTGATGTTGCTCTTGATGAATCTGAGAGCCTATTACAACATTTTGCATTGAATAAAATAATGACTAGGATTGTTTTATAAATTAATAAAAATAATAGTAACAGCTTTATTTATTTATATATATATATATATATATATATATATATATATATATATATATATATATATATTTATATAACACATTAGTTATTAATATAAATTAAATACTTTAATTAAAAACCGGCACTATATTTTTGTCAATGGGCTAAAGATTTCAAGAACAGTTGCCTTGTGATTTGCCAACTTTTATTGTTATTTATGCACCTAGGGACTAAAGAAGATCATTATTCCCTCAGCTGTAACAATTCGAGTTTGTTCCCGAGCGAATGCGAGCGCGTAATTTGGTCTGCCACATAAAGGTTTCGTGACTGATCATTTTAAATAAATAATTTAATTTTTTTAACTATTAAGTTACTTGTACATCCAAAATTTCAGATGTCTAACTTCGAAACTGATGGGTTCCATACAATCGTTGAACCCCTATTATATTAAGGGGGAAACCCTTGGGGATGGAATTGTCCAAATTCCTTTCTTAGTGCTCATTTAAGCTATACAAAGAACCTATCTGCGAATTTCAAGATGCAGTTCAGTGGTTTCTGATGTGCGTTTACCGCTGGGTGTGGTAGTCAATCTGGTTATATATTTTATATAAACTTCGCTTGTGTGGATTGTTGATAAAAAGTAGCCTATGTCCTTCCGCAGGCTTGAGATTATTCATATCAAATTTCATTACAGACAGATCATCACAGCTGTGAAACATACATTGACACTGATTAACAAACGGCACGGACAAAAGTTTACTGTTGTTTGTGTCAGTAAAGGATTAGTATGTAATGTAGAATTTATTGAAAAGGATTACTTAGTATAACGGTTTGACTTGTCCTACGGTAATTACAACTGAAAGGATTAGAACAACGTACATATGTAGGTAATTTATCGATGAGTTTTTAGTTTTGGCGGTCTTACTTACCTGCTGCAATATACTTCTATACACTTTTTTTTTTTCATAGCCCCTTGGCTTTTATTATTTTCTTGAAAATAACATAACTCCTATAAACTTTTTTTTTTTGTTCACATCCACTAAGATTTTATTTACAATATATATACAACGATAAACTTTTTTTTTTTCTCATCCTCCAAAAATTTTATTTACAATATAATACAAATTTACAGAAATATAATTCTATATAAACCAAAAGCCTTCTGTTACCTTTCGGTATTTTAAGGCTGAGTCCCCTGAAGGCGGTTTTTACTCGAACCGGCTCAAAGCCGCTGACTTTATACAATACAAAACAGAGAGGGGCCGTTTAGCGGGATCAAGAATAGTTGTCGAAGGAAGAAAGTGGAGGAAGAAAGAAAGAAAAGGAAGGAAGGATAAGGACAAGGGAGTACTTACCCCATCCCTAGATCAAATGTAACCACATCGACCAAGGGAATACTGCCCTGCCATCTCCCAGGTCTGGACATATTTGAGTTTTTGGCTCTATTTTATTGAGATAGATAATTTATTTATTTTTATAGGAAATAAAATAGTTTGCTAATTTATTTTGCCTCTGATCAACATAATTCTGTCCATATTTCATTTTAGCTTATTTTTTATGTAATTTAGTGGCAGTAAAAATTAATGCTAGCCAGAAGTTACATAGCATAAAGGGGTCAAATTAGCACGTGCCGTTACAGCAAGTAAAACATTTTCTAAAGAATAGGGAAAATAAAATAAATATTGGGTTGAGTAAACAATAATACAAGGATTTTATGTATTTTTTTTAAATAATCCTACAAATGGTAAAATGTTTATGTTTGTTGGACTTTCGACCATTATAAATGCATTCACTTATTAACCTTCTTTAAATTTTTTTTTTGTTAATATCTTTAACACTTTGGCACTCGGTAATAATTCAGTCTTTACATTAGTAATATCAACGTCAAACGTGATTTTCGCATACATTTTGCTTTACGAGTAGAATCTCGGCCAGAAACATCAACGAAGCATTCGCCCTATACTTCGAGATAGTGTAAATGATTTCACTGTTCAACAGTGGTTCTAGAGATTTCGAGAGGGAGACTTAAACCTCGAAAAACGACGCGTCGATGACCATCTCAAGGCGATTTGGGAGCTGCAAAATCTTGAAAGTGGTCCAACTTCTTCTACGCCCTTCTTTTTCTTCAAGGCTCAAGCCTCCCTATCGAATTCTCTTTAACAATCGTTATAAAATGCGCTCACTCAGTTATACTTTTTCGCTTCAGACTTCACTGATATTTCTGGCGGTTTGGGTACCGTTCTGGCCAAGATTGAACTCGTAAAACAAAATTATGTGAAAATCGCGCTTTGACATCTTATTAAAGATTAAATTATGTCTAAGTAGTAAGATGTTACAGAGGTAAAGAAACAGTGTTGTATGAAAGAAGATAAAAAAGTGTCTATATTTATAAAAATCCAACAGACTTACACTATTTTCAACAGTTTACTATTTGGAGGGGTATTCAAAACATAAAATCCTGCAATACTTTTCGGACAATCCAATCAAATAAAAATTAATAAAATGCTATTGAGCCCCAGAATATGGTACTAAGAGAAGGCAATGTACGAATAAGTTTAAATTTATGTATTATTGCCTCATAGAATTGTGAGAATAACTATTAAAATGTTTAATAGTTAACGAAGACGTAAGGAATATTAACGTAGAGAGACATGTAATTAATCACTAGTCCTTTATATATTCTTTATGTATTCCACCTTTATTAGTCCTTTGAATATGTTCAGATACCTGATTGTTTTCCCCCATAGTTTCTTAACCAGAGTGAAATATATGGCAGGGTAGAAAACCATTATTAGCAGTAACCGTGAAATCACTGGGTGTTAGTACAGCGTGTCAGAGCATGTAACTAGTTCAAGTGAAACCCTTATAAGAACTTGTCATGTGCCAACTGGCCTTCTGATACATTTATTTCTGTATTCTATTCTATTGTATCCATACTATGCAGTTAAATTCGCCAACGATTAATTATTAATAATTAATAGTAGAATGGAATTTAATATTTTTATATATTTTTAATAACATTTGCATAATTGCACCATTAAGAATTAAGCCTATTATTATTAAGCCCGAAGACTCGATATCGATATCACCAATCTCTGTTTACATATTTCCATCCACGGACTTCTTCCCAAAACCGATTGCATAGGATCACTTTAAAGGATATCCTCACATCTAAGCCCCCTTCTCCCACGGCTCAGCCCTTATTAGCTATTTAGGAATTCGTTCGTCACTAAGTCAAGCGACTTTGCATCTCAACCTTCAGGACGATATTACTTCAATTATATTAAGCTGGTGAATACTATTATAATAATAGTGAACAGTGTGGAAAAAAAAAATTAATAATGAAGTAATAAAACCATTAAGTCCATACTTAATATTGGAAAGATTATATGATTATTTATTTTTGATAATAATATTGCCACAGTGCTGAAGCCCGATACAAATGAGATCTCTGCCTAGTAGCCATTCAGAAGTAGCCCCCTAACTACTACTAATGATAAGTGTACTCAGCTTTAGATCTGTGCACCTAATCGATGCTAAGCTCATAATGTCTTTTTACTAAGCTTGTTCCTAACTGGTCCAGTTTCTTCCTTCCGCAAATAATTATGAAAATTTCATATTCAAGCCTTTTAGTGATCAATTTATTAATAAGGTTTTTTGGAGGAAATACCATTACTAACCTTAATAAGCTTATGAAAAATAAACCTTTTATAATCCTTATTTCTGCTTTGAAGTAATAATAATATATAAATTATAATGCAATTGGGAAAAACCACAATGCAAAGCCTTATGTTTCAAATTTCTCCAGTAATAGACCCACTTACCAGTGACGTTTCGCCTATTCAGGCATTATCAAGACACAAAAACAAAAAAAGGTTATGTGAATCACATCTCGAAGAAAAAGGTGCAATATATCCCAACGATCAACAGCCCAAACAGGCTCCAAAATGAGACACCTTTTTTTGTTTTTGTGTCTTGATAATGCCTCAATAGGCGAAACGTCGACCGGTAAGTGAGTGTATTACTGGAGAAATTTAAAACATAAGGCTTTGCATTGTGGTTTTCCCAATTGCACTATAATAAATAATAGTGTATCTTTTGGAGTTTTTGCTCTATTTTATTAATAATATATATTGAAAAAAATATACAAATGACGTTTGGCACATAATTTTGATCTTCTTTTACAAACCTGCTCGAAGGGATTCGCGTGGAAGCGTGGATGGAGAAACCTCCCATTGAAGGCAGGCTTAGCGTGATTCATCTCTCTGTAGTAGATCCCTGCTCCAGAGACGTTTCAGTATCCTTGCCTGTTGTAATGCATCTATCAGTAGTGTTTGTACCGGTAAGTTTGTGTGTCAAGTACATGTTAGTTTCTACATATCAAGCTAGTTTCTTCGATGTGGAACTCCATTTGAGTTCCAAAGGAGGTACGTATTTTAAAGATTGATTTGAAGTAGAATTACGGACTGACAATAGGAACGAATTTAGTAACTAGCAATGTAATGAGAGGATTTGGATTCTTAAAATTATTTAAGAAGGAAGTAAGATCTAATGAAATGTCAGAGTAATAGGTTGTCTAGGATGAGGCTCTAGGTATTTAAGAACTGAGTTTGGTGGTATGTAATGATATTGTGTGTAATGCTACATTGAGGGATCAGGATTTATTCTCATAACTAGAAGTGTTGTATTTTGATGAGTTCTGCATTGAGGTGCTGTGTACGGAGACGTGATGTATTGTAGTGTTGTATTTTGTGGTGCTGTGTACTGAGATGTTCTTTTGAAATATATCAGAGTATTTATGCATTCAAATTTGCGTTTGTTTAAGTATTAACAGTCACAAACCCTATCAAACGCGGTCAAGTTTTTTGAATTTGTTACACTCAGTAACGAACGAATTCCAGAAAAGTTAATTTGCGCTGAGTCGACTAGTGATAGTCCACGGGATGGACGGAGGTAACTAGGGATGAGATCGTTAAGAGTGATAATAGGGATTTGGTTTCCGTAAGTAGTCCGTGGGTGAAAGTATATAAAAAGAAATTGACGGTGTCGGTATTGAAACTTCGGGATTGCTAAGACACATATTAATTTCGGGATTATTAAGACACCTTTTCATAATATTATTCCCTCTTAATATTATTTCCCGACGGAATAACATTTTTACTAATGTGAAATATACAAATAACTTATATATAAGAGGATGATCACATATAATTCTATCTGGGATTGTTCTGAAGCTATTGAACAGCAAAACATCTTAGTCCTTCACAACATCTTATACATAATACATATACATTATATGATGTATATGTATATATATATATATATATATATATATATATATATATATATATATATATATATATATAATATAATATATTATATAAGTTATATAACTGTATATGTTATATTATATAATATCACATTTTTGTGTCAGTGTCAATGTTGCAAATGTTTCTGTTCGCTCACCAGCTATTCAAAATTTTAAAATGTATTTCAACATACTTTTAAAATATATTCTCTATAGAATGCGGTCATTAGTCCCGTTACGGAACTTGATATAGCGTAGCTTTTATGACCTACGGAAGTAGTGCAGTAGTCCACGGTTCTGTCGTGTTTGGGTGTTTAGGATTATTTTCCAATTTATTTTTTATTTCCAACGTATATTCTAGAAAAAAAAATACGACTATATATTTATGTAATTCATTACTATTTTTTATAATTTTAGATTTAGGTAACGCTGTTGACCCAATGGAATAAAAAGCATAATTCCAACCATTAGCAATTATTTATTCATATCCAACTCTTCAAGTATTTTCTGATTCCTGATTGATATTTTTTTTTTCAGAAGCAAAGTTTTGTCTTCTTAGCGTGATATACGATTTGTAATCGAAATTACTAAATTGTAGTTTTCAATTTCATTAGAGCCCTGTCGAACAGATACGTTACCTAGAACTTGATCTGGGCAAACGCCTCACTTGGAATCCTCATACAAGACTGAAAAGACAAGAAACTGCTAGTCGTTTTCACCTACTTCAACATTTACTGGACAAACGCTCTAAGCTCCCAATTAATTACAAAAGACTCATTTACATGACAGTTATCGGACCTATTTGGACATACGGAGTTGAGCTTTGGGGCTCTATTGAACCATCCAATTCATCTCATATCAAATCCTTACAATCCAAAATTCTTCGTAAAATCCTCAATGCTCCTTATTACGTCACAAACAAACTCGTCCATAATGATCTTAATATCCCATATGTTACTGATTTGGCCCAAACTAGATACCTATCCTTCCATGACAAGCTCCTTACACACTTGACTCCGCTAGTTTCTCATCTTGCTTCCCATACTATTCCTGATAATCCTCCGAAGCGTCTGAAAAGACGATGGCCTCAAGACCATCTACTATAGAACTTTATTGGAGTGCTACCGACGGGTAGTTTGTCCACAAGTGTTTTTCATGTAATATTGTACATATTAGCAGATTTACTTGTTGTAATATTATTATATTTCTAAATATCAATAAATTAAATTAAAAAAAAAAAATCATTAGTTTCATTCCTGTACTTCTAGGAACTCAGCGTTAACTTGTAAAAAGGCCCAGTTAATGGAAAAGAAAATCATCTGAATAAGTACTTGTCTGACAACGTTAAAAGAACTATTCAACTACCATAAACCAAACAAACTGTTTCATTTCTTTTTATAAACTGCGGAAGCGTGTTAAAGAAAGTATTCAACGAAATTGGTTACGCAGCTTAACATTAAAGTTTCAGTTGATTTATTATCTAGTGCAACTTTCAAATAATTTTATATTTATATAGTTTTTTTTAATTTCTGAATACATAGATACAGGTAATTATTCCTCAGGCTGTCGCTTCGAGTTGACTCACAAGTTCTAACTTTTCATTAGTTCCCCTTTTATTATTTTCCAAAAATACAAGTTATCGTTGTGAGCTTTAGTATGGAAAAAATTATGTAATTATTGGTAATGAGCACATTTCGGTAATCATTTCAATTAGATGATCATGAGCTTTAGTACAGATAAGGGGATGTAATTATGGTAATGTGCATACTTTGGTAATCATTTTATCTAGAGTGAACTGAAATCCAAAATGCACGAGATTTCCCAACTGACAATGTCACTAAAAGTTACGAAAATTCAACTAGATCATGAAAAACTCAACCTTTCAAAAACAAAATAAATGTATATACAATCACAGATCAACGAAAAAATCCTTCAACCATACAAAATTCACTATATTGCTAACTTTAAGTATGTATCAAATTTATTTTATGCTTCTACAGTATGTATATCCTTTAAACATTGAGCAATTTTTCTTATTTAAAAAAAAATTGTATCTTTTATCGTGATGTATTGTTTAAAAGCGTCACTTGAGCCTATATACCTTCCAAAGAGTAAAACACACACAAAAATGATATTAGAATTATTGAAAGTCCAGTAAAAAAAATATGATTGAGTAGCTCCATACGTTTTTCATCATACCAAGTTTGTTGTTCAAATTAAGAAATTTTAATATAAATACTTGATTTCTTTATTTCCTCTTCTGCTTGAAAAACAAGATAAATTAAAAAGAAATATTTTGTTCAAAAGAATACAAACTGAACATATTAAATGATGATTTTCACTTATAACTGATATTTTTTCCTCTTAAAGTGCACTTTTCTAAGCTGAAGCCTTCTTATAATAACTTATAATTCTTTTAATAACTTAGCTGGTTTTGACAAATTTGGAAAAAAAACAACAGTTACTTTATCGAGATTTTTTATGACACCACCTAATCGAATAATTTTAAGGTAGTATTCATTTGACGCACTGCTCAACATTATTGGTTTTTTTTTTTGTTAAGACCATTTAAGGATCATGTTAGTTTTTTCCCAGAATATTTTCCGAGAACAAAGAATATTTCTCAGAATTGTTCAATTTCGTATCATCTCTGTTGCTTCTTCCTTTCTCTATCCATTTTCAATTCCGAATTGGAATGTTTGAATTTTCTGGAAACCTTCAATTGTAAATTAAGTTCTTATGCTTATCTCTTCCCTTTATTAATCCATGTATGATTCCTAATCTTCCAAGATCTTTACAAATTTTCACTCTTACAAACCTGTTTTTTATTTCCAAAATATGAAAAAAAAAATGAAAAAAAAAATGAAATATATACATTCATTAGGGGTAACCTGTTGTGTAGTGGTCTAATACCAACTGTGGTAATATCCAGGGTGGTTAGGCAATTCTTTGGAAGGTACATAGTAGCATTGAGTCCCTAGTCTGTTGACCCTCCCGGGATGTCATACCCTCGTAAAAGAACTCTATCCTAAATCCATCTGGATAGGCAAATTTAGAACTCCCTACAGTGGAGAGTCTGATTACACTGATCGACAAAAATGAACTTTTTTTTCACAAGAACTAAAATAACATTTTCTAGAAGTACTTTTCGAGCTGAATTGAAAGATAACTTTAGTTTTTCTCCATCAAAGAGTGATATTCATTGTGTGATACTCATTTGAATTTTTTATAATATTCGAAATAATCGATCTAACTCGAAATTATAACTTCTCATTCTGACTTACCTAGAAAGTGGTAGATAGTGATTTTCTGGCATATTTTGCATCTGCAACGTCTCTCTTCTTGGTCTAACAGTAGTCAGCCAGCATAATGGAACTCAACTTGCCTTGGTACCTCTTTTCCATAGTAAAAATTTGCTGATGAAACCGCTCACCGTGCTCATCGCTGGCAGCTCCAAGATTTTCGGGGAAGAAGACTAAGTGAGAGTCTGATTGTCTAAAGTGAATTTTTAAAGACATGTTGCATCCCATAGCTTAATAAGAATACAGATCAGTCACTATGTCGCGATAATTTTCTGCTTTATGGTGTCTTTTGAAAGACTGCCAGGCTGCTTCCTCCAGTTGATTTAAAATGCCTTCGAAATGCTCATCACTTGATGAAATGATCATCATTAATGACCGGATTTGTGATCCTATAAAAATTCCTTCTTTCAGTTTAGCATCACTGACTTATGGAAATTTCGATTTCAAGTACAAGAATCCATCAGACTGTTTATCCATAGCTTTGACGAATTTTTTCATTACTCCTAACTTAATATGCAATGGAGGTAACAATATTTTTTCAGGATTCTCTAACGTGGCATATGACACATTCTTCTGGCCAGAGATAAGAGATTCAGATTTAGGCCATAATTTTGTAACATAGTGAGACTTCCTTTCTCTGCTGTCCCAGAGGCAGAAAAAACAGCAAAATTTGGTTAACCCAAGTTGCTAACCAAGCAATAAAGCAATGACCTTTAAGTCACCACAGATATTCCATTCATATTTTCCACATTGTATTTTCTCTAAAATCAGTTTCATATTTTGTTATGTCTCTTTCATATCGGCATGTGCTACAGGTATTGATGGAAGTTTATTGCCAATATGTAGCAGCAAAGCCTTCAAACTAACTTTCGACGAATCTATGAATAGTCGCCACTCATCTGGCCGGTGTTGAAGCCCAAGAGTTTCCATAACTGAACTAATGTTACTACAAAACACAATACCATTTTCTTCAGAGAAACATTCTTTGAAATCACTATGGCGACCAAGATAACTACATATTCTTACTTCTTTTTGGAGTAGATTTCTCCCTTTAAGTCTTGAAGTTATACCTTCAGCTTGCCGTTTAGACAGATTTAAATCCCGAATCAGATATTAAGGTCTTCCTGATTGGGAAAGTATGGTTCTGGTGATCAGGTATTGGCTTCATATGTAGAATCATTTTTATTGTCATCGGAAGCATTTTCAGTTTCAGTTAGGTCAGATTCAGAGTTATCACCTAAGGTCGTATCTGCATATACTGGTACAGGGAACTGTCCATAGTGTAAGACAAGTCTTATTACAGATTGTAAATTATCGGATACTTCACTGTATCTTTTGTTTTAGATGTGATTCCTTTAATGTTTGTCAAACAGAAATAACAATCACTTAAATGATACTTCGGTTCCCTCCAAATCATGGAAATTGCAAATGGCATACGATGTGTACCATTTTTCCACCCCGTCAGCAATCTAACACACGAAACACAGCATGTATTTGGGGCCCAACTCGTATCAAAATCACCAGCCTGACAGTCAAGTAAAGTTGATTATTCTTTACGAGTGGTGTCAAATTTCGCTTCTGAGACTTGAAGGTCAGCTCACCACAAATATAGCATAAACTGTCTATATGATTTATACACTTTCTTGGCATGATGAAAAAACAAACATACTAAAACACTACATACACTAGAATCCTAAATTTTTCCTACCCAGGCATAATTAGGATAGGGATCCTAAATGAGTTTCTGTCATCTTTATACATCCCGTCCGAAGGACGGCATAACTAAGGTTACTTCTAATAAAATTGACAAGCTGCGAACCCATGATTAAGGGCGTAGTAGATTGTTAGGCCGGGCGCACATTGAAACGCAGTTCAACGCAGGGTAGTGTAGGTTAGGCAGGGCAGATTAGAGCAGTTAAAAAGCTAGGCTACTCATATGACCGCACATTGAAACGCAGTTTCTTGTCATCTCTGTATATAATCGGGCGTCGAACATACAAATGGACGAATTTGACCTATGTTCCGAGATCATCAGCAATTTTGCCATAAATCATTTTTTAATTTTGATTTCATATAATCAGCATGGCTAGTGTCGTATAATATTTTATGTGGACGAACGGCTTCAATTAATTTTTCTTCCATAGTGTTATTATGAATAATATGATGAAAATATTATGTGATTTGCAAATAATATTGAAACAAATTGATATGAAACATAATAAATTTTAACAAAACCTGCTTGACACATTCGCAGTAATCTGTGTCACAAAGAATGCGTGAAGGAGGTCCACAGATGCACTGAACTGTTCTGCCCTGCTCTGCCTTTCAACTAACGATCGTTCGTCCAAACCTATGTATCACAAAACTTGTTGCTACGCCTAACCTACCATCCTGCGATGAATTGCGGCTCAATGTGCGCCCGGCCACTACGGTAACCACTACACTACGGGTGATCCGCAAATCAAATTTAAATAGAGATATAATTTGTTTATGATAATTAACATCTATTTCAATTCTTTTCATCTTTTCTAGGGCATGGCAATGGAAACATTATATTATTCAAGGTGATTGTTTTTATTACTAGCTGAAGTGTTAAACTACTAATCAACATTGTAAGGATTCATTTTCGGATTACTCAGCAGTTCGCAGGTTTGGTCCAGAGCCGTTACCGTGGGATAATTACCATTGCCAAAAACTAGATTGTAGCCTGGCTTTCACTCACGTTTCGTTTACAACACACTTTCCCGTACCCAGGACTTTGGCGCCAAAATCACCATAATATTCTTGTGAATACACTATATTTATTTAATATATAACCATCGGTTTTTAAATAATTACTCCTTACTTTAAATATAAAAGAAAAACACAATGCTTTTTTTTTTTAACACGTCGATTTCATTCTCTATGCAATGCAGTGTTCATACCATGAGTAGTTTCCTCAACAATGTCTAATAATTAAACATCAACTGAAACAATTATATTCTCAACATTTAAAAACTTTAAGCAATAATGATAAAATATTTAATCAATAATCATGAGAAAATAATAAAAAATCTACATAAATTATGAATAGGATACAATAGGGTAAATACCAGAAATAAAAGCCTTAAATCTCTAAAATACTATATAGAATACTAATCAGTCAGGCATTTGAGTTGTGGTGGAATGTCTAGGATATGGTGGACTGTTAAAGTGTGATGTGTTGCATTATTTCTTCTTTGAATTCATTTTTTTGTGTATCTTGATAATGCCCACCCAGCCTCTATTAAAAAAAATATTATAAAAATAGGGTACCCAAAATAAGGGGGGAAATCTGGCGGTTGAGCGTGACCTACGACAATTCACCTCCTTACAGAACCGTTGTCCTCCGTCCATGAAACAGTACAGTCTCTACTATGTACTGAACCTCAGACCCTTCATGAATTGTAGTGTTACAGTTTTATTTTCTTCAAGAATTCGAAACTAAACAATTTCTGGTATTTCCTAATACTGAAACGAATGAAATATACTTCGTTGAACTTCATCGATGTTTTAGAAATAGTGAATTAGGGTATCGATACGGATCTTCAATCCATTCTAAACATTCTAACAACAGTTTCAGTTGCATATGTAGATCCTTTCGAAAGGAATCATTTGCATTAGTGTGCTAGAAGTTGGAATGGAGCTTGTACGAAGAATTGAAATTCTATCGATAATTACACAATGAGAGAGGAAGAGACGGGACCGTAACAATTTCTCTTTCAAGGCGAGTTGGCTCCGAATCAAGTCCACGGTGAAAGGAGTCCTATTCCCGAATGTTAACTTCGTCTTTAGAGGAGAATTTGCATAAGCCGTGGCCTGTTGGCGGAGGGTCAGTGATAGGTTGTTGGCAGGGAAAGGAGTTGCAGACCCTCTTAAGGATAATGAATTGGCGAACTCAAATAGCCTCGTATATGGTAATTTCACATCCAAAAGAGGAAAACTCTTGCATAACCAAACGGTTGCATAGTACAGTGTTCAGTCATCCTTAGACTACATTCTCTCAAGCTCGGTTTGGGCTATATCGCAATTCATTAGTATATTTTTAATTATCTGCTGCAATGATCTCAAGGAAATGTCAATTCCTTTGATCTTAATTATATTTAAATAATAAAACGGGATGCTACCCAGAGATCGTTATACTTGAGATAGTAATACTATATCATAATAAAAAAGAGACATATGCCTCTCTTCTCCAAAGGTTGACTGACTAGGAGTTGTTTAGTAAATAAATATCCTTTTTCATCTAATTGAATAATATTATATTTACTGTGTGCTGATCATAGTTACAAGTTAAATTATAAGTCTAATTACAAGAAAAGAAAAGAGGGACCCTTTCGACATTGCGACAGTTTACATCTCAGTTGCCCACTTCTTGCCTACAACTGCCTGTTCTGTCTAATGCTTACTCTTAAGCGTTCTTTTCTAACTAATTTTCACTTAAAATCCGATGATTAAGGAAATAAAATATTGGTAATAATTAATAGTTTAAAAAATATAAAAGCACGCTTTAATAGGAAACAAAATTGAAAAGCATAAAATGATTTTCAATAAGTTTAAATTAAGATTAGAGTGAAGAACAAATAATCAATTTCGTAAAAATATGTCTTGGGTTTTTAAAAATATTTTCATGACTATATTTTACCAATATCAGCCAGTAAAATATTTATAACAATTACCATAAACCTTTTTACGATTAATGAATTTCTTATTCATCAATATATACCTAATTTAAAATAGAAAATTCTTTTCTACATTTTAGTTTCGTTTCCTATTAAAACGTGTTTTAAATTTTTTAAGCTATTGTTAATTTCAACCTCCCTACAAACGTGCATTTTAGTTTTTTAACTACTATTATTTTGGAGCAAAATATATCAAACTCCCAATTCATTCTTGCGAGTACTCATAAGTTTTCCTCTACGATAAAGCCATGTATACCTTAGCACACGCTTTTGTACTTTGCTGAAGTAAGTATTTATATCTTCGGACATAGAAATCGCTAATCTCGAAGATTCTGGTCAGGATAATGAGAAAAAAATTTAAGTTATTGTATTGTCCTTGAAATGTGTGCAAAGTTTCAATTTGATTCGGTGATTTGAAATGGCTGAAAATCGAGTTCAAAGATCCAGTTACATGCAAACATACATAAAGGCGAAACTCAAAATAGCATTTTATAAAGTAACCAAAGTATCAATTAAACAATTAGAAGAAATGCATAAAACGAATTAAATCCAGTACGAGTATTTTGAGGTAGCAACAAATCTAGTGGTAGGAATTACCGTTTTTTTTTCTTTTTTCAAATATCTGAATGTTTATTTTTTTTGTCTTGTTTGATATGCAAAAAATACACAGCAAAACCATGAAATATTAGAGAGATGACAATAGAGTAATTATGATGGGAAATGCTTCAAATAAATATTAATAACAATATATAACTAACTAACTGACTTATTTGATAAATTGAGAACATAATGGTTCTATATTAGTTCCGGGGCGCGTAAGAGAAACTAAATTAAAGCTGACGGAACATTTTACACTTCCACATAATAAGTTTATGAAAGCATGAACTGCCTTTATCATCTTAATGATGAAGGCAGTGGCGTTAAGGAAATGTCTGAGCAACATTGTGTGTAACGAAACACATCATAAACAGATTTAACATTACACATCACGGATACCGTTCGTATCCGGCCTGGGCGTTTGGAATTATAGTATTCAGGTAATGTATCCTCCCATATATCCATATATTCGTCAATCCTGGCCCTATAACAGTTCGAGAGGGCGTTGATTTCTTATAAAAAAAATTGAGATGTTTTTCTTCCAAGAGATAGGAAGAAAGACTGTACTTTCCGAACAAAGGAATTGGGAAGAAAATGATCCGGATGGAGGTCAATGAAATAATTGCTTAAATATTGATAAACTCTAGAAACTGATGTTTAAATTATTTCTTCTGGGAAAATTATACATATATTTTATCGAATGTAAGGTTTTAATTGGGTTAAATTGTTGGATGCGTGCAATAGGTGCAATTTGAGAAGGATCTGATGAGAGGCCAATTTTGCGATTGATTGTGACAAGAAATCTTTCTATGAAGCTCTTAATATCAGCCCCGTTTGTTAGTTGTCTTGAGTCTAGTCTAAGATATTTTATTTTATAGATAGATTTTTTATTGCCATTCTTTCGAAGATCAAGATCTGATTAGTGCACCATTAATTTATTTAATGCTATTAAGAAATTTAATATGTCTAATTTTAATAAAATCTGTGATTGTCGGTTGTTTGAATTTCGTATAGAGTCATTTTTATTTTGTGTAATCATTGACTGCACCCCCTGACCATTTCATAACATTATTAGAATTATTCAGTCAACTATTTTCTACTTAAACCTAAATGAAGGTTAGCCAACCAAGGTAGACTGATACATATAACTATTTGTTGTATAATATATACGCTAAGATTGAAATTTTCGATCTAGATTTAGGCGAGCGAGTATAGGAATTTCCGATACACCTTATTAAATATTTTTGGCTCAGATTAATTAATGACTACTAGCCTACTACTAACCACGTCAAAAAGCTTGTTCTACAATGTTAAGGCAGGATGTGCGCAATAAATTATTTTAAGATCAAAATTTATTTTTTAGATAAATATATATTTTTTACTCATTTTAATTATTCTTAATTATACTTATAAGGCCTCTAAATGTTTTTAAAAAATGTAAGCTGCCTGGAGCAGTTTATTAAATTAATTTTTTAATTTTTTCGATACCTCCTGTGAAGTAAATTGTAATTAAAATTATGCAATTTACAATATTCTGTATGTTTATTGATACGTTAATCATATTCCTTTGTGATTGATTTTTTATTTATTGTTGCAGATGTTCTAACGGGCCCTTCATTGCCACAGACAGTACCAACAGGTATCAAATTATTATTTAATGAAATGCTTACTTATTTTTTAACAAAATAAAATGGTATATGCTATTACATAAAATGTATGTGTGATGGGCTATTTATTTAGTTAGGCCTTTTGATTTAACTGAACATAAATGTTAGCACGTGAATTAATTACTTATACTTTAATTCAGAATTCATAAAATCTTGGTGAATTAAGAGAGATGATTTTATAAAGCTGACTAAATGAGCGGTAACTAGATGTGTTGAGTGCTGAATTCCTGTGCTGGAGATCCCAGGTTGAAATCCGACTGTTAAAGATAAATTATCTAACCAGTCAACAGCCGTGCATATACTGTGTAGGATCTGGAAACCCTCCTGAGGCTTACTCCGCCTCTCTAAAGTGGGTGTCTTTACGAGACGAAAAATCCAGCGGTTAAATGTCATACCGGCGTTGGTAGGAACACGAACATGTATGGAGGTGGTCCTCCTCGTAGAACCGCTTTCTTAAGAACAGCATAGTCTCAAGACTTTTGATCTGTTGTAGTGGTACGTAATTAAACATTTTTATAAAGGTAACTATCGCGCATGTACATCTTTGTGAGGGACACTACCGAATCGACCTCAAAGCTACTGGTTATGGAACCATGGACAGCTTGCTGCCTTGTCATCCAAGCCATTGTACATAATAGCAACGTGAGGTTAAGTACTCCCGCAAGTGCAAATATATATATATATATTTATGTGTGTGTGTGTGTATGTATATATGTCCTGTCCGGAAGTGGACCATAAGGAGCTACCAGGAATCACTTTGGGTTGAGCTAGAAAGTGACTCAAAAGCCGCATGTGACTCTTCAGTCAATTTCGTGCGGCTCTTGTCAGATTGTGACAAGTTCTGAGTAAAATATTACGTATTAAAAAAAAAAAATTGATGAGCATTTAAGTGAATTTGTGTTTACTGCGTTTGCCAATTATCAGTCATATTTCAAACTAATACTAGCTATCATGAAAACTTGTAAAAGTACTTCTCATAATTAAAAGGTTATTCAAATTGCTTATATAAAAAAGCTTATATAATGGGACCAAAGCTTGGAAAAAACTGAGGAATGGACTGGCAGACCACATTCCAATCACTAAAGGTCTCAAACAAGGACGCCCTTTATCTCCCCTGTTTCAACCTATCTGTTGAAGAGGTCTTAGGAACTTAGAAGAGGAAGTGTAGGGGAATGGGTGTACAAATTGGTAATAAATTCCTTTACAACATACAATTTGCTGATGACCAGGTGATAGTCACAGGTGATGATAAAGATGCTAATCAGGATGAATATGCGCTTAGGGTCTCGAACAGGAGGAAAACTGAGTACATGGCAATACATGCACATACCACCCGTTGGTTAAAAATGGTATCCTCTACTGATACGAAACGTGGGCAATTACAAAAAAAGGGGGAAAGGAAGTTGTTAACCGTGGAGATGGACTTCTGGAGACGATGTTGTACTGTTTCCAGAATTTAGCACGTCCCTAATAGAACAATAAGGCAATTGGTTGTTCAGGAAACAACGATCCTCTTCACAGTAGAAACAAGAAGATTGAAATGGTATGGCAACTTAAAAAGAATGGCAGAGGAACGATAGCCAAAAACAATCTCCGAATATTACCCTACGGAAAGGAGGAAAAGAAGACGAACCAACCAAGATGGTTGCAGGATGTGGAGAAGAGCATGACAGCGAGGATTTTTAGGGAAGGAGGGTAGCTGAATCGAGATCTGTGGTGAGACCTTTCGGATACGTAAAACAACTAAGTGGTGAAAAATCATTAATAAAAGTTTCTTCAAATTATGCAATTAATATCAAATATTAACCACTAACGTTATAATTAGAGTAATGAATAAATGTCACTCGGTTTATATAATCAAATTGTGCCCAATAGTTAATCCCCCAACAATATGGCTCACGTTGAAATAGTTTTATAAATTCTCAAAAAATAAATACAAAACGACTAAAAACATTTGGAAAAGAGTATGTAAACTAATGCTTATAAAAATTAAATAAATCAAAGATCAAACTGGCATTGAAGAGAATGAGATAGCTGACAAAAATACAAGCGAACAAAGCTGAACAAACTGATTTTTCACCATCGTTAAAAAAAAAAAACCTTTATTATTCATAACATTCGATGTTAAAGAATAATCGATTTTTTCAAACGCTAGGGCATGTTCAAATAAATCTCCCACTAGATTTATGCTAGCAACTAACAACTACAAGTTAATGAAATCTACTAATTACAAACTGAACAGGGGCAGACCAAATTATACTTTAACAGATTCTTCGTAATTAATGACAATACTTATTCACTAGACAGACGAGAACTTATGTATGTTAAAATTTTGAAACCGATCAAAATTAATTGAGAGTTTTAAGTCCACCAGGATTTTAAAAAATCATTATTTTAAATCATTTTAATCATAATTTTTAAAAATTAAACTTAAGCTGTATCAAGGGTTAAAAACGACAATCATGGTAAGTACTATGTGATAAAAACTTTTGCCCTTTAGCCCATATTTTTAAACTAATTAAAGTGGAAACCCTTAAGTACAACGAATATGAAAAAATGGACTTATACCAGTTTCAAATATAACAGCACAATTATTGCAGTGAGGTTGAAATGAACAAAATGGCCAATATTGGAATGAATTCGTAAAATTCATAAAGTGCATTGATTTCGTAACGTTATTATGAATTGAGAAGATTCAGTGTTCAAATGTTAAGATAAATATAATTAAATAAAGCATAAAAAAAAAAATGGCAACTTTTGACCTTTGTCACGACCTTGTGCGCTAAATTAATGTCACAAGTAACTAAATTTTTTAAATAATTTTGTAGAGATTTATAGTATTAATAGGAAACAATTCATAATATTTTTTTAACAATGTTTTTATATTGTAAATGCTCGATTATAAGATACATAATGGATATTTGTGTGGGACCGGACAGGCCCAATTAGTAGATCTAGGACCCTCCTTGGGCTCACCTAGCTTCTATAAAGTGGGCACCCAAAAATAAGGACGGACATCTGGCAGTTGAACGTGAAATAGGACAAATCATCTCCCTGCACAACCGTTGTCCAAGAAACAGTACAGTCTCTACCACATACTGAACTCCAGACCCTTCACGGGTTTTAGTGATAAAGGTACAGGGGGATAAACTGTATAAATTTGTATGGAATATGCAGTTAAATAATCGGTCATTACAAAAGATTATTTTGAAAGGAAAAAACCTTCTGAAATAACCCTTGATCGGTGAAATAGATTATATATATTTGGAATTTGCATTTGGACCTTGGTGGTGGGACGTTAACTCAGGTTGCAGTTTTGCTGTATTTTGAGATTGGGAGTTAGGATGCATTTCATTCGTTTTTTTCTTGGCTACTACTCTGTCTGCACTCAACATGTCTGGTGAAATTTCAACAGTTCTTTTTATTTTCTGGTTTTATTTTAGAGAATTTAAGCTATTTGTTTGGATTTTTTTCATACATGTCTTAACAGGTATTTTACGGTTGTTATATGCTATTATATAGCAATAGTAGATATGATCGAATTTATTCCTCGATGATTTAATAAATTCATAACCGTCAAATATAGAAATAATTCTTAACTTAATATATTTATTTCACTTTATATCGCGTCATAATTTTAATTAATCTTTAAATCACAATTATTCAAAGAATAAACTAAACTGAAGTATAAGATGAATATAACTTAGCACTTGTGTTAGGTATTGATTTTGACATCAGCCCTTGATGGTCAGTGGAAAGTGTAAATAGTCTTGAGGGAGTTCCTATCATCGGCTTCTATGAATAATTCAGTTCAAGTCCATTCAGGCGTTTACTTCCTTAACCTGAGGTCAAGAAACTCTTAGAGATTAAAGATCCCCTTTTTATGCACGCATTATCATAATAACATGTAAGTTATGATAATTTTTCAAATGTGGTAAGTGTCAAAAACCTTTTGTAGGTGTCTATGGTGCCAAAGGTTTATGGTTTAGAACAATTGTGAAGGGTCGTAATATTAAAGGGAGTACCTTCAGGTTATAATAGACCCTACGAACAGATGGTACATTTTAGTCTATATATTTATATATTTTTATTCAAATAAAAACTTGGCGAATGATAAGAAAATACATTATTAGGAATCTAATTATTTTTCTAATTTGGAATATCATTTCGCTTGGGAGTAAATAAAATCAATTACAATTTGATACCCAAAGATAAGATGTAACTATTATAATATAATATTAGTTATTGCGGTAACTATTGCGCTTCGGATTAGTTATAAGGTTGTCGCTTCGTGTTGAGTCACAAGTCTTGACATTGAATTAGTTTCCCTTAACCGTTGGTTGAAACTTTTATTTCTTGATGAAATGATTTTGGAAATCTACTCATTACCCGTAATCACATTTTCTTTTCCATGCTAGAGCTCACGGTAACTTGTATTTTGGAAAATATTAAAAATGAAACGAATAAACAGTTAAATTTGGTTGTAATTCAACTCGAAGCGACAACCTGCAGAGCAGATACCGTGATTATTATTTTTTTATTTTATGCTTATAATTATTCTTTTAATATTTTCAGAAAATGAAATGCTAACCTCAAAAAATAATAACCTTATAAAGAGTAATAACATCGGGCGTAAGGAAACCTGGTCTCTTTCAATTTCAATTTCAATTCGAGTTGCTTATTAAAGACTTAGTATTGTGTAGTTAAACAATATTTTCTTTGATTTGGTGCTTCCTTTTGTTTCTTTGTTGTAGATTGTGTATTTTGCGACTGCTAGGTTCTCTTCCTATTTTTGCATGAACAGCCGGATGTCTGCGTAATATTGGGGCTTCAAAGGCGGGGTAGAAACAGAACTGTCAAGTACATTATTGCGGCATTGTGGTGATACTTTTCTAAGCTAAAAGACTTTCTCTACATTTCTCTAGGAAATGCGTTATGTGTCCACTTAGTCCAATTAACCAGGCAGTTACGCAATATGACGACATTTAACAAGCTAGTGAATAGTTGAAGATTTTTAAATAGTTTTTAATTTGTTGTTCAATCATAGGTAGTACGCATTCACATTACAGGTTGGTAAAAAAAAAACAAGAGAGAAAAGTTCATGTTGCGTTTTCTAAATTCCGGAAAACAGAGAATAGAGGATCTCTTGCAAATTATCTAGTAGTTCTGATTTCTTTGCATATCTTAAATTATTATTTATTAGCGTCTATGGTTAAAAAATCTAAGTGACAGACCACCCACTGACTGCACGTGCCATAAAAAAATCGATATTTTTTTTTAATTTTTGGTCATATATTCCTACTAATAAATTAATTAAAAACAAACCTGTATCACTAAAACCCGTGAAGGGTCTGGAGTTCAGTACATGGTAGAGACTGTATAGTTTCTTGGACAACGGTTGTGTAGGTAGGTGATTAGTCCTAGATTACATAAACCGCCAGATTTATCCCTCTTATTTTGGGTAACCACTTTATAGAGGCTGGGTGAGCACCATAGAGTCCATTTCAGGCTGCTAACAGATTAAATAAAAGTTTTATCAGCAGCGGGATTTGAACCAGGACCTTCGCCATGGCAACTCAGCATTTTACCACTGAGCCATTCCGCTCCCATGATAAATTAATTAATATTAAATGAAAAAATGTAAGGTACAAAATATAAAATTTTTAATTTATTACAATTTTTATTTCCTGTTTATTTTATGAAACTGAACAATAAGGCCAAAGTTATTTTCAATGTGAAAAAAAAAATTGTATTTCAAAAACTTTAAGTTCTTGCATCGTAACATTTAACAACTGTTTTCTATAGCAGCGGACCAACCTCCATTATTCATATTTTATATTTATTCGAATCACTCTAGCTCCCATTGTTGTATTGTATGATTTTTCGTCTATTGAAAGTACAAAAATTATATTAAAAATGTATTATATACCGGAAACTTTTATTTCAACTTTATACCGAAATATGATTTAGGCATTAAAAATGAAGTTTCTTAAGGTTTATTAATTGTAGTGATCTGAAAGAAGTTGAAAGCAGAAGAAGATAAAAAAGACAGCTCCTTTGCAACAGATCGTTAAATTCTAAAATAAAACGAGAGATTGAAAAAAAAAAAAGATTGAAGTTAAAATCTAAAATAAAACGGACTAAGTAGCATATTATGCGTTCAGATAGCTTCGTTTGGAAACACTCCAGATTATTGTCGCCTTATCAACTCTCAGCTCCGCACCAGTGCATTCTATTGGAATTCCTAGAAGCTAACTGCTGTGCATATGACGTAGAAGATAAAATGCCTAAATTTGTTATAAATAAATTAATAAATTTATAAATTAATAAATAAATTAAAAACGTTCCATCAGGTATGTTCCTTCGTTTCGTTTCACGTCATTAAGCTTATATGTATAATTTAACGATGTCACAATGGGAGTACTAAATCTTACCTTTCCAGATATAATTAGGGCAGGGTTCTTAGGCGATTAATTTATATCTCACAGGTTTGAGGCTCCCCACTTGACGTTCCTACGGAAGGATGGGATAACCATGAATTTTTTACTCTCTTTAAAAAATCCTGGGGCCCTTTGCTGGGCTGCGAAACCGCGGACCTTAGGCATGAGAGGGGTTAAGCGAACCACTCTAGAAACTCTAGTATTTTTCAAATATACCAAATAGTCTCAAGTATTTGTTTTATAAATATAACTATTTGATTTAAATGTCTTCATATTTTTAGAAAACCGTTGTTCGTTTATACTAACATAAGAAAACTTCATCAAGGTATGATAAACATTGACTCCACATGTTACAAGTACAAGTTGTCACATGTAAAATATTTTGTAAGGAGTACCTAAAAAACAGCAAGAAATACTGTTTATAGTTTTAGATCATAACCAATTTATCAGAAATAGAAACATTTGTAACATTCATAAATATTTTATACCTATACACAACAATGTATATGAAATATCGTCAATATAATAAACAACAGCAGTAACAACAAATGGATAGAATATACTTACCGACAGAGCTTTTATAATATATTAGCAATTAATATCTGGCTGTATGGACAAATCAATGACACCCACTTCGGAAGGGGGAAGCTGCTTTTTACTCAACTTCTTATTCATAAGAATTATAAATATTATTTTTATTTTATGTTAATTATTTAAAACTTGTGTTGTCGTAGAATCCCAACTGGTCTGACCCAAAGACACCGAGACTTACCCAAAGCTGTCATAATTTGTACATCATTTAGGGCCCAACCTACTAAAAATAGGTTTTCATATCTCTCGAGGGATCATTCCGTTCGTAAGGCTCCTACTATTTTATTTAAAGTTATTTAAAGCTCTTTAATTAAAACTAGTAAATTTATTATAACGTTGTACAACTGAGTTGGTCAACCCAACTGAGTAGGTCGGTTTAAACTTTACTGTAGACAGAAATAGATGGTTCGTCAAATTAATAAAGAGGTCAATTGATATATTAATTTATTTAAATTAATTTTCTTTTATTTAGAAGTGTTGAACAAGATTTAACATTGAAAGAACACAATAAAAACAAGCATGAAGAATATGACCAACCGGTGGTTTATGTCTGGACTTTATATAACAGCCGTAACTTTGCACAAGAAAATCTCCCATTCCTCGCCTATTCGGCATTGCTTCATTTTCTAACCTACTGTTGTCAGGTTGAATATTTTGAGTCAATAATTCAATTTGATTTCAGTGGATATTGTTCTTTTACTATATATGATAAAATGCCAACGTTAAGCTATTATTACGATATACGATTACTTACTATTATAAAATAGTTTTCATTTATAATAATATAACAGTATAATATAGCAGTTATTGAAATAATACGACTTGTATTATTTTATTTAATTTTAATGAACAATAAAATCACGTATTAGAAAAGGTAAGTATGAAAGTAGATTATTGAAATTCCATACAATCCTTTTGTCTTGAATTTTTACAACAAATGATCTATACCTTAAATTGGCCACGTACATAGATTAATATCAAACATACTGTTCAATGTTACCTTATTTACGGCAATGAAGGAATTGTAAAAAAAAAATTGCCGAATTTATTAATTTGGTATGGATAAATTACAGATTTCTACCAGTGATATAATCAACAAACAAGTTATAAACTGTAGAAGAGTAATAAAACCGTAAATCTTATCATGAATCAGATCTGAATCTTATTAAAAAAAAGAGATTTTTTTTTTATTTTTAAGCTAGGCGTGGAGAATTCAACTAGAAGAGATCAGTTCAATGTTTCCACAATGCAGGACAAATTGTGATATTACGTAAAAATGATTTAAGATCTGCGTGAAATTGCAGTGGTTGTGAAAACTGCCATTTTATTTATTGCATCTTTAAAATTTTACTTTGAAATATCCAAAAAAATGTCAAAAGGAGAAATAGGAATAGGTAGAAACATGCAAAACAAAAAGAATTATTTCAATAAATTAATAAACAGTTGTTTACGTTAAATTATATTGATCAGTTATTTATAATCGATATATCGAATCAATGTAAATCATTGATTTTGTTTTAATTTACAATAATTATAAAATAAATATTTTGTTTTTCCTGCAGATGTATTTAATTAAATAAATATTTACTATAATGGATACATAATCAATGAATAATAATTTCGGAAAATATTCTTAATTACTTATCAAATAACTCATAATTAAATGATAATTTCTCTGAGTCATTGAGACAATAGATCGATAGATACCTTTCTCCATGGTTTTCTCTATTTTCTCTAAGTATAGAAAAGTCTTGCTGAAAATGCAGATTTCCTACGAAACCACTAATAGCCAGTAAAGGGAAGAATTACATGCCATAATCAGTAGCGTCATACCACAACATTTTTTCCTCTTTCCCAACTGGAACTACTTGTGAATTCACGGATGGTTTATTCTAATATGCCAATCCCTATTCTATTTTTAAATCTAATATTATAATAACAGAAATAAGTACATTAGTAATTTCGATGAATGAGGTATAATATTTTTTCAAACCTAGCTAAACAAAAAAAATATGGAAGATATGTGCAAAAGCCATTCCATACACCGTGATTATTTTGTAAAAGTAATGGTACTTTTCCAATCTAACGACGATCTACCCCAGCGCCCCAAGTGTCACTTTCGTTAACTACCTGCTACGGTTAGCGAAACCTTCCTTAGTCCTTTGTTATTGTTTGTGTCTAGTGGACGTTTATTTGTTTTCATGTTAATTATACAATATGAGTTGGAATTTGATGAAGATTTTTCGCGAGGTGATTGATGAAAAGTCAGCTGTGGTATTTCTAAAGGAGCGGAACGTCATTCCCCGGAAAATGTGTTGTAGAAAGGGACATAATATGAAACTGCAACTGAATATTGTTCTTTTTAATGAACATTGTTTATAATTTTTGTAACATATTGTTCTTTTTAATTAATATTGTTTATAATCGTTGCTAGATATCGTTGTGTTTAATCAATATTGTTAATAGTAAATGTTTTATTATATCTTATTATTTATTTTCTATTTTAAATATTTCAATTTGAAACATAAATAATTATAGTTAACTACAATGTGATGTTTTTTGGTTAATTGTTTTGATTGTTCTGTATATACGACACGGTTTTGATGTGATGTGATATGCCCGGGCAAATCGTTTCTCTTTAAAAGAAAAATAGCTAAAAATAAAAGAAATACAAAAAAAAAATCATATTTTAGCTGTATATCATCTCCTATTTCATTTCCTAAGAATTTTCTTGTTTGTTTACTATTTCAAATATATTTCAGGCATCATAACCTGACAGGCTGCAAATAGTTGAGGTAAGTGCCAGAGGAGCGTGCTGGGGTAGGTCGTCGTTAGATTGGAAAAGTACCAAAGTAATTAACGCTTTCTTGAAAAATTTTATTTATAAAATTAATTTTTATTTAAACCTTTAACTGCTGGAGTGAAGAGCTTTACGTCCATCTCAGCGCTAAGTGGGCCGGCTACCCGTCTACCGGCCTCTGCTACATACCTTTTACCTGCATTCTATCCTTCATTACGCCCTTTTACTGCTATCTGTTTGAGTATTTCAATTTTTCCATCCTCTTTTTTTACTCGGGCTATGGACCGACACTGGTGAATTTATAACTTTTTTTTAATATTAAAACTTAATGCTTAATAATTTAATAACGGCATATATCGTCTGTTGCAGTTAAAGGGTTAAGAATAGATTTTTTTTTTTTAAATTACTCTCTTAAATTGTCACGGCCAATATTTTAATCCATTCATCAGGCGTTTCTTCTGATTTCGACCGTCTGGAGCCCCGAGGAAGTCTGGACCCCATTATGGTCAGCGAAAAGTCGGCGAAGAATTTGACTACACGGTCGAAACCAGAAGAAGCACCTGATGGATGAATTTCAAAAAGTAATTCGTTACAAAACATTTATCAGGTAACACAGTTTATTTAAAAAGAAATCTTAATTAATAATATTTAAATCTTACTAATATAAATGTGAAAGTTTGTATGTTTGTCTATCCTTCACGCATAAACTACTGGACGGATTTGGATGAAACTTTACAGTAATATAGGTTATACATCATAATTACACATAGGCTATAACAAGGGATTTAGGGGAGGGGGGCGCACGGGGGCACGTGCTCTCCCCTGACATGTTTTTAGGTACTGTGGAGAATCCATTATGGTACATAATTAAAGGCAAATCACATGATAATAGTGGTTAAAATAACAGTAAGAATATGAGTGATACTATTGTTTTGATATCCTACTAATATTATGAATGCGAATGTTTGTTACTCATTCACGCAAAAACTATTGAACAGATTTGGATGATAATTATTGAGTAAAATAGGTTATACATCATAGGCTACAGCAAGGGCAGATTTATGTGGGAGCACGTGGGCATGTGCCCCTCTCGTTATGGTACATAATTAAAGGCAAATCAGGAACTTGGCTTCTTGAAATTTGTAGATAGGTTCTTTTTATAGTTTAAGAAAGAAATTTGGATAATTCCACCCCAAGGACTTCCCCTTTAATATAATAAGGGTTCAAAGGTTGTATAGAATCCGTCAGTTTTGAAGTTAAACATCTGAAATTTTGTATGTACGAGTAACTCATATTTTAAAAAAAATAAGTAAATGATTTATTTTAAATGATTCTTAATGAAACTTTATGTGGCAGACCAAATTCCACTCGAGCGAAGCCGCGGGCATAAGCTAGTCATTTAATAAAATTTATATATCCATGTTAATAATCGCCAAATGTTCGATTCGGATTTATTTGACAGAACAAAAATTTATAATTTTTGCCAATTTTGAATTTTGATTGCGTTACCAATGATCTGGCGGATTTGTGTTTATGCAGTATTCCGTAGAGGTGTGTAAGCAGAGATAGGTGCTATCGGCATGGTATCAAGTCTTCGGGTTTGCCAAGCCATATTTTCATTATTTGAAATTAGTTCACACCCCAATGAGATAAATGGCAATTTTTTAATCTGAAAAAAAAAACTTTAAATCCAAGCAGGATTTCATTAGGCTATTGCACTATTCCCCAATGAACCGGAACCAGTTATAGTCTAGGTATAACCAGATTTCAAAAGAAATATTTTATTCTACTTTATGCCACTAATCTTAGGTGTAACATATAAAAGAAAATTCACATGATAATGTGAAGTAATCTACTTTTCATTTATACTTTATTTTATTAATATTATTTCTGACAAAAAAAATAATAGCTAAACAAATACTATCTCATTCTGGCTGCTATTTTTGTTTACATTCCTAATTAATTTTAATTTTCTCAATATGTCCAAATTATTAAAAAACCTAATTTATTATAGTAATTTTTTAAAACTGAAACATTCATTTATATACAGAAGTATTAGAGTTGAATAATAATTAGTGTGAGATGGAGGAGTACTGTATTGAAAGTTGGCTGTAGAACTTTCACATACATTAAAAAAAAAAAAAGAGAAAGTTTATGTTCCAATTGATATGAAATATATATGTAAAAAAAATTAATGAAGGAAAAAAAGAATAATTTCAGTGAAATGACTCACTGAGATGAAGCTTTATAAAAAATAAACAGTTATTTGTAAACTATTTTACCCACATACTAAAGATCTTTTGAAGTTTATTTATTTTATTCGAAGTTTTAAAATAGTTTTTATAAATGAAATGAGGTTTTTATTTTTAAAAAAAAATTTCTGTCAAAGAAAATAGTATGTATTATAATCAGAACACTTAATATTTCTGTTTTAATATTGCGGAACAAATATCGGAATTTAAACCAGGATGTTATAATATAATATCAAATCAACATTTAAAAACAAATAATTATGACCTCAACACAAATAAACAATTATTATGAAATATTATTGTTGTGTAATATTATTATGACTTCAGCATAAATGAACAAATATTAGGCCAAAAGGCGTTAAACTATTGCTGTTTTCAGACGATCTAGCGTTTGTTTGTCGGTCTCATTATATAAAAACCATAAAAAATAAATTACAAGAAGCCGCGAAAAGATTTAATATCTATATCTAAATATCTTAGAATTTTCCTTAGAGAAAACTGTATATATCCAATGTAGCCGTGAAAGAAACACTCCAATCCCTCCTGAATTACCTACATCTAGAAAACTTGCTATACCTTTTACGATTCAACACAAATTTTGGGCCTAATATTTTACTAAAAATTAAATTGGGAATAACACATCACATCGTTATAAACGCCAGACCAAAAAGTTAAATATTCTGTTTTTTCTGCATTACATCTCCGCTAAGATGTCATGCAGAAAAAACACTGCAAACATTATATCGGGAGTTACGATAGATTCACAATAATAGGACAATATCGGGCTTTGATTTTTGCCAAATCAGACTACGAACCTATTTTTTACGGCTCTTCCCGTCTTCGAACATTAGGAAAGCAAGATTCTGTCCATAATACTGGAATCCGTAATGCAAACGACGCTTATAGAACCCAGTCGTATCCTCAGTTTATGTGCTGAAGCAGATTTGCCTCCCTTGTTGCATTGAAGGCAAAAATTGGCTATAAATTATATCTCCGAATTATTTTCACAAGTAGACCAATCAGATAACAAAGTTTCGACTAAAATCAAACTTAACTTTTCCTCTGACAGATAAAACTACTACGCTGATTTTAGCTTTTAAAGCTATTCCACTTTCTGAACTTTGTAATTTAAAAACCAACTAAACATTAATGACAGACACATCGACAGAAACGTTTCAGGAACAGGTAGGTACCTACAACTTTCAGATCAAACATGCTTGGAGTGCCTTCAATGGGTTTCTCCAACTACGCTTATTCATGAAACCCAAAGTGGAGGATTTCAAAAGAAGACCAGAGATAGGAGCTTAACAGAATTTATATAGCATTCCCAAAATTTTTTTTTTATATTTACTATTGACACTGGTTTATTCTTTAATAGGCAAATGATATGGTGTCAACATAACTACTCATAATACCTCAATTTTATTTATCAAAATACATAGTTTTTTTTTAAAACCCTTGATAAGAAAGAAGATTTAATTTACTATTCTCAAGAGGTTTCATCAAAAAGATGATGGCAAAGAACAACCTTTCTTCCAATCAAAAGGCAACGCGTAACGTAATTTCATCCTATTAACTCACAGAAAAAAATGAGCGATGAGACGTATTTCTCAGAACCTTAGTGAAATGGAATATGTTGCAACAAGGAAATAATTGCATTGCAATTTTTCTGTAGGCTTCCTGAGCGGCACTTGCTCAACCATTACTATAAGGCTCCCAAATTGGACGACCAGGCTGAGCTTACATGAGGTTAGACATTCGCAGACACGACCCCGGAGTATTGTCGCACTATTGCAGTTGTGTAATGTTGCCGCTTAGCAATTTCCTATCTGGACGCTCATGTTCTGAGGGCGGATTACAGGTAACAAGTCACGAAAATTCGGAACAGCTCATATCCCCCCCCCCCGCGGTCTAGGAGCGTTCTTAGACAGTCGATTATAAAGCTCCCATTTGCTCGGCGTTTCTAATCGTTAACAACGTTGTGCAATCTCCCTATCGACCTTATATTTGTTCAGTTTTTTTTTTTATTGTTGTGTATTTTACTGATTTTTTTTTTGTAAGTATTAAACTATTTTTGCCGCATACCGATACATTTCGGAAACTTAATTGAAATTGATACAATTACTAGACAAACAATCAATGTACTGAATATAAATTATACATTTGAGACGGATTCACAAACAATAATATGTTACCGACTTTTGTTATAAAAGGAAACACATTTAACAGCTATTTCACCTATCCCACAGTAACAAGAGTATACTATTATCTAACGTGATTTATTTTTGAGTCGTCCATATCAACCAACAATTTAGTTGGCACTTGTCTGTTTCGATATCCATTGACATCAGCGCGCTCAGGTGTCACTTACCTCAACTATTTGGACCATGTCAACTTACGCTACCAACAATTTCTTTCAAATAGTATTGCCTTCCATTATCGTAGAACAGATTTTTAGGAAATGAAATAAATGAGAAAAATGTGAAGACAAAATAAAACTTTAAAAAATGGAACATTTATTACAAGCAATGTTCATAAAAAAAAACAATATCTAACTAAAATATGATATTTTTTTGTTAATTGTTTTAATTTTTATATATTTTTCTTTTAAAGAGAAAAGATTTGCCCGGGCGGTAACACATTACTGTTTGTGAATCTGTCCCAAATGTAGGATTCATATTCAGAACATTGATTATTTGTCTAGTATTTATTAATTGTATTAATTACAATTACGTTTCCGAAAAAAACGGGAAACGACAAACTATCGTGATAATCTACTGGGTTGGACTTCAGAAAAAGTTTACCTAGATCTTCTTCCTACCTAATAACATGTCTCATAGGACAACTGAGAGCTTCATGATTCCTTGTCTGCAACACGCAAGAGAAGCATGGATTAATTTAGACATTTGTTTTCTCAATTGCGCAATTAATTTATTGATTATGAGTTCAATAATTTTTTTATTTATACTTATTTGCTCGAAATTATTTATTTATCTTTCATTTTAATTTTAGTTCTATTTGTCTTGGAATGCAAACCGAAATTTAGACATTTGTTTTCTCAATTGCGCAATTAATTTATTGATTATGAGTTCAATAATTTTTTTATTTATACTTATTTGCTCGAAATTATTTATTTATCTTTCATTTTAATTTTAGTTCTATTTGTCTTGGAATGCAAACCGAAATTTAATGTTTTAAACCGATTAATTGTTTTATATGATTTGTATTTTTTTTTAATATTTTGTATTGTTCTCTCTAATTATTATAAAACAGTTGAATTTATTTAGTTCACTAATGATCACTGATAAAAGAATTAAAAATGGAGGCCTTTAACAATCCTTCTTACATTTTTGTTTTCATTGAAATTCACAACTGCATTTTAGCAATACAAGTAAATAGCAGGTACATAGTTTTTAACATAAAATGAAATTAAAATATATGACCAAGCAGTAAGTTTTCAGGAAAGAAAATGTATTGAATCAGATTGAAGATAAGAATCCTTCCATAGGTGGTGCTACAGGGAAAGATTGTCCAAGAGGGCGATTTATGTTATCCCTATGGCGTCCAAATACTTAACCATTGCTTTGAAGTTTAATTTATGTTTGTTTTCTAAGAAAAAAATACTGAGACCGGTTTGTTTAATTAGTTTTAACCATGTACAAACTGCAATAGTCATCATTTGGATTTAATTAATATTTTTTAAAAATATTTTTTCACCCAATTGTTTTTATAATTGTCTATATTCAAGTTATGTACATGATAATAGGTCTGTCCATATATGATATTATAAAATTGGGAAACTCTATCTACTGTTCTATTGTCCTTTCTAAGTGTTCAGAGATTGATATATATATAATGTAATTCAAAGTTTAGGGCGTTGAAAAAATATTGTTATGTAGGTTACTTGGCCTGTTGAACATTATATTGTGTTATGCCGTTGTTGTCCGATACAACCAATTCATAAAATTTTGGGACAATAGAATTAAGCTTATACACTTTGCATTATAAATATTACACTTTGTGGTGTCCGCCAAGTTAAAGGATTAATCGAGAAAACATCTTTTTCGGGTATCAACCATCAAATTTTTGACAAGACGCAACATTAAATTTTAATGAGAAAGTTCTCTTTTATTATAAAATGTATTATTCGTGTTTAGGGCGTTTATCTTATTTATTATTTATTTATTGTTATATTATCAAATACATTTCGGCATTCTCTATCATGTTGCAATTAAATTTCGTACAGAAAAAAAAATAGGATTAAATAAGAATAAAAATCCATGCGATTGGGACTTCACTCTTAAGAAGAAAACAGTATAAGAATTAATAATAAAGAATTCCAAAAAAGGGAAAAATATAAAGTAAAATTTTCAAAAGTATTAGTTGTTTTTTTTTTTTGTTCTAGGCCAGACATTAAATTTTTGCAGGCCTATCCAGGTTTGAACACATTTAATGCTGTTGACATTTAATGCCTCTTCTGATATGAAAACTCTCAAAGGCCAACCAGGTGAATATACAGATGTTGTGAGGTTGTAAAGTTTTTTCATAAGGAAAGGAACAATACTCACTGAGCTCCGAGGAGGATGCTAGGTATTGAACTTCAATGGCATGGACAAGAGTTTTGGTCTGGTGGAGAGCCTTCTTTTTTTCTTATTCATATCATTAAATTAGGAACAATCAATGTACTGTTTTAGTGTTAATAATTTAAGGCATCGTTGCTGCGGATGAGAAGAACCCTTTGGCGAATGGCTAATCTATCTAATCTTATAATCTAAAATAAACAAGACTTCCTAACTTGTTTATAATTAATGTACTTAACTCAAAATTTATGGTGGAGTATATTCAATTTTAACTATTGTTTAAAATGTTTGTTAAATTTTAATATTATAGCATCATTCAATTATAAATTATTTTAGAAATACACTCAGTATATTCATTTTTTGTTACAAAGCACGGAGCACTGTATACACTGAACAATGTGTTTATAAAGAAAGGTTTTATAAGAGATAAGAAAACAAAACATATGACCAAATGCCGTTTGACGATACTACAAATATTAATTTGATAAATGTTTACTTTTACTGATTAGAGAATTAGTGCTATCTGCGTCGATCAAACATTTTACGTCTGATCCCTCATCATCGTTACGAGTAACTTCATTCTTCATCCCTGTTCTCCATTATTATTTATTATTAATTCACTTGAGATGTTGAACCGCCGTTGAACAACCGTACCCTCAACCTGACCTCACGACTTCAGATCCGGAAAGATCTCCCTCCAGAGGTTCCCACTTCTTACCTCATGTCCCCTCAAAGCCGGAGTGGTGCGTTCAGACCGCGAATTCTCCTCTCCTGAAGATTCTCCGCTAGGGAATTGCTGTCTACTTCTCCTGTGAGTCCGCTTCCTGTTTCATTCTTGGTTATTAACGCCCATAGGCTGTGGTTGTGGGCCTCTTCTATTTGACCGTGGAATGGCGCCTTGGACGTTCTCATGCAGGTAACACCGATAACACATTTGCTGGCAAATGGCCAGTTTGGTTGCACTTGTTACATCTGCCCTGCTTCGAACATCGGGTTTTGGGTTCGCTACTACACCGTTTCTCAAATGCCCCTTACCCACCACTGCTTCGGGCTGTTGACCTCTGTCCATTCTTCCTCAGGATTCCCAAATCGGGTCTCCTTCCGTGACCATGCATCGTTAAGTTCGTGGCACAACTTAGGAAATCCTTGTCCAGCTGAAGCGAACCGAGGTGGTCAAGGTAGTCGTTCAACTGCTCCCTTAGAATTCCTCTTACGAACTCCATACGCTGGACTCCGGATTCCTTCGTTCCTCCAATAAATAAAAGGTGTTCTCCTTCGGAATCTTCTTCAACTCGAGTTTCACTCTTTCGACTGCGGTATAAGCTAATTTTTATTCATGTTTATTTCTATTACTCTATGAAAATTACTGACCTTCTATTTATTTTAAATATTTTAAACCTAAATATGTAATGTTACGATTTTCTATATAATATTTAGCTTCATTTATATTATTTATGTTTGAAATATTTCTATTACCACTCTTATATATAGTCAGTTTTGTTAATGTCCTCCCTTAAAAATATATATATATATATATAGAAACGTGTCAATTTTAAATAATAAGTAAAATTGGTGCACAAATCACAAAAAGTTATTGTATAAAAATTATTAAACTTCAAGTAATATGTTTTAAACATACATATGTAACATAATGATTTTCTATGTATTATTTAGCTTGATTTACATTATTTGTGGTTGTACTATTTTATGAATTTTACTTGATTATTATTTCACCAACGTTTAATTTATATTTTATTTTTTCTAACCACTTTCTCATTCCTCTCTACCTTTTATTTACAAAGAATATATTAACCCTCTTTATGCATCCAGAATAAACCACGCGTATGCAAGAGGGAGAACAGCAAGGTATCTCCTGGCATGGTATTAAAAAAATTCACTATTTGAATAGTTCTCGTGTCCAATTCTTTATTATTCCTTTCACTCCTGTTGTTAGGTTTTCACGAATCATCAGGAGGTTATATTTCTATTGAGGCTTTTAGAACAATGTGGCCTGGTGTGTGGTCGGCACAAATTAACCTTAATATGACAGCAGAGAATAAATATTTTCATAGTATTTTATTGCACTAACGGACTAGAACAGAATAATTGTGTTAGTAGCCAAGGACCCTGAACAGGTTAATAACCGCGATTAGAATTATTTGCCTTGTAATGGTCAACTCCTCTTTCTTCACTACTTTACACTCAATTAGTGTTTAAAACGAGCCTGAATGTACATAGTAATAAACTATCTGTCAGTGGAAGAACTGGACAGAATATATATTCTGTGTTTATTTATTTGATACATATTATACATATATATACCAATATATATGTAATACAGAATATATATTCTATTTATTTGTTTTATTTTTTGAAATTTTTGTACATCTAGATTCTTCAAGTTATCTTTTAAATTATGTATAGTGAGATATTCTGAGGCAAAATTTTCAAATATTTTATGGTTATTTCGTATGTTTACGGGTCAATCCATTTGAAATCACTAAGCTGGAATACATTTTGTTGCTTGATACTATTGGTTTTTTATTTTTAGTTATTTGCTATCATATGGTCAGTTCAAACAATGGAATTGTTTGTAATGCCTTCTAATTTTATTATTATAGTAATAAATAAATATATATATATATATATATATATATATATATATATATATATATATTTATTGATATTTACAACTGTAATTATATTACATCAAGTAAATCTGCTGTATGAACAAAGGAAATGAAAAAAAAAAAACACTTCTAGAGAAACTATCCATTGATAGCACTCTAATAATGTTCTATAGTAGAAGGTCTTGAGGCCATCTTCTTTTCAGACGCCTCGGAGGGTTATCAGGTATATTATGGGAAGCAAGTTGAGGGACTAGTGGATTCAAGTGTGAATGGAGCTTTTCATGGTAGGATAGGTATCTAGTTTGGGCCAAATCAGCAACATATGGGATATTAAGATCATGATGGATGAGTTTGTTTGTGACATAATAAGGAGCATTGAGGATTTTACGAAGGATTTTGGATTGTAAGGATTGGATACGAGATGAATTGGATGGTTTAGTAGAGCCCCAAAGCTCAACTCCGTATCTCCAAATAGGTCTGATAACTGTCATGTAAATGAGTCTTTTGTAATTAATTAGTAGCTTTGAACGTTATAAATATAAATTAAAGATGTTACGTTACTCTTCCAATTCTCAATTCTTTTCGTTCTAGTTTTTCTACCTCAAAATTCTTAATATCACACATTAACGTTTGATGATATTGTCCCACCATAAGGATTTTATGCTATTATTTTATTTTTATTTTATGTACTTACTATTTTATAATATACTAATATTTATTAAATTTACACATTTACACGCTATATTACATTATTTTTTTAAATTTAAATTATAATGGGAACCTTTTCTTTTGCAATTTTACTAGATGAGCTGTTATATTTTAAAGTGGTATAAGCCCATTTGAATTAGTTTAGGCAAGCGGGCAAATGGTTTTATCACTTAGCGCTTAGCAAAGAGTGATGTTTTTAATCCTGAATCCTTTTAAATTTTACTGACACAATTTTTTTATTAACAGAATAAATAATAGCATTAAAATTATCTTAAAGATTAAACGATTTTTTTTATTGATCAAAATGGACTTTATAAAATAACAGCTCGTATTACAGGCCTTATATATAATGTTACCATGATATATTTATTTATCTCTTAATTTATTTTTTTTCACTGTTTAGTGTTAAATAATGAAGAATAAATGAAATTAGTGTTTCATTGACCCATAATTTTATATCTAAATGTATTAATAATAACTGATATTGTTCGTTACTGACGACCAGACAGTGTCCATCAAGATAGCTAACGAACAGTCTAGTCCAAAAAAAACAAAAAACAGTTCCATGCAAACAACAATTCTTTATTTTATTGGAAAATCATTATTTTTTACTCACTCGATTTAGTAAATAGAAAAGTTTATATATGCATGGGAAGAATATTATCCTGTTGTTTATTTTTCTTATAAGCCGATGTCGGATAAATTGTAAACATATGATACAGTTATGACGTGAAAATTAATTTTGTCTTACCTATATTAGAACTTATTTGTATCTTAACATGTTTTTTTTTTTGCGTACTTATTTTTATTTAACATTTCCACTCTTTTAATGCAACCATACATGCATAAATGAAATTAATGTATTCTTACAGCTCTGATACTTATTGTTCTTCAGTGTATTGTATTTTATATATTTTTTAATAAATATCAATAAGTTAAAGTGACAAGATTTCTCTTTTGTTGAAAAAATCTTGAGTCGAAAAACCTAAGAAATTTATTGGTCTATTTGTTGTGGAACGAACTATTTGAAAATACGAATTAGAAAAACATTGCAATATATATTATTTCCGCACAATTGATCTCTTTTCGGCTATCAATAATGCGTTATGTCAAAAACTGTCAAAATAAAGGGAATTTCATGGATAAGTGACGAATCTAAATTTCGTTTAAACTTAAGTGAAAGTTGTTGAATAATGTTGGTTGTAGCAAAATACATTCCTTATATTATAATATCAAATCAGCTATATTATTACAATTATACTATTGTAAAGAATACCATAGTAGAGGAGAGGATTTAGTGTTAGATAATTAAGAACGAAGATCTAAATAAATATATTTAAATAATAATATTACTTATTATTTATTTATATCATTATAATAATCGATATCAGATCATATTGTTAAGTTAATACTGGAATAACGAAGAATTTTGTTATAAATCACCTTTTATATTTTTAAATATATTAATGTTTGTGTTTAATCTTTATATATTGAATGTGCAAGTCAGTCCCTGAAAACACTTCTTTTTTGGAAAGCCTCTTTGCTCACAGAAACCTATAATTTTCCTAACTGCTATTCCCATGTATTATTGAACAAACTACCAAGGCTTTTAAAAACATTATAGGGCGGCACGTATAACTAATGAAACTTAACACTATTAGTAAATGAAACTAATATTTTTAACTGAGGGTAGTTAAAAGCAACTATTGCGAAACATTTCACCACTTGTAATAAATTCAGCAGTTTCTCAAAAGTACTGCATGCCATATAATAATAATTAGGCTCACGCCTAGTTTTAACGTTTTACTATTTATTACTTAATTACTGGGCACTAAAATATTCCTCCTTTCACTTGCCTCCCTCGTTTTCCTCGAATATTATTCCTAGCATATAAGTATCTGCATCCAAGAACCTGTATCCCAAGTATATATTTTGCAAGCTAGTGTATCATTACCAATGATATATATCATTATTACTGATATAGCAGAACCACTTAATATAGATCACTTATCTGTTGCAATATAATATGTTATTATATTTAGTTAAAAATACGTTTTTTGTTTGTGAATTAGATTACTTAAGAAAATGCGAGAACATATGAAGCGTGGAGATGCAAAAAGGGATTTTTTTTTAGATTAATTTATTGATATTTACAACTGTAATAATATTACAACAAGTAAATTTACTGAAATGAACAAATGACATGAAAACAAAATTCACTTGTGGAGAAACTATCCATTGAAAGCACTCCAATAAAGTTCTATAGTAGAAGGTATCGAGGCTACCTTCTTTTCAAACGCCTCGGAGGGTTATCAGGAATAGTATGGGAAGCAAGTTGAGAGACTAGCGGATTCAAGTGTGTATGGAGCTTGTCATGGAAGGATAGGTATCTAGTTTGGGCCAAATCAGCAACATATGAGATATTAAGATCATGATGGATGAGTTTATTAGTGACATAATAAGGAGCACTGAGGATTTTACGAAGGATTTTGGATTGTAAGGATTGGATACGAGATGAATTGGATGGTTTAGTAGAGCTCCAAAGCTCAACTCCGTATACCCAAATAGGTTTGATAACTGTCATGTAAATGAATCTTTTGTAATTAATTGGGAGCTTTGAACGTTTGTCTAGTAAATGTAGAAGTAGACAAAAACGTCGAGCAGTTTCTTGTATTTTCAGTCTTGTATGAGGAACAAAAAGGAATAAATCCATATTTTATAATTTTTAATTTTTTAAATATTTTTCACAAATTTAGCGTCTTCTATGCGGTGGCACATGGTTCACCATTCAAAACATGTCAAAGCCAATCTAGTTTTTGTAAAAATAATTCTCTCAAATAAATAATCATTTCATACTAACCTAAATATGCATATGCTTGTGATTCCTGAATTTTTTTTAAATTTGGATCTATCTCCATTTGCATCTCAACGCCTCATATCAAAAGTTGTCATCCAACTGAGGAATTAACGCAGACAACATAGTTACGTTTTACGAGAAATTGTTGTCTAGACAGTACATCTTTAGTTTAATTGTAAACCTTATAAAATATTTTATTACAAAAATACATTAAACCCACAATGAAGAAAAATCTAGTTCATTTTAGAGAGTAGTTTTGATAAACATGGATTCTAGGATTAATTTCATTTATTTAAGATATGTATTTTCTTAACAAGAGGTGAATTTGAAAAAAAAAGAAGTATGTATTGAAGAACCGAAAAACTAAATCTAAAGCAAAACAAAGCAATCCACTCATTCGAGCTACCAGGCTGTTATTAAAAAGTTGTGGTTGAACCGGCGTAAGTGGTAAGAATTATGTAAAGATGAGTGGTTTCTCCGATGATATTTCAAAGAGATGACAGTTTCCTAGTGGTATTTCCGAACGAGGAACTGTGCGTTGTGGTAAGGCGTGGAAGAAACTGAAGAAAAAAGAAATATCAAATTTTTAAGTCGTGATGGTTCCGGTATGCCCTGAACCAGATGTTTGATCATCGAAGGTTATTTTTATAACATACAAAAGCATTATAAAAACAGGTCAATTGTGTCATTTCTACGGCTTAATGCAGAAAAGACTGTGGCCAAAAATCAAACTGACAGTAAGGTGGTGTTTAAATTAATAGGAAATGGGACGATTTCTTTAATGGCTTATTGTTTAAGTAATTTAACCGGTAGGTGGGATCCGCACCCGTACAAAATTAATCAAGTATTAATTAATTAGTATGATTAATTAAGCAAGTAATCGGCTTCGAGAATAACGTATTTGAAAATTAATTGTTTAACTTATATACTATTTTTAGATGTACCTTAATCATAAATTTAGCAAACAGTATTTTATTTATCATTAGATGTATTTTTCTATTATCTAACGGTCAAGGTAACGGGAGTAGGGATGTGAAATATATCTACAGTCCCGGTGAACAATTGGTAACGACAAATTTTCTCCAAAATTAGTTTCTCGTACTTAGGGAAACGGGATTGTGTTATTTTCTTACCGAATAAGGGGTAAAGTCTGGTAATTGCTTGAAAAGGAATTACTGTTTACATTAGCAGTCCATTTCAAGCCCAAAACACGACAATGACACGATTCATTCCACTTTCCTCGATGTAATTAAATCTCTCACGACTTATTCACCGTGGCTACACATATTTTTTGTACTCATTAGAACAAAGTTGTATACTCTTTGATTTATTTATTATTATAATTATTTATTTTTGGAAGATTTTATTTAGCGATTGAACATGAAATTTCTTCTTTTTTTTTAGATAAATTTATTGATATTTACAACAGTAATAATATTACAACAAGTAAATTTGCTAATATGAACAAATGACATGAAAACAAAGAACACTTGTGGAGAAACTACCTATCGGTAGCACTCCAATAAAACATGAAATTAAAAAAGGAAACCTACATTTGACAATGTTTACAGAAAATACACCCATTCCGGTTAAGGCTTATCAAACAATTGTTTAAGTTTTATCTTTTTTATTGATAAGTGCCATCAATTTAGGCTATCAGTGACTTTACCTTCGTCAGTTGAATAAATATGTCATTGGCTCCTAAACTGTTACAATCAATGTTGACATCGACCCTACAAGCTGTCAACCGACCGATCAAAACTGTTTCCTCAACCAACTTTCTATTTCTAGCATGTTATATCAATAATCAACATCCACAGAGACAATCAATAATTGAAGGATCTTTTCAAGCATCTGCCATCTTGATAATGGATAATTACATTTCAACATTCTAGAATTAAAACTTTTGTTTTCTCATGAAAGTGTGGTCAAAGTGTCCTCGAAGTCTCTTTTAATAATACACACGGTTTGTGTCCACTAACTATGTTCCTATAACTTCAAAGGTGACTCTATATCCTTATGAATTAAATAACTATGTCCTGATGTTAAAATATTCATTGAATTCCAAGTAATGTTATCAGTTCTGATACGCTTATTGTCACCGTAAATATAAAACACCAAATTTTCATTTTATTTAAAAATTAATTTTAGTAAACTCCTTGTTGCAATGCGCGCTATGATTGTGAAAGAATTTTATTTTATTCTAGAGTACCCATTTCACATTATTTCATAATTATACCACGTATTTAATCAAGAATCTAGTTTAAAAATAAATACCTGCGAAAATTTGTGTAACGAGATTATAAATTGAGAGTGACCTTAAATTATGTATTTTTTAAAGAACGAGTTAATTTAATTATTTAAAGACATTTCTTTTCATCTTCCCTGAAAAAATGTATGAGTGAAAGGTGCGCTGGGAGAATCGGAGTTCTGCGTTTTCTATCCGCTTCATGGCTCAATCAAGCGATTTTATAAATATTAGGAACATTTCTATCTCCATAATTAACATAAAATCCTTAATGAATGACTTTGTCAGCTCTAATAAAACAATAATACTAATGAATGGATTTATGAACAAAATGATTAGTGTAAACATATATTAAATATTTCTTCTTTCTGAAAATAAAAACAGTTATTAAGCAAACTGGCAGAATCCTTAAGTACAATAAGTTAGTTATTAAACTTGCTATTAATATTTTTTTTATTTTATTTTTTAAACCTTGACCTTCTAAAAGTATTTTCCTTTATCATAGATAGACCTCTATAACTTCCACATAAACGCCTAATCAATTTTCATCTACCCACTTGCATTAGTTACGGTAGAAAGATGAGAAATAACCTTAGCTTCAGACTTGAAAAAGCTTATTGAAGCATATAAGTTATAAATAAATAAATATTTACACCCAACCACCCACCCACCCACACACACACACATACATATATATATATATATATATATATATACATCTTGATTGATCCTTTTCCGACTGTTTCTTATATTATATAACTTCACTGGGTTCATTTGATGAATATACCACTAGATTTAACTCTATTCAGGCTCTGAGAGAGGTTTGGAAAAAAAAAAACAGAAAATAATTATTACTCATTGAAATCATAGAATAATTTATGTTAAAATTATAAACCACAAGAAAAACAAGAAAAAAAATTTCAAATCCAACACGAAGAAGAATTACTACCGAAAAATTGGAGAATCACGTTATACCGATATTAGAAAATCTACAATTCACTTATTCTAATTTAATGAATTATATTAACAAACAGCAATAAACAATGTACACCAATTAACAAATAATAAATTTGAATAATGGTTACCAGTTGATCTGATATCCTGTAAAGTTATATTTCCTCTTATGATTTTGGCGATTTTAAGAGCGCACCATATTTGTTTGACCGCTGCGGAAAACAAGTCTATGGATGTTATATGTAAATAATTAAAAAAAAATGTTTTTCTTACAAAAATTAAAATTCACAAATATGAATCATAAAAATACAATTATCAATTCTCGATCAATGTTAGCTTAAGACCTTCATTTGTATCAACTTGACAACTTAAGTAATCACTAAAGTTAATTAAAGTTGTAAAAATTTCTTTTCATCGATTTGCAAGTGCATTTCTTATATTGGATATTCTTTTGTTTTTTTTAATTTAACGTCACTTTAGTCTGCTATGGCTAATCTTAAGATGATACAGTAGGAGTCCTCAAATTTTCCTATCTAGGTATATTTAGGAGAGGGAGAGTATTTAGGACCCCACAGGCTCCATTTTACGTTTACTCTGAAAGGCAGCATAACTAAGAATTTTTTAGTTCCTTTAAAAAATCATAAAGCCACCTATCCTTATATTATCCAACACTCCCATTACCATGTCTACGCTGACGATCTTCAAATATATTTGGCATTTTCCCCTTCCGACCTATCACTAGCCACGGAAAAACTCCAAGGTGATTTGAATCGAATACATCAGTGGGCCATAAATAATAAGTTAAAGTTGAATGTGGGGAAAACCAAGGCAATAAAATAATAGGATCGAACTATTTCCTTAAAACTATTCCCCATTATCCAATTCTCCTTCTAAATAATAATCCCATCAATTTCTACCCAACCGTCAAAAATCTTAGAATTATTTTTGACCAAACCCTCTCCTGGAAAAACCATATTTCTGAAAACTCTCTTCGTACCTTCTCCACCTTAAAGCGCCTGAATCATCTTCGTCACCTGTTACCATTTGAAACCCGTAGACTTCTAGTTACGTCCTTAATTTTCCCTCATTTGGACTATTGCTGTACAGTATATGGAGGTGTCACTGAAGATCTCGAGGGCAAAACTAAAACGTTTGATGCAAAACTAAAACGGTTGATCAATTGCTACGTTCGCTTCATCTTTAGGATCCCGAGAGACGTCCGTATCACCCAATATTACGAAGAGTTGAAGTGGCTTCACCCTTCCTATCGCAGTAAGTATTTCCTAGCTTCCTTTCTTTACCGAATTATCCAATCCCGCCGACCATCATACATCTTCGATCTCCTTAAATTCAAAACCTCGGTCCACTCCCGTAACACCCGTTCTCGGCTCTCAAACCTATATACAGCATCCCACCGAACAACTGTTTTTGACAGAGCTTTCCTTATCCGATCCTCGTCCCTTTGGAGCTCTATACCTTCTTCCATTCGCCGTTCCCGTAATCTTCCCGCCTTCAAATCTCAATTATTCCAGCACCTATTATCCCTACAATTCCCAAAAAATCGAAAATAGTAGGTAAACACTTTGGTACTTAATGTTCTCTTTATTCGATGGATGAATGATGTTTTTTGATGTACATTTATGTGTGTTATTATGTATTTATATATATAAGTGTGTAGAATATAAACCACGTACACGTATTATTAATATCATATAGATAGAAGAAAAAAAGGACAAAAAGGGATGAAATGTAAATCTCTGATAATATTGTTTCTTTTTTTTTCTTTTTTTTTTTTTCTTGGCATAAATTTGATATATATGTAACCGTATATTGTTTCTCTTATATAATTATTGTTAACTTATTTTGATTTTTTTTCTATCTTTTCTTCTAATCTGTTCTTAAAATGTTATTATTGTAGGTAATTCACATTTTTTTTGTTCATTTTTTTTATTCTTTCTCACTTACTAAATTACTTGTAATAATTAATTATGTATTCGTAATTATTTTACACTCTAAGACAATAGCTTACAATACCTGTATTATTATTCTATAGGGACTTGTCCCAGAATAAATAAAGACATTATTATTATTACTTTATTATAACCAATTATATCAGTAAAACTATAACATTATGATTGTAAAGTACTCATGTTCGTGATTTATCATTACGAGTACATTTTTTACTAATTAGTATACATGTTATTTATTTAATACCCTTTTTTCATAATAATGTAAAAGTCATTTACATATCATATTTTAGAATTTCCTCATCTTTGGAAAACTTGACTCTCCGTTTTAGGCCAGGACATCGCTATTGCATATCAAGGCTAATTGAGCCACTTCATAAATGTTCCGTGACAGAATACTATCATATGAGCAAAATGCCTTCTCGAGGACAAAAATCTAAAATATCCTTGCTAATCTAATTTCATTAATGTTTTCTGAAATACTCCATTATAACATCTAATCTAACCTCATAAGAATTGATGCAGTTCAATATTAACATGAACATCATGTCTAAGTTGTAGTAACTGTTTAGAAAAACATAAATTGTCCTAAAAAGAGAAAAAATATTTTCAATGTTTTTACCTCTGGTTTCGATCTAATGTAGTAATTTTAACACGATAAATAAGATTTTTTTTTTCTGTTTTCTTCCAACTTGTTGAATTTCTTTTCAGTTAAATGAGATATTTGGTTACATATGTACGCAAATAATCTAGAATAAAAACAGTCAAAAACTTATTTTAACTCTTAATAATAAGGCTTAGCGAACCCGAAGGCTCGCAGTCGATACCACCAATCTCTGCTAGCAAACTTCTGTACACGGACCACTACCCAAACCCAATTCCGCCAGATCATCTTCCCACCTACGCTTTCCAGTCGGGACAAAGCTCATTAATATTTTAGGAATTTGCTATATTTGAACTTGCGCCATGAATCCCCTGAAGCAGTCCCCACGCGGATACATGAACGGGGGACTAGTTTACCTCCGGATAATGACCGTTTTATCTCAGAAAGATCCATGACTATTAGTAATATTTTGTGAACTAAAAAATAATGTGAATAAGGCGTTCTAACCTACGTCACATCAGCAAGCTCTCATTCATTATGGTCAGTGAGTCCATCGGACTTCGAAGGAATTTCCATCGGCTATCCACACATCCGCCGCCCATGTGACGCTCCTCTAAGCAGTAATTTAATGATTTCTGTGCGAGGATTCAATTAAATTAAATTAGAAAATTATATTAAAATAAAGAAATAATACAATTATATTAAATTTTCTAATACTATATTACCAATACCTTATCCTTTGTTTCAGGATTTTATATGCCATGGCTGATGTCATTGGCGTGGCTAGCCACTAGCAGGAAGAAGGGCCTCCAGGAAGTGTTCTCCTGGAAGACGGTGGACTTTGACTACCCCAGCCACCAGGCCCGAGACCTGGCTCGAGCCCATAGCCTCTACAACCCCTCGGACGTCCTGCCGCTCGGGCTGGAGCGGGACGGAGACCGCCTCTTTATCACCCTCCCGCGGTGGAAGAAAGGAATCCCCGCCAGCCTCACCACAGTCGACCTCAACTCCGGCCAGCGGTCGCCTCTCCTCAAGCCGTATCCGGACTGGGCTTGGCACAACGGGGACTGCAATGGCATCACCTCTGTCTTCAGGGTGGCCCTGGACGACTGCGGTCGCCTCTGGGTCATCGACTCTGGGGTAGTCGAATTGGTCACCACGGTAAAGAGGACCTGCCCTCCGAAGATCCTTGTTTTCGACACCAAGACAGACACACTTTTGTTTCAGTACAAAATTCCTACGGGGCAGGTTCCGGCAGGATCATTATTTACTAATATAGCTGTCGAAGTAATGGAAACATGTCGAGATACGTATGCATACGTCAGCGATGTGTTTCGATATGGTATTGTCGTTTTCAGTCTGAGAAAAAACCGTTCATGGAGAGTTGAACACCCTTACTTTTACCCTGATCCGTTAAAGTCGAGATATGAAATCGATGACATCAAGTTTACGTGGAACGATGGAATATTTGGCATTACAATGTCACCTAGAGATGTAACTGGCAGAAGGTATTTGTTTTTTCACCCATTATCCAGTTTCCGGGAATTTCATATTGATACAACGATGCTTCAAAACGAAACTTTAGCAAGTAGAGCAGATGAAATGATGAAATTATTAGGAGAGGAAAGAAGAGTAGAACGAGGGCATGCTGCTGGTTCATCGATGGACAGAAATGGAGTTCTCTTTTACAATCTGGTATCCCTTTCTTCTGTCGGTTGTTGGAACTCTAGACTGCCACATTACCCGGAGACTCAAGGGATAGTAGAGACAAATAATGTCACCCTTTCCTTTCCAAATGATTTAAAAGTGGACAAAGAACCCATTCAAAGTATTTGGGTTTTAAGTAACCGATTGCACAAATATTTGTATTCTAAGCTTGATCCTTCTGATGTAAATTTTAGGGTTATGACAATGCCTGTAGATGAAGCAGTGAAAGGGACACCTTGTGAAGATTCTTATGTCATGCCATCTAGAAGAACTAGGAAGTGTTATGAATTATAGACTATAAGAATATCATTAAGAATCTGCCTCACTTGAGGTAATGCCATACATTATTATTCTTAAAATTATAATAATATGGTATTTTTTTGTTCGACTTTAACTTATTTACTTTTTATTTCTATATTTGTGAATTGAGAATTATATGAAAATGTACAATCAGGTTTTATATGTCGAGAGTTGATAATTGAATGTTCAACAAGTGCCAGATTGAAATTAATTTAGAAAGATGGCTGATGTGAGTGATTCAGCTGCTTGATCTATACAATTTGTAAATATTTCTAGGATATTTCACATGAAATTTCTGTTTGCGAATTGTATCCTGTATAACTGTAAGCTGTTGAGCCATTTTAAGTTCAAAGTAACATAGTATTACTTTGATTCATTTATTAATATAATATAATTAGTTTTATTATTGCAGATGATGTAAATGGCTATAACAAACATAAACAGGCAATTACATAATTTTTAACCATTTTTATTTTAACTAATTTTCTGTAAGTGTTTTAATCAAAATGGAATCAATCCACTTTTTTTTCACCTCAACATTATTATTTTTAAAACCACTTTGGTATTAAAAACATATTATACAATGATCTGCTTATCTCGTTGATTAATTTAGAGAAAATTTGTAACAAATATTTGTACAGATAGTATTCAGTTTTAACTATACGTTTACATATGTGAGCATGTGGACAAAAATTTACAATGATTTATTAAAGTGCTTATATATTTTAATTATGAATGTATTTGTACTAAGCCATTTAATTTATTATATTTATTTATACTTACTTTATAATCTGTACTTTAAAACACTTCTGTATGTATAGAGGAAAAAAATTATAAAATTGTATATGTATTGGATTGTATATTGGTGAATATTATGTAAAGTTGATGTAAATTAAATATCATGTTTGTACTATATTACGATCTTAAATATTAACAAAAATGAAATGTATATAGCTTATAAACTTTATTTATTTTAAATATATATTTAATGAACAAGATATATTTCTTGAAAAAAAAATTGCATACAAATAATAATTTGAAGTAATTCTATTTTACTTATTCATAACAATACATTTTTGTAGCCTGTGTGTAATAACTGGCATTTATAACATCACAAGTTGAATCTTAAAATAATACCACCTGTGATTTGTATCTTATAACAGGATGTAAACAGATAGTAACCTTCATTAATAACAAGAATTGATTAATGGTCTATGAAACAAATCTCTTTTTTAATCCTGATTTGAAATCCTGACTGGCTGCATTGTGTATAATTTTCAATAATACTAAAATTATATTTCAAATGAAGTAGTTTAAATGCTTTTGCAGAAATAACTATCTGATTTTCACATTTCTGAAATCTATTTTTAAATATAGTTAGGACGCATTACAAATCAAATATAAATGTTTCCAGTATTTTTTGTTTAGTAGTCCCTAATTGGTTCCATCTAACTCCCAGTAACATTAACAGCCTCCTTTTGTGTTTTATAAAATATTTAATCAGACTTTTTCTTTGGCTTAATTGAAAAGGAAGCAGTATAAGAAAACCTAACTTTCATAAGGGATAACATAGCGGTATTATTTAAAATGTATCAACTGGAGAAATAGAGTATTGGTATTTGAGACTAGTGGCCTATCATGTAAATAAATATGAAACAAAGAGAATAATGAAGAAAATATTGAAGGATAATTTAACAAATGATGCTGAAAATTAAAGGAACAATAATACTAGTAATGAAGTTTAAATTATAAAATAAACTTCATAAAAATTAAATAAAATGTTTTGCTATTCCAATCACATTAGATGTTTTATAAATCATTACAAAAGGGTTACAAATTAAAGTATAATCATAGCCTCGCTGTCAAAACAATACCACCTATCTACAACTTTTGGTGAAAATGAGTTTGTAACGGCAATGGATGTATTAAGGTCAGAGTATGATTTTTTTATACTTCTCTTCAATCTTTTTAGTAATAGTTCCAAAATTGTATAGATTATAAATTGCCAAGTCTAAAGTTGGCGGGGTTTTTTTCTCCACTGTAAAATCACCCAAAGTGTACTTAGGCGGTATTGTTTTCACAGGGATGAAATTTAAAAAAAGAAAAGAAATATATAAGTTTTTAATTTTTTTTAGGGGCATGTGAATTACAAAGGTTATTAATATCTTTTATTGCTTGCTCTTGCCGTTCTATGATTTTTAATATCTTTTTTGGTAAGTTTTCTGTCTGAGTTTCTGCATCCTGGAACAATGTATCAGGATCTGGGTCGATTGTTTTAATAATTAATTCATCTGTAGATATCTTCTTCGGCCAGAACATTACATCATGAAAGATACCAGTGTTAGAAATAATACTCCCTCTGGTTTTAATGTTAGTACCAGCATTAGTCCCATGACTAGTCCCTGGCTGATCTGAATCTATTTTCTGAAATTTTTCATTTTTGATAGCGTTGCTTGTTAAAATCTGTTTGATTTTCTGTGTCAACCTTTCCACCTCCTCCGGATTCATACGTAGAAATTTCTGGGTCAATTCCTCATCTCTGTCTGCTCTTCGACTTTGGCATCTAAAAATTTGCGGTTTGCTGAAAGAATTATCCCAGTATAGATTTAGAATGATTGAGAAGAAAAGATTAATTGGCATAAACCAATTTCTATAATACATATAATAAAAAAACTTTATTTGATTTTTTTCCTCATATTTCTTAGTTTTAAATTCCACTGGAATGGTTTTAACAATTCCATGAAGAAACAAAATAATTTTCTATTTCATTAGTATGATTTTTCATCCCTACACCTGGCTTGTTCCAACTAGATATTAAAGAAGAGAACTTAAATTTTGAATAAATAGTTTTTAGAAGGATAAAAAAATCATATAAATATTTAAAGTAGTCTTTGGAAATAGTCCCTATAAAGGATCAAACATCTTTAAATATAAATAAACTAGGTAAGAATTTTAAAAAAATAGAAAACTGTCTGTTCAGCTTCTTCCTTAGATTTCTCATTTATTTTTTATTTTTTTAATTCTAACTGAGCATCTCAATTTAATACTACCTCTCTTTCCTGACAGTGAAGACTGGCTTTGTTTTCATTCCAAACTTTGTTAAGCCCAAGGTAGCTTTCATGTGATATAGTATAAGAATAATTACTGGTATACTTGACTTGTCTCTGAGCGGCCTAACCTGCAAGTTGTTTTATTCGCCCTGAAGATGGCCTACATTGTAGGCCGAAACGTCGGCACATAATAAATAAGTTATCCTTATTTTGATGTTTTCATTGACTGCACCCCCAACTATTTCTTCCTTGAATTAGAAGATACAGTCGACCAACTCTTCTCTAACATAAATTACTGGTATATTTTAATATACCAATAAATAACATCTTTTATTGGAAATTAAAATCGTTGTTACTTTGATCTACCTATGGCATACAACCTTAAGCCATATTCTATTCAAACTGTTAATTAAAATTAGTTCATACATGCAAGATGATATATAACCGAAAAAATACAAATGAAACAAACAAAATGTTATCCAATATCATATTAGATATATTATTATGATATTTAATTTATGAAGCAAAAACCATTTTCCAATCTATAAATACGTTTCGATCCCTTCGGTCATGGTCGGTCATAAATTTCATAAATTAAATATCATAAAATATAGTCCAGTAGAACCCATATTATAATGCATTAGATATATTTTACAAATAGCATATAAAAGTTTTGAATATAATTATGATAAGAGACAGACAAATGTATATTATATTTACAATTCATTGAATCATATTATAGAATCAAATAATTTATGGGTAATATTTCTATTTCCAACAAAGAATATTGTGAGCACATTTGTCACACCCGATTAAAAAAAATGTATAATTGAATTCAATCAAGTACAACATACAAACAATTAAATCACCAATACATTTTTCAGCACCAAATGATTTATGCTTATTAAAATATGAAATATCATTTATGTGAGTAAATTAAAACCTTTTTCCAGTCATAAATTATTTTTCTTTATATTAAAAATGTTTCAACAATTCCATGTCATTCTCAATTTACATTATTTTTAAGTCCTTTAACATTATTTAATTTTAAAAATATTCTCTAAAAAAATTTTTTATAAATTTTTTACATTTTCAACCTTTTTGGTTGATTGTCATATAATTTTAAAATATTTCTTACAAAGCTTAAAGTTATAGTGTACTCCATGGTCCAGTACACTAGAACACTAAGCTTTGTGTTTTAAAATTATATGACAATCAACCAAAAAGGTTGAAAATGTAAAAAAATTATAAAAAATTTTTTTAGAGAATATTTTTAAAATTAAATAATGTTAAAGGACTTAAAAATAATGTAAATTGAGAATGACATGGAATTGTTGAAACGTTTTTAAAATAAAGAAAAATGATATATGACTGGAAAAAGGTTTTAATTTACTCACATGAATGATTGACTAAGAAAGATGTACTCCAGTTACAAAAACAAGATAATTAAAATAAAAAATATGAAATATTTATATTACTACTCATTAAAATACGAAAAAATAAAACATTAATATTGACAATGTTATCGCTTATTCTAACAAAATGCATTATCGTCATTATTGTTGAAGTAAATCCTCTTTTGTATTTAATCTATATTGTTTATTAAGTATTGTATTAACCACACTGTAAAGTGACCATTAAAATTGCATATGTTGGCATGTAATCTGACATCCATTTTGAGTTCAGTGATTGTTTGAGTTGGTGTTGTTCCATTCTTGTAACTGGATCGTAGTTGTGTGTAGTGTCTCTCTATATATGTTTATATAGTTTTATATCCAATAAATCTTTGTGCGTATTGTTATAACTTGTACTGTTGATTTCTCTGCATTTTCACCTTTTTACTCTCTTTGTTAAAATACATTAACGTCTTCCATGGCAAATAAGCAATGCTTACATATTATTTTGGACTGTTTACCACACACAAACACTGAATACTTTTCACATGTGTCTGCAGTATTATTTGATTTTAGTATCGACAGGAATAAGACTAACCTCCATGAAATCTGTCTGAAAATTTACTCATGCTACTTACGTTTTTTTGTAATAAAAATTGTATTGGTTGCTTTTATAAATTTGTATATGAAAGGAAACATTTAATTGAGTCATAAATAAATAACAGTTTAGCCAGTTAGAATATTTTATAAAACACATATTCAATATTGGTGAAGGAAAACTGTTTTCCATGCAATCTATGCTACAATTAATATTTGTAAACATTTTCATTTTATCAAAAGCTACATTGATAAATAATAATAAACAAAAACTTATGAGCAATAACTCTAACTCCTACTTGGGTTTTGTTATGGCTATATCATCAGACGCAAGACGAACTATGGACGACTGAGATCACAACTAGCATAAACATTTTTCAATTTATTGCTTTTTTGCTTTATTGCTACTATGGAAGACTGAGGTTTATTTTTAGCCTCTAACTGTGAGGGGAAAATGGCAAATATAATAACTATTTTCAAATTTTTCATAGGAAATTTCCGTTTCCGGGAAATAACAAAAAAAGCTGACTGCCATCCAATGGACAGAAAGGTATATATAACTCATAAAAAAAAAAAAAAAAGAAAGAAAAGTATTGTGACATGAAAAAACCTCTGTTCTTCCATGAGTACAATAGTTCAATAATTAATTCAGTCATTTAAATCAGCCTTAATATTTATTACGGCTAAAAGAATACAATAAAAATCTAAACTAATTTAAATGGTTCAAATTTGCAAATACTTACTTCATGCCTAAAGATATTCTGAAAAACCAATTTACAGCTGCTTTAGCCACTAAGCTATCAGAAGAGCCTTCGGTAACTTCAGCCACGCCTACATTTACACTTTCAGTTAGAGAAGATTGACTGTCTTCAGAGTCCTGTTCAGAGAAAAAAAGAACACCTATGACATGCATTTTTAACATAGCTGGATATTATCAAAGTAGCAATTGTAATCTTAAAATATAGTATTAAAAAAGTATTTCATAATAGTTCAAAAATATTAATCATTAATTATAAAATTGATACTAATTGTTCACAAACAAATCAGGGTAAATAGTTATGCTTATCTTAACAAAATTTCATCAATAGTTTCTTGGAATATTTATGAATATTTTATTTTGTTAGGATGCAAAATGTGAAATCAAATCTGAAACAGTCCCATCATACGTTTAATAGCTTCTATGAATAATGAAGAACAAGTCCTGAAGTCCAGGTGGAATAAAAACTTAACTTTAAATACAAGGTTAAATTATAAAATTTCAAATAAATGAATGAAAGCTGTGTAAGTATAATAAGAAAACTATAAATAAATCTATTATGTTGAGAGAAAATTTGTATATAAAAAGAGTGTCTTCAGAACAAATCGGTCAACCATTGATCAAATATTCTCTTAAAAGCAAAAGTTTGATACAATTAAAGATTCCAAATACAATAAGAATCTTATTTACAGATTATAAAGAAGATTTTAGATATTTTTAATATATTTAAGGAAGCTTTCTCATTCACAAGCATATTAACTCTTGTCATATACAAGTTGATGCCATGGCTCTATTCCTCTTCATAATTTGACACTAAAACTAGAGGATAACTCTTCTGAGTAATGAAAGGAATACTTATTCCTTCCAAGCACATCAATTTCACTATATGCACAGTATTTAATGTCGAACTCAATTAGAAGCTTACTTGGGTATAAGATGATTCCTTGAATTCCTTTACAATATTATCATAGAGAACACATCATGAATGTGACATTGGGTATAGAAGGGGATTGTATTTACGAAAATATATGAATTTTGGCATATACATGATTGGAAGAGCTCTCTACAAAAATAAAGACACATTTGAAAGTTTCCAGCGAAAGTCTCATATATTTGGAGTTGATCTGCTGTAGATCAAGCATAACCATAATAAGATTTAAAATTCTGTTTAGTCTGTTTTTAAAATTCACATTTTGAAGATGACTGATTTTTTGGTGGTGTTTGGTTGATTACTTATTTGAATTATATATAATAAAACAAAGAAGAATTTAGAAGAAGAATTCTCATTTCAATGAAGAATATATGACTATTACTAAGTTAAATTAAGTGACAAATATTTAATTTTATATGCTTATAAAATACTTGGGGGATTATGATATGTAACGGCCACGCTTCCCAACATTCGCCCTGAAGATGACCTACACTGTAGGTCGAAACGTCGGCACATAATATAAGTACTTCACTTATTCGGTGTTCTTATTGACTGCAGCCCCCAACTATCTCCTTTACATATAATAATTATTGATGTTTCGAGTCAGCAAGCATATATAAAAGGAACCATTTTTTAAAGTGTTATATTATTGTGTATAAGTTTACTAATCACAGACAGATTTATTGTTTATTATATGCATTTTAATAAGAACTATTTTTACATTCAATATTATATATATTTTAGTAAGCAGAGTGGCTCAGTGGTGGAGCATTGAGTTGCCATGCAGAAGATTCTGGGATCAATCCTATTCTGGGATCTAGGACCCTCCTGGTGCTCACCCAGCCTCTATAAAATGGGTAACCAAAATGAGGGAGAAAGGTCTGGCAACTGAGCATGATCAAGGACAAATCACCTCCCTGCAAAACCGTTCTCCAAGAAACAGTACAGTCTCTACTACGTACTGATAACCCAAGACCCTTCATGGGTTGTAGTGGTATTGAAAAAAACTATAAATATTTATTTTTTTAAATTCTTGGTGTTGGAAAATAATTGTTTTATGACTTTTATATATTGCAAAGTTCTCTTGTAAAACTGACTTCTTTAAATTGTTATTATAATTCTTCAGAATTATCTTGAAGGATGATTAATGATAAAACAGTAGTATATAAATAAATATAAAATGTATTTAGTAAATTTATGGTAATTTGGTTAACTTATTTTATTCCTGAAACAAGATACCTTTTCAGCATTAATTTCAATATTTTTACTTGGTTTCCTTCCCATGTAGTACATGAAGTCATTTACTATTACCCACATAAACACTGAACAAGCTGAAACATTAGGACATTATTAATAAAACAATATTTCTTTAAAATATATATTAATTTTATTCATTCTTCATATAATAATAATATTATTATGACTCGTTATATTATGATGAGCTCTCATAGGAGCTATTGAGGTTATACTGTGCTGTAACTATATTTTTTCTCTACATTATTATGGTATTAGTAAACACACCTTGTGAAAACTTGTAAGCATCAAATCTGCAGATTGGTGAGCATTTTATGATTAAGCGTTAAGTGGTTGAGCAATATAATTATAACTTATGACTATTTTAATAGAGGTAACTTTAGCTCAAAAGACTAAAGAGATCATCTACAGCTAGGACTTTTGCTATGTTTATAATACCTGGTGTGTCTACTGATATGATGATACAAATCTAGAATGGAGAACGGAGATAGTGGGGGAGGGGTGCAGTAAAAAAACACCAAATAAGTACTAGACTTATATTTAGTAAGTGCCGATGTTTCGACCTACAATGTAGGTCATCTTCAGGGCTATGAGAGAGAAACAAACAGAACAAAAAATATATAAAAACGTTACAGTAAAAATAATATAGTGACATGTAATGTAGAAAATTAAAATAGTGTCAGATATGAAAAATAAAGATAACGAATATTAAAATAGTGACAGAATATAATATAATTAAGATATTGACAGATTTAATAAAATTAAAGATAATCAACAGAAATTAAAATAGTGACAGATATAATAATTAAAGATAACGAATATAAAATAAAATACAGAAAATAAATGTACAGAAAGGATAGAAAAGTAAACATAATATAAAGGGAAAAAAATGAGGAGGTAAACCAAAGATACAAAATGAGAAGATTAAACATATATTCATGGAACATGAAGGATTTAGAAAAAACTAGTAAATTAAAGATATAAAATGTATGATAATGGATTTCTAGAGGTTACGTAAGTAAAATGTATGAAAAATAATAATATAAGAATATGTAGAAAGAAATTTCTTTCTACATTTCTTTCTGCATATTCTTGTAATATTATGTTTCATACATTTTACTTTTGTAACCTCTAGAAGTCCATTGTCATACATTTTATATCTTTAATTTACTAGTTTTTTCTAAATCCTTCATGTTACAACCTTTTTTTATATGTTAATCTTCTCATTTTGTATCTTTGGTTCATCTCCTCATTTTTTTCCCTTTATATTATGTTTACTTTTCTATTCTTTCTGTACATTTATTTTATATTCGTTATCTTTAATTATTATATCTGTCTCTATTTTAATTTCTGTTCATTATCTTTAATTTTATTAAATTTGTAAATATCTTAATTTTATTATATTCTGTCACTATTTTAATATTCGTTATCTTTATTTTTCATGTCTGTCACTATTTTAATTTTCTACATTACATGTCACTATATTATTTTTATTGTACCGTTTTTATATATCTTTTGTTCTGTTTGTTTCTCTCTCATAGCCCTGAAGATGATCTACACTGTAGGTCGAAACGTCAGCACTTACTAAATATAAGTCTAGTACTTTTTTGACTGCACTCCCCAACTATCTCCGTTCTCCATTTTATCATCCAGTCGACTATTTTCCTCTCATACAAATCTAGAATGATCCATCACATACTACCATTCAAAGTAAAGAACCAATACAACATAGTTTGTATAATATATTTTTGCTCAGAGTATGATATAAAGATGTAAGTTATTGATAGCTATTTCTAGCCAGGCGGTATGAAGATTTAAGGCACTGTGATCTTTCTTTGTAGCTATAACCCTATATGACTCTTATTTAGCAGTCATGTTAGAGAAAAATGAGGGAATTATTTATAGAGTATTATCTATAGCTCTGTAATAGTGGTTTAACACTGTAGCATAAAGGTGATTTGACAGACTTTATTATAATTTTCCAGTTTTGAACCCATTCATCAATGGTTGAGATAAGTATATTAGTAACAGGGGTTGGTATTTAATGTAGAATCATTAATCATAAATATCATATTTGTCACCAGTTTAAGTAGAGAGGACAGTGCTACCTTTGTATGATTCTGGTATTATGAGTAGGGATAATCCTTGTAGAGAGCAAGACCAAGGATAATACCTTGGGATTGAGAAAATTATGATGAGCAGGAAAATTTATGGATTACATTGAATGTCCTGTAAGTGATTAATAATGGATTAATAAGAAATGCATAGGGGAGAGGAGTTGACAGAATTTTTAAAGCATTTCCAGCCTTGGTCAAAAAGCATACATTGTGATGTGATATATCATAAATTTGATAAATAAATCACATCACAATGTATGCGTTTTCTAAGGCATCAAGATAGACGATGTTCTTGATACCTTCTGACGAAACAGACATTGTAGTGAGAAAATGAGTAGCTCTTTCAAAAGCCACTATCTAGTACTTGGCCTTGATGTATGTTTTTGTATAATAGTAATTTAATTTAATTTAAATTTAAATTTAATTTATTAAAAATCAATAAATATAAATAAAAAAAAATAGCAAAATATATTATAAGTAATTCTATAAATAAACCTAATATATATTGCATGACTTATTATACCTAATTCAGCTCCTTTAGTAGTTAGAAATTCGAAACAAGCAGGATGTGGTTCAGGTAAGCATGAACAAATTGTAATTCCCACAAGTGCTGCGAGTCCATTTACAAGTATTGATCTAAATCCAGAGACAGTCAGCCATACCAAAATCAGAACCCTTCTCCTCTCCTAGTGATTAATAATAAGTATATTATTACTTTCTGTTTAATTCCTAATTTGATTTAAAAAGAAAAACAAAACAAAATGTTCTTTTGTTATTGATTAGTACCTTAAATCTATTTATACCAAATCATATGTTATGCAGGAGATAATTTAAATAAATAAATAAAAAGCTTAGCGAATCCGAAGGCTCGATGCCGACTCCACCAATCTCCGTTTACAAACCGCCGTCCACGGAGCACCACCCAAACCCAAACCCGCCAGATCACTCTTAACGCAGTACTCCCACCTACACCTGGTCAACCTCTTAGACGCCTGTACAGAGCCTATTAACATCTTAGAAATTTGTTCGTTAGTAAGACAAGCAACTTTGCAGGCCCATCTTAATCTTCACTAAGCTATGACCTGAATAATATTAATTCAGTGTTAGCGGCCAAGTTTCACATCCGTAGAGAAGAGATGGAAGAATGATTGTTTTATAAATTCTGATTTTTAGATTTCGGAAGTTTAATTTAATTTCCTCTTGAATTTGTTATTTCTAGTTACCATAGGCCCTACCTAAATACTTAAACTTATCTACATGTTCAAACTTACTCCCTCCTACAACAATATCTCCAAAATTTCCCCCTTTTCTGCTATTAACAATACACTTAGGTTTATCCGAATTTATTTCCAGCGCTATTTCCTTATCAGCATCCATTAACATTTGTGTATTTAGCTATAATTTCTCATTGCATCTTCACCCAACAGTACCCATCGTCCGCAAACCCAAGCATGAATATTTTACTATTCATATTCCAATTCAAATCTCTTTTGTTGTGTATCACCTTTTTAATAACGTACTTGAGTGTTAAATTGAATAGTACAGGTGATAGTGAATCACCTTGTTTTAAACCTGAACGAACCTCAAACTTCTCCGAACAATTAATACCGATTCTAAACTTATCGAAAGTTTCGCTCCTTCACTCCCTTATCTGATTTACGAATTTATTTGGTATACCCTGTTCAATCAATACGTTATACATAATCTGACAGTGGATGGAATCATAAGCTTTTTTTAAATTAATATAAAGCTGATGAACGACACCGTAGGAGATCATAATAAATAATCATAGTAATAATAAATTAAAAAAAATATATCTACCGTATAAAGTGCTATGATTTCTTTTTTTTTTTACTAAAAAATATGTTGATAAAGAAATATTCATAAGACACTTGTTATCTTACCCATATTGCTCATAATTTTGGTGCAGATATTTCTCATTGGTCAGATAAAGAAATGATTGAATAACATTTTTCCAAATTTCTTCACTTTTATATACTAAATTATAGATTAGGGTAGATGTTAAAAAAGAAAAAAAAATCTTCTTCCCCACTTCTAATATAGTATAAGCCTTATTTAGAATCTTGTTTTGACACCCCACATGAATCATAGACTACTTTAAAAGCATTAAATCATTTATTTATTAGTTTCTTAAGTTTTAATTTATTAATACTTTCATGTTTAAATATTGCCTGGCTTATTAATTGCAGAAGGTATAATGGCTTCACATTCAGCCAGAATCATTTAGTTTTGAATTTTGTATTCTCAATTGAGTTAGGATGGCTTCTTCTCTGCAATTTTGTATCTGATGCCAAAAGGATTAACCTTTTTAATGCTTGATTTGCTCTAGTCCTGTATTTTTCAAATGACATAAAATCTAGTGGCAGTAAGAGGCCTTTGCCAGAAACAGAAAATGTGAGGCTCTCTTTGGTGGTGTAAATCTACATTTGTCATCATTTATCCCAAATATCCAGTACTTTCTATATATATCAACTCTAATCTAATATTGATAATAGTTACTAAAATTTAGTACTAATATTGAACAGTGTATAACTATTTACTCTCAGGATTGGGATAAACAGCAAAAGAAATGTGGCCAGATAGATGTGAACAGTTACACTCCTTGCAATAACTATTCCAGAAATAACTGCAATAAATATAATTATTATAAAATGTTGTAATAAAATAACAAGACTTATAATTAACAACAATCTTAGAGTCGATTTCGATCAAGGAATGTCTTATATTTTTTTACGATATAATCATAATCTGATAAAGTAAATAAATAATCATTGCTTATTTTTGATCAATCACGAACGAATTTAAATTTACGGGTCCTTTAGATGTAAGAATGGTACTTGGAGTTCATAATTTGGTGTGTGAAAGAACCGAGGAATTTTATTATATGATGGAGGGGAAGTCACTCACCTAAAGAGTGTGCCACCTTATGAACTAAAGAATCTGAAACATAAATTTATAAATTGATTCAATGTTCATACGTGTTCGAAATTATGTACCTAGACAATACACATAACCAATCTGTGAGACATAATGTATATTATCCATCAATCATAATTCTATTTCCCGTTTTTTTTTCCTTACTAAAATCCAAAGAGAGAAATGACTTTGTTGAAAGGTACAGTACTGAAATCTAAGTTATATCTTTGATTCCTGGATAAACATATTACACTATTTATTTTGTTCTAACCCTGCAGATCATGAGATCTCCTGGAATACATTCTCTACGAGGGAGAAGTTGAACTTTAAGTTAGGTAAGAATATCAATAAGTTTAGTTATGTATTATTTTGTGAAGATACTTTACATCCTTATTTACACGATCACTGCTTCTCTTTAAAAGAACACTCCTTTTATTTTTTTTTTTAACTATTACTGTACAATTATTAGCATTTACGCTGAGATAAAATAAAAGAATGATACCAGTCTTTAACATGTTTTCGAGTGTTGTCGGAAGCATATTTTCAGGAAAAACCACCTTCCAGGCATCATGAAGACTTTCGTGTAAATTTAAATACATAGCTTCAATTACTGCAATTGCCTGAATAAACAAAGTATAATTCAGAAAAATTGCTCATAATGTTAGTCTATGTTAGTACATACAAATAATAAGTTCTTGTCACAAAAAATATACTAAGTAATTCCATTTTGAAAAATAAAATAAATTATATTTATAAATTTGGTATTTAAGACTTATATTAATCGGGATCTGATTTTAAATTTTGGTTACAAACAATAAAAATAGTACTTGGTGCTCATGTATGAAACTAAGTCATATCCAAATTGAACCATTTATTCATAAATTATTCATAAAATTATACCATGCATGCATTTTTGTAGAATTGGTAGTATGTACATCGGTACTGCAATAACCATTCATAACACTGGTATAGGTACAATACATTTTACAAAATTCTATACATGGTAAGTAATCTCAATTTTATTCGAAACTGCATTTGCCCATATCAAATATTTTATTCTGGTATAAAATATCAATTTTAAAAACCATTGAATTTAAGCTTAGCCCTACCGCCCCCTTTTCTTCGTTGAAAAAAAAAACCCTGATTAATTACTATATTATTAAGTCCAGGTGTTAGAACTGACTATTGTGGATAAAATCGTAAAGACTGAAGAAAATATAGTGATCACGATATAGACAGAAAATTTACAAAAACGAACTTTTTTGGAGGCGGTGGGGGGGGGGGGAAGTGAGGTGGGGGAGTGAGGTGGGGGAATGAGTACCCGTTAGTGGGGAAAAGGAGATGGTTTCTCAATGCCTGGTCAACCGGAGGCGACTTCTGCGCAGGTTGTTTTGAAAATTGTCGAGCTATACTTTGATCATGTGTTGCTTAAAGCATATATAAACAATGACCAAAGAGGGGTGCAAAACCTGTTACAACAAGAACAAATACTAATTTTTAACTGCCTGGGACTAACCTGTTTTTAACATTGCGAGGGATGAAAGAACGTATGATTATACATAAAACAACGACAAAATTAGTCTAAATAGGTCCAGGGTTGGTCCCTGAATTGAGAGAAGGGTCCCTAACGATTAAATCTTACCAGATGATGCCCTTTATTACTTGATTTTAATAAGTTAATTGATCTAGAACATAAGTTAAAAGATTTTTTCATTTACCTACAAATAATATACGTTATTAGGTTATGGATGTATTCAGGTTTCTGCTAAAAGCCATACATGCTCTTAATACTACTTTATATTCCCTTCGAACACTTTCAAAATTATCGCTAAAGCAATTATTTCTTCATGATAATCTTTGTAGGTATTAATTAATCTATTTAAGTACATTCTCAACTGAATAAATATGAATCTCTCTATCGACCTAAAATCAAAAAACTTACAAGTCCGAGAATCGCCAATAGAAGTATCTCTGTATTTGGGCTCATACATCCACACATCTATTTATATTTTAATGTAAATTATTCTACTATGAATTTCCAATATAACCTCAACAAGGATTTTTTTTTAGTATTCTAATCTTAGTAAAAAACATCAATGGAATAAGTAAATAGTTAATAGAGTACATCTAATTTAATTAAAATATTTGTGATTAAATATAACAACTTATTAACGATCCTTTTGCACATTAATTTGCCTTAATTGTTCAAACATAGTGTAATAATAATCACTATTTAGTCCATTTGACCACATGATTATATTTATCATATTTTTTTTTTTAATAGTTCATTGTAACATTTGAAACCGAGGGGGATCCTATGTAAATCTTACTAATCTTATAAATGCGAAAATTTGTATGTTTGTCTCTCTTTCACGCAAAAACTACTGAACGGATTTGGATGAAACTTTACAGTAATATAGGTTATATATCAGAATAACACATAGGCTACAGCAAGAGCGGATTTATGGGGGGGGGGGGTACGGGGGCACGTGCTCCCCCCGACAGTTTTTTAGGTAGTGTGGAGAATCCATTATAGTACATAATTAAAGGCAAATCACATGATAATAGTTGATAAAATAACAGAAAGAACATGAGTGAAACTATTCTGTGGTGCTGCCCGGGCATTATTTACTGGACGGCACCCGGACGGATGTGTACCTTACCGATGGGGCAGCACCTTTTAAGCCTCCAGACCGGTCTGCATCTTTCCGGGTGCCGTCCAGCCCTCCTGGTCCGCCGTATCCGTCCGGAATACCGGATATACCGTATCCCGGAGGAAGACCGGGATCTTGGCCCTCGTCTCATGGGGGAGCACAACTATCCCTATCTCAGGGAATTTGTGTACGGGTGGAAGGAGGTGGTTAGTCCTGCACACTTCAACATTAGCAGGATCCGACCAACAGGCGAGCCACCAGACAACGAGCCGCCCCAGGAGGAGAGAGAGGGAGACAGGACAGATGCAGGCTGGCCGGATGCGGCGGACCAGGAGGCTTAAAAGATTCTGCACCATCATTAAGGTGCACATCCGTAAACCGGGCAGTACCACAGAATAATTTTTATTTTATAATATTGTACCCACAAATTAAATGGTACCCCCACCATATTGTAAAATAAGTTTTTTGTTTCATTAAATAAGTGTTGTTTTTTTGCATTGGTGGGCGTGCGTAAACCCAACGTATTAACCCACCACTGCCGAACCCCGTATACCAGCAATGGCAGGTAGGGATACTCAAAGAAAGGTTACGTGTGGTGGTTAGGAATGGTGGATAGGGGTGGTTAGAGGTGGTTTATCTTAATGTTTTTTTTATTTTTTTTTCATTTTATTTATTTGTAATTTTTTAAAATTTAGTTTAAGTTTTTTTTAATTAAAAAAAATTATTTCATTTTTTTTTTTATTACTTTTTTTATTTTTTAATTTTTATTATTATTACTTTTTTTATTTTTATTTTATTTATTCATTTTTTTTATTTTAATTTTATTTATTTTATGTATTTTTTTTTATTTATTTATTTTATTTTTTAAATAATGGACTTCATCATATTGCTAACAATGTAAAATTGTATATCTATCATTTCAATCTCATCCTGTAAAGTATCGATTTTCGATTGAAATGCTTCTTTTTTTTGTAAAATAAATACCGAAATAAGGTTCTAGTACTCTCCGAGTCATATAGATTAAATTTTCAAGAACTAGGTAATTTATTCAAATTGGAGATATGTATTTATATAACATAACAATATTATAATTTATATACACAACAATTTAGGCATTTATATAACATTATATAACTATTTCAGTTCTTTAAAAGTAGGGAAAAATTTAAAAACTATTTCAGTTCTTTAAAGTAGGGACAGTGGTAGAGGTGAGGTCAGAAATGTGACGTCACTGGTTAGATCAGCCGGTCTATATTAGGCATCACACGGTGGGGCCACATCTCCCATCTTCCCGTGCTCTTGCGAAACTGCTTACCTTTCTCATTACTGTTTCTACTTATCAAATATCTAACTGTAACAGTAGATAGTATTAATAAATAATAAGTAAACTATAACCATAAGAAATAAAAATTATGTTAAAAAGAAAAAAAAACGGAGAAAATATACAATACAGCTCAATCAGCCTGATTTGAACTTGAGTCAAATGGTATTGTAGTTTTAATGTAGTATGTAGTGGTACCAAGATATTAAATCCAAATATATAAAGAAATCAATTTCCAAATAATAATCCAATGGCATCAAAAGTTTCCGATCGTACCAACCATCGGGTGGTTAAATTTTTTTAATCCTTTTTTACCCATTTTGGACGAAGGAGCAATTTTTCAACAGACAGAGTTAACTTCTGTTTGAAACAATTAAAAAAAAGACTATTCACTCAATACTGTTAATAACAAGTACGGTTATTAAATTTTAAGTTGATATTTTATAACTGGTTTTATTAACCTTAACATTAACTAATTTTACTAAAATAATGGGTGAATAATCACAACAGATGTTAATTCAATATAAAATCACACTTTATAAATGAAATGTTAATTCAATATATAATCATAGTCTTTTACGCAAAAACTACTGAACGGATTTGGATGAAACTTTACAGTAATATAGATTATACATCAGAATAACACATGAGCTGTAGCAAGGGCGGATTAAGGGGGGCACACGGGGGCACGTGCTCCCCCCAACAGTTTTTTACGTACCGTGGAGAATCCATTTCAGTACATCTTTGAAGGCAAACCACATGATAATAGTTGTTAAAATAACAGAAAGAACATGAGTGAAACTATTTGTTTTTATATCCTAGTAATCCTACTAATATTATAAATGCGAAAGATTGTATGCTTGTCTCTCATTCACGCAAAAACTACTGAACCTATTTGGATGAAACATTACAGTACTATAGGTTATACATCAGAATAACACATAGGCTACAGCGGATTTATAGGGGGCACGGGGGCACGTGCCCTCCCCTCCAACAGTTTTTTAGGTACTGTGGAGAATCCATTATAGTACATAATTAAAGGGAAATCACATGATAATAGTGGTTAAAATATGTCACATGAGTGAAACTATTGTTTTGATATCCTATTAATATTATAAATGCGAAAGTTTGTATTTATGTTTGTTACTCATTCACTTAAAAACTACTTAACGGATTTGGATGGAACTTACATAATTAAAGGCAAATCAAGAAGTTAAGAAAGAAATTTGGAGAATTCCACTTCAAGGGTTCCCCCTTTAATACAATAGGGGTTCAAAAGTTATATAGAATCCGTCAGTTTTGAAGTTAGACATCTGAAATTTTGTATGTACGAGTAACTAATATTTTAAAAAAATAATTAAATTATTTATTTAAAATGATCTTTCATGAAACTTTACGTGGCAGACCAAATTCCACGCGATCTAGTGTATAAGCCAGTGAGTTCATAAATGTGGAATATGGAGGTTGTGAAACCCTGCATTATTTTAACTATGTCCCAATAATTTTACTCGGTTCATTCTATTAAGAACAAGTTCCTTTACAATTCTTCTAACGATCTTATCTTCACAGTCGCCTTTTGTTATCACGGGTTATTATAGTATTAATTCAACATTACAGTGATTAATTAATACTATAGCTAGTTCCCAGTCTATCAAATTGACTTCAAGGATAACAAACGACAGGAACCACTGCTGATAGACTATTCATGAGCCGGCAACTCCCCAACGACGGAACGGTTGCCCTTATCGAAGAGGATGAAGACGGGCTAACTGGGTCAGAGGGACGCCCTTTGGCGGCCCATTGTTCTACCGCACCTTAGGCCCGATCTTCGAATAGCCTGCTCTTCCGGGGCGACCTTTCTCAACTAGGACACTGATCAGGGGAGGTTGAAGGTCGCCAGCTATTGTGCCTGTCCCTGTATTAGACTATGTTTACCAACAGCATTACTGTGTATTTGAATTATAAAAATCAATTTTTATTTATTCTCCTATTTTATATAATCTTGTTACAGATTTGTGTAAAAATATTAAGAAAAAACAGCATATGTACTGTACAAAAATATCTGCTGTGCCTACTCACATGGCTTCTCTTGTCCCTTTTGGAGAATATCCAATATAAACATTGTTTGACGTCTCTAGGTTATTAATAGTTCAGTATATCTGTATTATATATATATATATATATATATATATATATATATATATATATATATATATATATATATCCAAATCAATTTCAGGCCTATTCCGGATACTGAAATGTTCCGGATAACGACGCAATTATGTACAAAGTAAAATTGGAAGTAGGAAACAAAAAACACAGGATACAAACAATATATTTTTATTTAAACGATTAAACATTGTTATCAGTATGTTAATATATTCTAAAAATACAAATAAAATAAAAGAATCAGTATATACATTTATACATATTTTATTTAAAGCAAATAGTTTGCTTTTACATTGTTTTAGTTTGTTAAATATTTTCTGTGCAGCCTCATCCCTCAAAATCCGTAGCAGCAATATTTTTGACTGGGGAATTCCTTCTTGTTGTTCTGCCGACTTCAAGTGCTACACAGAGATCACTGTGTGAAGGTCCTTTCGTTTCATTTACACCAGACTGTTCGCTTTCTTCATCATCCTCGGTTTCTTCTGCACTTAAGCTCGATAATATTTCCTCTTCATTTAAAATTTGAAAGCCTTGATCTTTTGCATCCAAGGAAAGCCAATCAGGCACATCCTCAACATCACATTCTTGGCATCCAAGTAGAGTTAATCACCGTTTCATATGGATGTGAGGGTGCATTATCCAGCACTAGCAAAACTTTCCCTTTAATTCCCAAACTATTTTGGTGGTTTTAGACTCTGGTATAAATACGTTTACATACCAGTCATTAAATAATGTCCACGTTCATCCAAGCGCTCTTTTGGTTTCGATAAACTACGGGAAAATTTGTCACATTTTTAAATGGTCTGGGTTTTCTAGCCTTCCCAATAACTAAAGCAGGAAGTATGTGAGTTCCAGCAGCATTAGAGCATAGGGAAATCGTCAACCTTTCTTTTCTTAGCTTGATACCTGGAGCCGACACTTCCTCTTTGAAGCCAAGGTTTTTCTTGGTAATACTTTCCACGGTAGGGCGGTTTCATCCGTGTAAACATTTTGTGGATCATATTGCTTTACAATATACCCACCAAATGAATTCAAAGAACTCTAGCACAGAATCTGAACTACAGAAACAGTAAACGGCAACTAAGATTATAAAATATTCCTACAGCAGTTTTTAAGATCATTACATATTTATAATAAAAGGTTTAATTAAGGTTTTAATTTTTTAACTGGCAGAAACAGAAATTTGTTTATTGTGTAAAAACATACAACAAAACAATAAGTCTTGAAAATCCTTGTTTAATATTCAACTCGCGAAAATGTTTTTTTTATTTTTTCTGAAACAGTCCGGATAATTGACGTCCCGGTTAATTGACGTCCGGATAATCTACGCTATACTGCATATAAGTATTGTTATTAGTCGTTAAGCACGCAAAGTGGAAGACGCTAAGTAAAGATGGTTCACTTTCTTGTTCTTCTTATTTTCCCAACAGGTTTTCATTCTTTGCGGGAAATCAGCTATTCTTTTTTCGCTTCATTTTGTTTCAGTTCTATGCACTTTTCCTCTGGCTTAAACTTCCACTTTTCATCTTTAAGTTTAAAGGTATCTTCATTAGAAATTTTGACAAAATTCCAAGTCTTTCTTAATATTTTGGATCCTTTCCCCTCCGTTAACAAGGGATGCTACGTATTTTTCTATTCTTTTTGAAAGTCTGTGATCGGGAAGCCTCATTATGTGGCCATAGAACCTAAGATGGTTTTTCATCATGTCTATCTCTGTTTTAGAATATACTTCAATTTTAGATATTTTCTTCTATACACTTCTTCCGTCCATCTTGGTCCTAGTTTATATATGGATGGTCAGGTAGTCGAAGTTTTTGTTGATATATGAATCAAAAACTTAGTAATAATAAATAAGCAATAACAAACACCACGGACATTAAGACTATGTAGAACCTTTAGAATCGACAAAATACAAATAAAATCAGGATATCAATTTTAGATGATAGCAGAATTTTTTGGAAGGTAATGGAGTAACTAAATTTAATTAATTTTTTGTTTAACTAAATAGCGAAGCACACATGACGGTTTTGGGAATTGCCGTAAATAAAAAACAGCAGCATAGTTGTTATTTTTGCCGTTATGAATATAAGAAAATGAATATAACAGAGAAAATATTATAAAAAACACTTCATCATCGTATGATGTAAAGTACAATATTCAAATAGAGAATCAGCTAAATTTATACGGCAATGTTTAAATATAAAATTGTTAAATAGTGTTGTTCAATCCACTGCAACAGAAACATATGATGTAAGTAGAGATATGAGCCATCGAAACATTAAAGACAATACCGTCTTATCATCATTTAATAACATCAATTTTTCTTCGTTTCAGTTGATTGGGATGTTAATTTTTTCTTAACTGGTGTGAATCGTTCGCTGATGTCATCTCTCAGTGTTAAATGCAACCTTTGACTGTAGTGAAGAACTTTCAACAACTCTTATTAGAATTATAATTTATTCAATTCATGATTTGTACGCAATATGAACTGAAATGTTTCAAAATTATTCTGCACAGAAGTTTTGATTTATGTAAAGCTTGTAATTAAAAAAAAAAGCTAACAATAAGATATGTTTTATAAAATACGAAACAATATCTTCTTATATGAAATACACTCGAGTTCTTGAATCTTAAGTAAAATATATCCTCAGAAAAAGATAAAATTTAAATCATCTAATCGAAAAAATACCCCGAATTTATTTCAAATATGGTTTATGGTCTCATATTTTATTATATCTGTTAAAATAATTGCAACATCCAACAAAATCACTGCGATTGGATGTGCCCAACCCTTTGAGATATTGTATTTTGGTTAAGTTAAGTTATGGCGTAATACCTCTTAGTTATCAATGCATTTGTTTACCTTTAAATTTGTACATTTCAATTTTTATGTTAACTAATGTTTTCTTATGTTATTGTTCCACAAAACCGAAAAAGATTAAATTAGAGGATTAAATAAAATTCATAAGAAAAGAAAAAAAATTAATAACGTATTGTTTAGATAATGGCCCAATAAACATTCACTAGCTCATTAAATAATGAGTTTTATTAAAAGTATCCTACTTCTCACAAATCGCATTTATTTTTTGTTGCTTCTATTAATATATATTCCCCCCCCCCAAAAAAAAAAAAATTTACTTACTTAACTCGCCGTTTCACTACGAGCACCTCCCTTAACACTAACTAAACAAACGCACTAAACTTCCAATTAATTACATGACTATTAAAAGACCTATTTGGACTTACGGAGCAGAGCTTTGGATTTCTCTCGTATTCAATCCTTACTATCCAAAATCCTTAATGCACCCTGCTTTGTTACGACTAAAGTCATCCGTAATGACCTCTATGTCATTTGCATTGTCATTGTCAACCATTTGCTGCCGATTTAACCTAAATCTGATATCAGTCTTTTCATCTTCATTATATATATGTATATGTTATTAAAACATTAGTAAAAAGCTACCGTAAACCGGGGTGAATAGAAACAGTGCGGTGAATAGAAACGAAACTTCATTTTTTTATGTATAATTTATTTCCTACATAACTATGGGTAAATTGTGGCAACTATTATTTTTTTTAAAGTTGCTATACTTTAGGCTGAAAGGGATATAATGGTTTGTTTGGTTAGCAGCACAGGTTCCTGTTTGTATGTCTTGTTGAATTTTACCAAACGATTTTTGTGTTTTTTTATCCACTTTGATTTTTCCAGGTAAGTCATAATACGTAGTGTTCTTCAAAGTAAATAGCTGTACAAAGCATAGTTCAATTATTCATATAAAAGATTAAGGCTTACTTTAAGCTTTAACTTTACAATATTATTTCAAAAATTATTCATGTCTTTTAAGTTAGGGTTTCAGAATTTATGGGGTGAATAGAAACACATAATTTTTAGTGTTTCTATTCACCCCACAAGAAAAATTTAATAATAAATCACATTTATACTATATAAAATACATATTGTGTGTTTTATATTTATGTTAGACTCTTATTTGACACAGCAGGAGCCTGTAAAATGCCAAGAAAATACAAACCGGTGGTTGGAGGGGGCTACAAAAAGCATGATCCAAAAACAATCGAAAATGCATTTTCTGACATACAGAAGGGACTAAGCCTTCGGAAGTCTGCTGAGAAATATGATTTGCATTATAGTATTATATATCGACACTTAAAAAGAGGTCTCAATATGAAGAACCATGGTGGTCAGACAGCTTTATCTCTCGATTCAAAGGCATGATATTTTTCAAAGATGACCTGTCCCATTTCACAATTTATTAAACATAATTTAATCTTGTTAAATACGGTAAATGTCTACCTATTCAATTTCTTTACTTACAGTTATGTAACTTCTTTTGGTTATGTACTGAAATAAATCATTACGTTGAGAAATAAATTTGTATTTATCCATTTACAAATTAAAAATACCATATTTAACTGTTTCCATTCACCCTCGATTCATTTCAATAGAAAAAAATATAAAATCGAAGTACTGTTTCTATTCACCCCATTTGCGGGGTGAAAAGAAACACCATGTTTTTATTTTTTTTCTTTAAAATGAAATAAAATTTAAAAAATTAAATACTATAAACAAATAGGTCTAACAGAGACCTGTGTTTGGTCAACAACTAAACATATGGAAAATTTCAAACCAAAGTTGAAAATTGTTTCTATTAACTCCGTTATACGGCACTGCTTCAGTTCCCGATAATACTAATATAATATAATAGATAATACCAAGGCCTCTAAAAAGAAGATGACTTCGAGACCTGCCAAGTTGTATTTCTTATTTGAGTACTACCACTGGGTAGTTTCTCTATATGCCTTTATTAGTAAATTAAGTTGATCGGTACTAAGTTTTGCATTAAAGCAAATTAATTAATAAAATGCCAAAAAAAAAACTTATTGAATAATGATGGATTGAATTGGCCAGGGGGTGCAGTCAATGACAACACAAAACTTAATTTTCATTATTCAGTCATCATTCATTCTTTCCAGTCACCAAGATCACAGGTTTCTAAGGCCTTCGGAATGGCCGTAAAAGAGTGATCCCGGGCCTTTACGATGTACTTACCAGGTACTTGCTAAAAATTTTCCATCCTAATTATATCAGGATAAGCAAAATTTAAGGTTCCCACTGTAGCATCGCCCGATAAGGCATAGCAGCTTAAAAGTGACGTTAAAATAAACAAACAAAATATATCAATAAATTATCTGAATGCAAGAGTGACGCTAAAACGAAAATTAAGTCGATCGTTACAATTGTTATGGATGATGGATCATGTTTTAAATTGAAATTATTATTTTATTAGTGGTCTTGGAGATTATGATTATTGATGGCTAATCTTACTATTTTAACTTTTGTTATGGTGTGTGTCCATTATATCTTTTGTAATATTATTTTATTAGTAGCACTAGCATTATTGGTAGTAGTTGGGTGTAAATATTTCAATATAGTAATGGATTTTGACGATGTTTCTTGCATTTTTCTATTTCAAGCTTTCCCCTAGGTATCCTTGACTGTCCCACCTTTTTACCCGACCTTGTTCAGATGTCTATAGCGTTCAAGAGAAGAGCCGCATGTAACACTGTATTGTTATAATACAGTTGCAAATTTCAATAAATTTTTTTTTTTTAAATCTTAAGTAAATTTTGATTCCAGCACCTATAAGGCCCTGTCGTGATTTCTGACACTTTACGCCTCCCCTGTCATCAATTACGGTGCAGATAATGAACCCTAAAGGAGGTCAGCGATGGTCAGTTATCGGAGGATCGATGAGAGCCATCCATCTTCTGGATCCTGATGGGGCCTCACCACCTTAGCTTGATTGAACGGCGTTGTTTAAGAAGCTAAGAACGTGACAATACTTACGATTACTCACCATTGTTATGTCGTGAAACTGCTTTCTAATGTGAGTTAAGTTCATATAACTGTGTTACATCCGTAATAAACAATGAGTGTTCCTGACGATATAAAGTACAATAAACCAATTAGTAGTATTGTATACATGTAATAGTAACCATAAAAGAGTATGAAGACAATGGCAGTGTTAGAGGTTGGGAAAAGGAGCCGCGAACATATTACTATCTAATGTAATCAACTGAATAATAATATCTCGGTCCTGGTCATAAGCTAACAAATATTTTATAGGATTTTTATTCATTTAAAAAATTTATTCTTACGTATTTTTTGAAAATGTATTTTTACAGTAATTTTCAGGGGGGACTGATATATGGAATAAATAATGAAGAAAACTAATAAGAAATAGAATGAAGAAGTCTAATTCCACAGATATAAACACAAGATAAAGTAAGTTACGCCAATAAAATTAATATAAACTTATAAGCCTGAATTCCCTCATTACTACTCTTCAGTAATTTTTCACTAATAAATTTTCTCAGTGAAGGGACTGCAGAATGCTACTGGTCCCGAAGCGGCAGTGTTATAAATGATTTTTTGTCAACAATAAAGAGGAACGGTTTTTACATTTTTAAAAATTTTAATTATTATATTGGTGTAAAAATTGGAGAATTAAAAGAAATCCTACCAAATCCTATCAAATTACCTTCGCCCTTCGTCGTAAACCTAAGAATTCCTGCCCTACTGTATCCATCAATAATATTCCACTGATCCCTGTTACCTATGACTCCATCTGGACAAACGTCTCACTTGGAATCCTCATACAAGACTATTTTATCTTTTTTTATCTTAAGAATATTTTAAAAATTATAACATCTAGCAATAACATAAATTATAACAATGACGTAAGTTAACAAGATCCAAAAATAAAAGTAACGTTTAATTAACATTCTCCCCGTGTGTACATCGCAAATTGCGAGAACACGGAGACATAGGATCAGTGAAAAGAAAGGAATTGAGTGACCGAGAAGCGAACCAGGATGGCTGAGTACCACGACGGGTACGTGGGAGACCCGGGTTCGAGTCCCGGTCCTGGTCATATCATTTCTTTTCAAATAAAATATTGAAAAATATTAAAGAAAATTATAACATCTAACAATAAAATAAAATGAAATAAATTATACTAATATTTAGTGACGTAAGTTTGATCCACACAACGCTATCTACTGGAAATGCCAGAACCAGTATTTGATAGAATGAGACGTTAATTACTACGCTTATAACTCAAGAACGCCTGGACTGATTTCGATATTTCTTGCGTATTCTTCTTTTTGGGCCGGAGACCAGTCCTAATTCATCGAATTATAATAATGATTATATAATGATTCAGCGAATCATCGAAATCGGTCCAGGCGTTCTTGAGTTATTAGGTCAGTAACTAACGCCACTCTCTTTTATATATATATATATATATATATACATATAGATTAAACAATACAATATAATATTTATGAGAGGAAAATAGTTGACTGGATGATCAAATGTAGAACGGAGATAGTTGGGGGGAGGATGCAGTAAAACAAAACACTGAATAAGTACTAGACTTATATTTATTCAGTGTTTTTTTTTACTGCGCCCCCCAACTATCTCCGTTCTACAATATAATATTTAGTTCGAAAATTGGTTCTGAAAAAAATAATGAAGACAATTATAGGATTTTTTACATATAACTTTATATTGCAAAATATATATTTTAAAAAACATTATATACAATACCTAATTCAAGAAATAGTTTTTATAGAAAATTCTTGGCAGAAATCTGATGCTTCCTTCAAATAATTGCGTGATGCCATAGTTTATAATTTTATGCTATGTTGTTTCAAATTATATTCTGTAAATATAAATTAAAATTTTTTTTTTTTTTTTTTTTTTTTTTTTTTTTTTTTTATTCAGACATTACAATCTGCCACTTGTGGGCAACAAGCAATGGTGCTATGAAGCTACAATCATTCCATAAAAAATCAATGATATAAACGAATAAATGCATAAATAAATACATACAAGCGAAAAAGTATATACAAAAATAAAGTAAAAAAAAAAAAATATATATATAATAAAAAAAATATAATAATAATAAATAAAACATAAAAGAAATATACTGTACACATTCATACTCTATTTACTATTTGCCTGGGGTCCCCGAACTGAGCTTCTTCCTCATGAATGAGGGCAAAGCAGGAGTCCGGGAGGCCTCAGCTCCCTTTCCCAGCCGCGTCACTGGCATTAAACACCAATGGAAGCTGGTTAAGGGCGCTTCACACACACACACAGGTCGTGAGTGGAGAATCTGGCCAGTGCCAGTACTCCAAATAGCATTATTATAACAAGTCTCGGGGCCATTGCCGGTTTAGGCGGCGGGGTGGATTGTATGGATGTGTGAAACTGGATAATGACTGAGCCAGGGGATTGGGATGACAGACAAGGTTTTGGTGAAAGTTTGAGAATTTAGTAGGGATGAGGTCGAGGACAAAAGGAATGTTGAGATCATTATGGAGGGTTTTGTTGGAGACATAATAAGGAGCGTTGACAATAGTTCTCAGCACTTTGGATTGAAAGGATTGAATGCGTCTGATATTCAATTTTTTTGCGGTCCCCCACAGTTCCAGTCCATAGGTCCAGATAGGTTTGATGATCGTCTTGTATATTAGTAGTTTATTGTCTATTGAAAGATGGGAGGCCCTACATAGTAATCTGTATAGTTGGCTGAAACGTATGTTAAGTTCTTGTCTTTTGAGTCTGGTATGAGGATTCCATGTAAGTCTTTTGTCTAGGAAGAAGCCAAGGTATCGTACTGTGTCGGAAATAGGCAGGATGGTTTCGTTGAATTGGACAGAAGGACATGTTCTCCGGCGAAGTGTAAAAGTCACGTGTTTGCATTTTTCCTCGTTGACTTTGATCCGCCACTGGTTACACCAAATTTCAATGAGTGAAAGGTTCCTTTGGAGGTTCGAGGAAGCCATTTCAGGATCTGGATGAGATGATAGGATGGCTGTGTCGTCTGCGAACGTTGCAAGGAAGGTTTCAGGAGTAGTTGGGATATCAGCGGTGTACAATATGTATAGGATAGGACCCAGGACGCTGCCCTGGGGGACTCCAGCTTGAATTGGGTAAAGATTGGAGTATTCGTTACCACAGCGCACTTGGAAGTAGCAATCAGAGAGGAATGATCGAAGGACTAGGAATAAGGATTGAGGTAACTGAGTTTTGAGCTTGAACAGCAAACCGGCGTGCCATACCCGGTCGAAAGCTTGTGCTACGTCCAGAAATGCGCCTGTGCAGTACTGTTTGCTTTCAAGAGCAGAGGATATGTGATCGACAACTCGAAGACCCTGCTGGACCGTCGAGTGCCTGGGACGGAATCCAAACTGATGTAAAGGAATATTGGATTCGATAATGGGTAGGATTCGTTTCAGGAGGATCTTTTCAAAAATTTTGGAAAGAATAGGAAGCAGGCTGATGGGTCGGTATGATGACGTGTCATTTGGTGGTTTACCAGGTTTAGGGAATAGAGTGATGATGGAGTGTTTCCACAACAAAGGGAAGTGAGTTGTGCGAAGGATACAGTTGTATAGATAGGTAAGGAAAATAATCGCTTTTTGGGGAAGATGTTGTAGGATCTGGGTGGTTAGAAGGTCATGTCCAGGAGATTTGCGGACTTTTAATTTTTGTAAGAGGAATTTGACCTCAGAGGGGTTTACAGCGTTAGGAGGTAAGGATAGTGGAATGGGTGAAGAGAGGAATTCATTAATATTGGAAACGTGCGTAGGATTGGTTTCAGGATGTGGAATAAATGTATTTGAAAGGTGTTTGGCAAATTCTTCTGCTTTGTCCTCATCTGATGCAGCCCAAGAACCATCTTCACGGCGGAGGGGATGGGAAATAGGGTGGTATTTAAGGATCTTTTTGGTAGCATTCCAAAGAGAATTATCAGAAGCGGATAGTGTGGAAAGATAGGCATTGTAGGTTTCGGATCTATAGGTTGTCAGGTTCTGTTTAACTAGTTTGGTGAGGTAGTTATATAGTCTCCGATCGTGAGGATGCCTAGTCCTTTGCCAAAGGGATCGGTAACGGTGTTTGGTAAGGATAAGATCCCTAAGATCTTGTGGTAATGGATTTTTCTTGCGAGGTTTGAAGGAAGGACGAGGTGAAGATGCAGTCCAAACTGCTTGCTGGATCAAATTGGTAAAGGAATCGTCTGCATCATCTAACTCTTGGGGTGTTTTTAGGGAAACTCTGAGGTCAATGGTGTCGGATACAAGCTGGTGAAAAAGGTTCCAGTCAACTGGTCCCCTAATAAATGATGGCGGTGGAAGTTTGGGTATTGGGAATACAGAAAGGGTAAGGATCAAAGGACTGTGATCTGAGGAAAGTTCATCAAGGCGTTCTATGGAATAGTTTAGGGGACCTAAGCCAGCATGGATAAAAAAGTCGAGGAGATCAGGATTTCTGTTTGGATCAGTGGGCCAATATGTAGGAGTGCCGGGAGAAATAAAACTGGAGTTGTGGGAATTAAGTGCAGACAGTAGCATGCGGCCTCGGGAATTAGTAGTTCTTGATCCCCACTGTTGATGTTTCGCATTAAAGTCTGCACCTAAAAGGAAATGGATCCCTAGGGAATCGAGGAGAGAGCTGAATTGGGAATCGGAGATGGATTTATTAGGAGGACAGTACACCGATGCTAATGTGATAGGAAAGGAAAAGTTTTTGATTGAAACAGCTGTAGCCTGAAGGAGATCGTTCGAAGGTAGGGGAAATGACTGTTGGGAAAGGGATTGATGGACTATGACAGCAGTACCACCGTGAGCTTTTCCATCAGGATGATCAGTCCGGTAGGTTTGGTACTGTGTTATGTTGAGCTGCCGTTTACTGGTAAGTCGAGTTTCTGTAATTAAGGCTACATTAATTTTTTTGTCATACAGTAAAGATGTTAGTTCGTCAGTGTGGTTTCGAATACCATTCGCATTCCAAAGGAGAATAGATAGGGTGGATGTCATTTAAGGTTGTTGTGGGACAGGAAAGAGATGGGAAACAAGATTTGTTAGGAGGGATATTAATGGTGTGACCATTGATTTGAATTCAGAGAGGAATGATGTGAGAAGTGTCGTGAGATCAGTAGCATTTGAAGGAGGAGGTATATGTGGGGTAATAGGAATTTTATTCATGGAATATTGAGGTTGCTGGGGCTGGTTTTGTGCTTGTATAGGGTTGATTTGAGGTAGAGGGATGTGTTTGAGGGTTCGGGTTGCAGTGTGGCCCCGAGATTATTCGGCTGACCACCTGACATTTCTGCATAGGAAACAGTTCCATTTACAATTTTTGAAGGTTGCCTTCTTGACGTTCTCGCTTCTTCGGTGGGCCGACGTGCTGCCAGAACACGTGATTTTATGTTTTTGTAGGTTTGACAACCTTTATAATTTGCCGGATGCCCTTGAAGACATAATGCGCAGACAGCAGGAGTTTCTCGCGGCTTGATACACTCTTCGGTTTTATGCGGTTGTCCGCATTTGACGCACCTGGGAGTGTGGTGACAGTAGTGCCGGGTGTGCCCGTATGATTGACAGTTATAACATTGCACAATGTCTTTCTTAGGGTACGGTTTTTCAACTTGAATCTGGGTATAGTATAGTCTGTTTACCTCGTAGATTTTTTCAACCCCGGGTGTTGGTTCTAGGTCAACGAAGAAAAGAGGCAGTGGAATTTTGTTGCCTGGCTCAGGGTGCCCAGTATTGTTTTTGCAGACATTTGTTATTTGTCTGACCTTGAAGCCCATTGCAGTGAGTTCTTCCTCAATGACGTCTGCAGGGGTGGAGGGGTGCAATTTCCTGATCACCACTCTGATGGCTCTTTCCTCCTTTAATTGGTATGTGTGGTAGTCAGCCTTGGTATCTGTAAGGTATTTCACAATTCTGCGGTATGTATCGGGCGTGTCTGATTGAATTTTTGTATCATTAGTCCTACTGGTGCAGTAGTATTTTCCAGAGCCTATTGTATTGTTTAATTGGGTGCAGAGGAGTTTGAAGTTTTTTATATGTTTCACGAAAATAGGTGGTGGCCTATGCACTTTAGGGGCCGATGTGGACTCCATTGCTTCACAAGTAAGATTTGTCAGTGGCTGATATCTGTTTGGTGAGTAGAATGGTGAGTCTTCAACCAGGGTAGATGACCCTAACTGGGTATTTTGATTTGATGGCCCTGCCACGGGTTCTAAATTATCATTAGGAGTCACAGGAGGCGTATCAACTTTGCGCCTTCTATTGGGTTTCGGTTTAGTCGGACTATTTCTAGAGGTTGACTCAAGGGATCGGCTTCTCTTGGCTTTTGCTTTTTTATCTGCTCTGCTAGACAAAACCTGGTGGTGGAATTTCATATTGATGATTTATATAACTGGTGATGAAATGAAAAAAAAATAATAATATTAAAAATAAAATAAATAAAAGTTCGCAACAGAACTGATCTGGCCACTGCACCGCCCAGCCTCGGTGCCAGGGGCCTTACTGGTAACTGATAAGAGTCCTCCTACCTTGGCTGTGGTGGGGATGGACCAGCTGCGGCTTGCACACGAGATAATGCTCTGATGTCGCTTGAAACACTCGATCTTATTATAATTATTGTAGTAAAGTGAAATCAGTTATTTGCTTTGAAATTTCACATTTCACTTCACTGAAACACGAACTGTAACAATGTAAAATATCATGTATGTACGAAGAAAGATGATAAATACAGAAATAAGTATCACAGAGACGTTGTTGCTCACTCCAGCGTTAAAATTAAATATAACATAAATTAAACATAAACATAAATTAAAATTAAACAATAGATATGAAAAGAGATAATATATTTATAGTTATATTTTCAACCAAAATTTGTTTAATGCTTGTAGTAAACAAATAATTTTGGTATATTGTTTGTAGTCAAAATTTAAGGGATTATACTTACAATGCGATTTTTTTTTATGAAATATGATTGAATATTAAGTTTAAAATTTCAGTAAGATATTTTTCATGAGACGTTGCACTTAAGGGGTGACCAAAGGTTGGCTATATTTATGAACGAAACCATCATTAAATCCTTTTTAATTTAAAAAAATATTAATTCTTAGGGAATTAAAACATATAAAGTGATTAAATTTAAATTTAATTTAATTATGTTTTTTATATCCTATCCCTTACATCGATCGGCCGCTAATGATCATCTCTTTCTTGACATTTATTCATATCAATTATATACCACGCTAACTCCTGGACCAATATTAATTAGTAACGGCTGACTATGATATTTAAAAAGCTTTAGAGAAGCTTTAAACATACTACAATAATAGCTGCAATATGTTCACCAGAATGAAATAGATTAATAAAAGCGTTACTTATTGCTAATTATAACATGCGGTTTTATATAAGCAACGTCGGATGAACAAGTTGATAAAATTATCAATGATACCATACTGAATAATAAAAAATATTATGGTAAAAGACAACAGCTAAACCAACTTGCATATATTGAATACCGTATGCAGCAGCACTAACACGGCACGAATAATACCCCTCTGAATAATATATAAGAAAGTAATTTTAATTTTCACATACGAAAGATTATGTATTACGACCATACAAAGACATTTGTAAACTTGGGTACTCGTGGGGTGGAACTGAGGCAGATAAAACAGACTCATTTTCTTCTCGCCATACAGATTTATTTCATCCACACAACGACCTTGGCCAGCAGATTTGCTTAAACAACCCACAAATACATACTTAATAATAATAATACTTACAATTCTATTCTTCTAGTTTTCTTTAGTATGGAAATTTTCAGGCTTAAAAATGATCTTAAAATCAAACAAGCCAATAGACCTATTTGACATTCACTAGTGCATTCCAATTTTTTTATTGCTATTGTTAAAGCAATTTTATCCTTTTTTGGAAGTAAACAATTTAATTTCAAACCACCAATTTGGCTTTAGATTTCACAATCAACCACATAACAATGCCATAGAGCTCTTGATACTTTTTCCTAGCCCTGATAAGTAGGATTATTCTTCAACATCTTTCTTAGAAGCGGCATACGCATGTGGACTGACTTAGATGACACCATGGACTTCTGTGCAAACTGAAAAAGATTCGATCATAGGCATAATATTTAGAAATCTCGTGGATAGGATTTTAAGGTTAACCAGAATGACTAATATTCCGATTAATCTTAAATTTTAGCAGGTATGCTGCAAGGCAGTATTTTAGGCTGTACTCCACGTAAACTTAAACTATTCACACTTCTGCCAAAATACGCTGCGACACGTAAATAAATTTGGTGTACACTATTGCCCGAATATAGCTCTTTAGAATGTACAGACTCATTTAAATTTACTGAATGAATTATAGAAATTAAGAAACAAATTCCAGACCGTCCAGACTGCCCCCCCCCCCAGACAGTAGTCTCACCATGGAGAGCATTAATATCTTTCAGTCGAAATTCCTTTGTTATGTTACTCATCGTCCCTTCAACATATCTTATAAACATATGCACAAAGCGTACTAAGCGTACCAAACGTGTAACGCAATTTAGAAATCCTAAAATAAATTTCATGAGCCACTTACTGGCACAAACATTACTGACAAACAAATTACCACAGAACCAGATAAGCATACTCAGACGTCGAGCACGCAAGGAGTGCCTTCAATAGGAGGTTCCTTCACCCAAGTTACTACGTGAATCCCTATGGTGAGGTTTACAAAAGAACACAGATAAAATATAACCTGCACCACTACAGTGAAGGGTCTAGAGTTCAATACATAGTAGAGACTGTACTGTTCATTGTACAACGGTTGTGCAGAGAAGTTATTTGTCCTAACTCACGCTCAACCGCCAGATTTTTTACGTACCCACTTTAAAGAGGATGGGTGAGCCCCAGGAGGGTCCAAGATCCCATAGAATTCATCTCTGGCTGCTAACTGATTAAATAAAAGCCTGCCAGCACAAGGATTTGAACCAGGATTTTCGGCATGGCTGATAAATTATCATACTATTGATTGGGGATATGTTTTTTTTTTTACTTGCGCAAAACCTGAAAAATAATGACAAGCCTATAAAGGCATTACATATGTAACAGATGTGAATCTGTAATCGCCCCTTGCTCCTTTTTCCAGAACAATACTATTTAACTTTCTGAGAAAATTAAATATTATTATCGATTTACTTAGTATAGAAACGAAACAACCAATAAGTTTCTTTTACATATACATATATATACATATATATATATATATATATATATATATATATATATATATATACTATATATATATATATATATATATATATATGTATACATACATGTATATATATATACTTAAAAGCTTCGGCACATAAAACATAAAAAAAAAGAGAAGTTGGGAGAATAATAACACGCATGAAGTCTAGTTAAACACTGCTTTATTCAAGTTACAATCCTCTATTTATACTATTTACAATGTTGACATTCACTGTTTAGGATTAGTGTCTATACTGGTATATGTCCTATCTTAACTCCCACCTGCCAGTTTACGAACACCTTCGTAAACTCAAAAACATAACAAAAACATATTAATAACATAAGAGTACAAAAACAATAACAGAAAGAAAATCAAATACAACTCAGATCAATAAAGCTAACACTTACAAAAATCAAAAGAAAAGAAAACACTATGTATAAAAACAAAGTGCTAAGTGAGTTTTTATACATACTGTTTTCTTTTCTTTTGATTTTTGTAAGTGTTAGCTTTATTGATCTGAGGATATTGTATTTGATTTTCTTTCTGTTATTGTTTTTGTACTCTTTATGTTATTACTATGTTTTTGTCAGATCATTATCACTCTATTGACCTACTTTAACAAACACCTAAAAATACAAAATAATAATACTAAAATAAAAAAAAGATATACATATTTACTGACTACTTCCTCCAGCTGGAATTTTCAGCTGCTCAATATGTACCGTTCTACGTTTTCTGGGCTCCGCCAGACTCTGAACGGTGACCAGATTGTGCTCCCTAATCGCGATCACTTTGAATGGCCCCTCATACCTGACGATTTCCTTTGCGCGATTTGACACAATCTTTCTGTACACAATATCGCCTATACGAAGGGTCCCCATGATATCCTTGACACCGAAATTATCCTTGGCTACTCTCTTACTCTTTTCTGAGACCATTCGTGCGTGCGCTTTTCCCCATATTCGGTCGAGTTTTAATCTGTTCGCGACCAGGCGTTCCGCCACGGTGTCGTCTACGACCGTATCCCGCGCATCTCTCCTTCGGGGACGAAGACCGAAAAGAACTTTAAAAGGGGAAAACCCGGTGGCCATGTGTATCGAATGGGCATCGCTGACTGCCGCCGCAGACTTCTCCTTCACTGGGTGGGCCATAGCTGTCTTACTGAAGACGTCCACTATCGTCACCCATTTAAAACCTCTCCACGTGAAGGTGTCTACCTGGAGGTCCGTCACCAGTGCCGAGAGGGTAGACGTCTCGGTTTGTAATCCCGTCGGAGGGTGACGATCATACTTCACAGTATGGCAGATGACGCATTCCCGCACAATCTCTTCCACCGTCCTCCGCATCCCTATCCAATAGTACCTCCATTTTAGGGCTGCAATGGTCTCGTTGACGAATCTTCTCCCATACCGTCCCGTTCCCGACGTAGATGTAGTGGGTCGCGCCAACTTTGGAAGCAGCTTTTAAGACCCTGCATATCTGCTCCTCCTTGACTCCCGGCTGGGACCAGATACTGTGCTTCGCGTACTTGGAGAATTCCAATTTCAGAAGCCCTGTCGTCCTGGATTTCCAGATTATCTGTCTGGTTTTATCATTGACTGGCTCGTCCAGCTCTTCCATCTCCGTCGACCGCTCCTCTCCGGACTCGTCCTGGTCAGGGGAATCTGCATTGTCCCGATGGTCCGTCCCGAGGTCTCCTTCTCCCTCTGGTGTCCTTTCCCGGATAAATCGTTGCAGATCTCCCGATGATTCGCCAACCTCTGGCTCTATTGCGTTGACTTGAAGAGCGCGGGATAACCAGTCCGCCACCACGTTATCCTTTCCCGGCTTATAGACCACCTCCATGTTATATTGGCTGAGGATCTCTTTCCACCGCGTGACTCTCGCCGATGACTCTTTTAGATTTCCCACCCACAGTAGGGGACGATGGTCTATATGGACCTTAAACCGTTTCCCGAACACGTAGGGCCGGAATTGTTGCACTGCCCAAATGATGCCTAGTAGTTCGCGCTCTAGGGCACTATACCGAGACTCCGCGTCCGTGAGCCTCCTACTCGCATATGCAATCGGTCGATCCCCTTGCTCACTCTCCTGAGATAGTACGCTCCCCAACGCATACTCGCTAGCATCCGTCGTAATAGAGAACGGTTTATTGAAGTCTGGGAACGCGAGAACTGGTTGGGTCTGCACCTGCTCCATGCACTTCCTAACTTTCGCTTCCATTTCCGGAGTAACCCGAATCGTACGCCCTTTTCGTAGGAGCTCGTTCAGCGCAACGAGATTTTCAGCCATCTCTGGGACGAAACGGCGGTAATAGTTAAGGGTTCCTAACAGCCGCCGAATTCCTTTCATGTCAGTGGGAACTGCCATCTTGGCAATCGCCTCAACTTTCTTTCCGTCCGGACGCACTCCTTCCTCCGATATAGTGTGTCCCAGGAAATTGATCCTTTTCTGCCCTAAGATAGACTTTTTCCTGGAAAACTTCAGCCCAAACTGCCTAATCCGCTGAAAGACCCGTCTCAAGTCCTCAATATGCTGTGCCTCAGACTTACTAAAAACGAGAAGATCGTCCATGTACACTTGGCACATATTCTCATGTAGACCACGCAGAAACTCGTCCATAAGTTTTTGGAATGTACTGGGCGCGTTCTTCAGGCCAAAGGGCATGCGCGTAAATTCGTAATGCCCCCTTTCGAATTTAAAAGCTGTCTTGCTCTGGTCTCTGGGTTGCTTACGTATTTGATGGTACCCGGATTTCAGGTCTAATGTGGTAAAAATCACCGCCCCACCTAACCTGTCTAGGATATCGTCCAATCTCGGGATGGGGTACCTCTCGTCTAGCGTGTTTTCGTTCAACTGCCTGTAATCGATCACCACCCTATAGCGGTCCTGAGTCTCACCCTCGATGGACCACTGCCCATAAGGGGCTATTAAACGGTGACTTACTATCGACGATGATCTGCTGGCGCTTCAGCTCCTCCAGTTCGTCCCGGATGTGATTTCGCAAGGCCTGCGGGTATCTTCGTTCCTTAACGTAGGTAACTTTCTCGGACTTCAGATTAATTTCGTGGAGAGTTTCGCCCGTCACACTTAACGGCTCCCGTTAACTATTTTCGGTTTCCCTTCGCGAAAAAAAAATGTCCGCATATTCGTCTACTATCCTTGTCCGCCATTCCCTGTCCTGTGTGATAGCTCCCACACACCCCGCACCCCTCTTCCCATCCTCGATCGATTTATACATCTTTTTCCCGATTTTTATACCCCATGCACCCCCTGAATTCCGCAATTTTACACCCAGTTTTCGGAGTAGGTCACAACCCAGAATTCCCCCGTACTCCCTCGGCATGTCCGCTACCACGTGTAATGTCGCCACTTCACCTTCCTGTCCCCATTTACCCAGTGTCAACTCGATTTCGCCCTCGACGGTACAGGGACCACTCAAAGTGACCAACTTACACAGGCACTTCCTGAATTCTGGTATACAATTTCTTTTAAATATTATACTTAAACTCTCCTTACTCACTAAACTATAGGAGCTCCCCGTATCCACTAAGCATTTCCACCCCTTACAAAACTCAATTATAGGCAACCGCTCACACTTTTTCCCAATAGTATTAACACATAAAAGGTTGCCCCATCATTTACACCATCCTCATTCCCTGCTTACCTCCTCGGGTCTCCTCCCTGCACTCCGCTGTTTGCGCCTTCCTCCAGGAGCCCCTCACTGCTTCTTCTGCCACCTGGTTCGCTGCCCTCCGTCTCGGATCCCGAAGTCCCAGAAGATCTCGATGAAACAGATGGAACTCTACTCCTCCTCCATATTCGCTGAGCGTATATTTCCATCGGTTCTCCTCGATCGTGATCTCTCCTTCTTATGTACGGGCATTGCCGAGCCATGTGCCCCTCACTATGACATTCGAAGCAGCGCGTGCGTGGGCACTGGGCCATCAGATGCCTTGTCTTACCACATTCGTGGCACCTCCTGTCGTCTCTTCTCGGGTTCTTCCTGTCACTGAACTGCCGCTTCTCTCTAATCATCGGCTTCTTCCTACCGAATTCTCCCTCTCTTCTTCTCTCCGGTTCTATCCTTGCTCGATTTCTAACTACTTCGTTTCTGCGATAGGACACTTTTCTCCACCCTGGTTCGAACACTTCTTTTGTCTCCTCGTCCCGGGCACTCGCATCTACCATATCTTGAGCACATTCTACGAATGTCTTATCCCTGGGTAGACCGTCCTTCTTTCCGGTATCACGTGCCAGTTGTACCTTGAGCACTGTTGTCATGAACAACATCCAGGCCTCCACCGCGCTGGTTTCCATCACTTCACGCAATTTTTCATTTATTTTATTTAGTTTTGCGAGAAGTCCTGCTGCGTATTGGCCATTCGACTGCCCAGTCCTCTTCATCTCTCTGAACATCTGTAACATGTCCCCTTCTGGGGCCCATCACCCTCCTCCGTAGGCTTTTTTCAACCTCTCCTTAATCACCGTCCATGGAGTATCCTCATCGGCTTGGATCAAATTTAGGACACTCCTCCTGACCCGACGTGCTAGTGCCACTCGCAATCTTCTCGCGTCTGTTTCTTCCAAAAGATCAGCCGCTTCCTGTGACTGTATACTGCCCATGATGCCGTCTCCCCCTTTGATGAAGTGGTTGAGCTCACCCACATCTCCGTTGAATTTTTCTAGATCAGAGATCTCTCTCCTAATGTCCTGCGCGTTAGCCTTTCTCAATTTCATTTTTTCCAGCTCATTTGTCTATTGCGCTATTCGATTTGCTTCTTGTGCGGCTAAGTCCGTCCGCGCCATGGCTAGAATCGTCGATGGGTACGGCGGGAACTCAGGGTTCTCCTGTTCCGGCTGTTGTTGGTCTAAAGTTAACGTTGCCGGCATGAGAATACTTTGACCGTGTTCATTCATGCTGGCACTTGTTGACATACGAAACACCCCAAAAAAATAAATAAAACAAGAACAATTCGAAAAAAGGAAAATAGAAAAAAAATTTTACGAACTGTTTTTACGTAAAAAAAAAAATCTTCACTAGGAACTGTTAACGAATTCCCGGGTTTCGGCACCACTTAAGAGCTTCGGCACATAAAACATAAAAAAAAAAGTTGGGAGAATAATAACACGCATGAAGTCTAGTGAAACACTGCTTTATTCAAGTTACAATCCTCTATTTATACTATTTACAATGTTGACATTCACTGTTTAGGATTAGTGTCTATACTGGTATATGTCCTATCTTAACTCCCACCTGCCAGTTTACGAACACCTTATATATATATATATATATATATATATATGTATATATATAACTTATATATATATATATATATATATATATATATATATATATATATATATATATATATATACATACATATATATATAAAACTACTAAACAACTACTATAAAAGAAACATTTAAAAAATATATAATCCTTATACAAGACTGAAAAGACAAGATACTGCTCGACGTTTTCGCCTACGTCAACATTTACTGGACAAACGCTCTAAGCTCCCAATTAATTACAGACTCATTTACATGACAGTTATTAGACTTATTTGGACATACCGAGTTGAGCTTTGAGGCTCTACTAAACCATCCAATCCATCTCGTATCCAATCCTTACAATCCAAAATCCTTCGTAAAATCCTCAATGCTCCTTATTATGCCACAAGCAAACTCATCCATCATGATCTTAATATCCCATATGTTACTGATTTGGGCCAAACTAGATACCTATCCTTCCATGACAAGCTCCATACACACTTGAATCCGCTAGTCTCTCAACTTGCTTCCCATACTATTCCTGATAACCCTCCGAGGCGTCTGATAAGAAAATGGCCTCGAGACCTTCTACTATAGAACTTTATTGGAGTGCTACCGATGGGTGGTTTCTCCACAAGTGTTTTTTTTTTCATGTGATTTGTTCATATTAGCAAATTTACTTGTAATATTGTCACAGTTGTAAATATCAATAAATTATTCTAAATATATATATATATATATATATATATATATATATATATATATATATATATTTATATAAAAATATATATACATATATGATCGTGCTAATATTAGCAAAAAATATTTTATTTTCATTATCAATCAAATCTGTTAGGATAGTCGTTTACGTTAACTTGCCATATTGTTTTTATTTCAAATTATACCATTGTTACGTATAAAAAGATTAAACGTTAACAGTAGAATTTTAGATCATTTGGATATTGGATGTGAGCGATCGGTTATTTGTTTTGGAGCTCTATCCCGCTATGTCTATGGATTTAGGTCAGCCCGAGAGCTTTATTTTCAAATGATTGAGTATTTTCTAATTTTAGAAAATTATTTCAGTATGGTATGGACTGTTGCAATATTTTATATCGTTCCTTTTGGTTCGCATTGTATGCAGTGTGGATTTATTTTATTTTATAGATGACACCTTTACCGACAGCCTTCTCTGTCTCTGATTTCAATTAATGAATGTTTACATGAGTTTTTAATCTGAGATAAACGATGCACATTCACTAACCTGGCTTGTGTATTATATATAGACTAAAGGAATTCACTGAAACATCTCGCTCATCTATAGATTTTTTATAGCATAATTATCATTTTGATTGTATTTTAATCAATGATATGTAATATAATGATGACGTGTTTAATATCTATTGTTTTTAATACTAATTCACAGTATTTTTATCAATTCCCAATGTTGAGTGAGGTATGTTATTATAGATGAAAAAAATAACCTGAAGAGAAAGGCAAGTACAAAAACATTTCTATCTAAATATAAAAAAAAAAAAACTAAACAAAATTTCCAAGAAAATACCACTACAATCCAAGAATGGTGTTATGTTCAGTACATGGTAAAAACTATACTGTTTCTAGGACAACTGAGTAGCATGGAGGTGATTTGACATTAAAAACGCTTAACCGCATGGTTTTTTATCCCAATTAGGGGGACTACCCGCCTTATAGAGGCTGGAGGAGCCCCAGGAGGGTGTTAACAGATTTAATAAATTATCTGCTAAAGCAGGATTTTAACCCGGGACTTTCGGTACGGCAACTCGGCCCTCTACCACTGAGTTAAACCTCTCCCCTTCCAATAAAAAAATATTATAAATCAAAATAAGTAAAAAACGGTAAACTAAACTAACTGACGTACAAGGTAACTGATCTAGAAGCAATTTATTCAATTGCCTAATAACCAGTTTGATATTAAATTTGGTAATTATTCCGCAGATTGTCGCTTCCAGTTGAGTCACAACAAGCTTTGACTTTTCATTTCATTGCCCTTTTAATATTTTCCAAAAATGCAATTTATAGTGAGTGGCCTTTAGTATTAAAAAGATAATTCAATTATGGGAAATGTGTATACTTGGGTATTCATTTGATCTAGAAATTAACGTTTCAACAAACATATGTCATATATATACTTCTAAATGTTAGTTGAAACTTTTATTTCTTGAAAAGATTACCGAAATCTACTCATTGTCTATAATTACATCCTCTTTTCTATACTAAAAGCTCACGATAACTTGTATTTTGGAAAATATTAAAAATTTAATGAAAAAACAGTTAAATCTTGTTGTAACTCAACTTGAAGCAGCAACCTGCGGAGCGATAACTTTTCAGAGCCTCGTTATTTCGACAATTGGTGTGGATGTTACGAAGAAATTTTGGTTGGTCGATATTTTTTTTTATCGATTACGTTAATAGATTATCTTGCATTAAAAAAAAGAATAATATGTAGTTTGGATCTTTATCTACCCCATTAAATAAACGTGTTTTTATTTGCAAATTGGAAACTGTCCATTTTTCAGACTTTCTTTGAGAATTCGAGGGAAGAAACTTTCCTTAAGAATTCGAATAATGCCATTTACCAAGAGAAAAAAATTTTAGTACCCCAAGAATTCTCTTTACAGAAGTTGCAAAGAAGAGGCCGCGCGAAGAACAAGAGGTAGGATTAGCTCTGACGGAGGATGGGGGTACGAAACCTTCAGTCACCGTTCAACTCTCGCCCAGTCTGTACCGTTCCTGTAGGATATTCCCAAGCACAGGTACGAAAAATATATTCTTATGATGTTGTTTTTTTGTATTAATCAGTTTAGCAAAAAATATGGGGAATATCTGAAAAAATACCGCGCATTTATTTTTGGGAATACTTTTCTCAAAATAAAAATATACAGAAAGAAAAGTTTAATCTGCGATTGTAGGTTATTAAACAAGTCTAATTTGATACGATTCTAATGCTAATCGAAACAAGAATTCAAAAGTATATAAAATATATATTTATTATAGGAATAATCAGCATAAATTTGTTGAAAAAGCACTAAAATAATTCTCAAAATCGGGCCACGACGTAAATAAAATTCGTAGAAATCAGGCTAACTTACTTTTCGATTTTCAACTTTAAAAATAACAAAACTCAACTTAAAAAAAAAAGTAGGGAAATTACAACAAAAACTTATTTGGCTTGCATCGGGCCACGACGTAAATAAAATGCTTAGAAATCGGGCTCAATTCATTTTCGATTCTTATCTTTGCAAAATAACAAAACTTAATTAAGTTAAATTAAATTAATTATGCATTATTTCAAAAGTATAATAACTTTTGTCTTTATTACTTCTTATTAACCATAAAAAAGTGATAATTATTCATTATTAGAAAAAAGCAGTACTGTAATCTGTGATCCTCGCATTAATAAACAAGTCTAATTTGATACATTTATATTCCTGATCTAGACTATAATTGAAAAGGATTATAAAAATTATTTGTTGTGATAAATACCACTAATTTTATGAAAAGAACTAAAATAATTCTAAAATTTGGGCCAGAACTTAATTGAAATTCTTGGAAAGTTTTTTCGAGGGGTTAAGTTCTTTTCGATTTTTTTCTTTACAGAAAAAATAGGAAAATTAAACAAAATCATTTGATAAGTAAAAATTAATAATTTCTAATAATATTTAAATTCATATCTACTATTCTTTTATGCTAAAATAAAGAAAGAAAGCATTATTGGAAAGTTATAATTACTATTCTCTTTACCACTTCTTATTAAGCATAAAAAAAAGTGAGAACTATTAATTTTTAGAAAACAGCTTTAATGTTTATTAATTTAATTAGTTTTTAGATTTTAGCAATCTGCGACTGCCGATTAGTAAACAAGCCTAATATTGGTACATTTCTATTCCTGAACTCTACTGCAATTGAAAAGTATTATAAAAATTATTTATTATTAGGATAAACAGCACAAATTCCAAGAAACAAAATGCTAATATAATTCTCAAAATTGGGCCACGACGTAAATAATATTCTTGTAAATGGATTTCAAGTCATTTTATATTTTTATTTTTTTAGAAAAGAATTAGGAAAATTAACAAAAAAAAAATTTTATCAGTAAAATTAAATTAATACCACTAGTATTAATCAATAAATATTAATAAATAAATATCTATTTAAAGAGATATCTACTAGTCTTTTAAGTTGAATTAAATTAAGTTAGCATCATTGATAAATTATAATATGTAGCTATTTTCTTCCTGAAAACAGCAGTACTGTAATCTGCGATCCTTGTTTAGTAAACAAGTCTAATTTGATATGTTTATCCATGATCTAAACTATAATAAAAATAATGCATATGTAAAGTATAATAAACATTATTTATTATTGGGATAATTAGCACAAATTTCTTTTAAAAAAAAAACAAAATAGTTCTCGAAATTGGGCCATGACGTGAATATAATTCTGAGAAATAGTGTTAAATTACTTTTCTAATACTATTAAAAAATAAGTTGTATACAAGGATTATAAAAATTATTTGTTGTGATAAATACCACTAATTTTATGAAAAGAACTAAAATAATTCTAAAATTTGGGCCAGAACTTAATTGAAATTCTTGGAAAGTTTTTTCGAGGGGTTAAGTTCTTTTCGATTTTTTTCTTTACAGAAAAAATAGGAAAATTAAACAAAATCATTTGATAAGTAAAAATTAATAATTTCTAATAATATTTAAATTCATATCTACTATTCTTTTATGCTAAAATAAAGAAAGAAAGCATTATTGGAAAGTTATAATTACTATTCTCTTTACCACTTCTTATTAAGCATAAAAAAAAGTGAGAACTATTAATTTTTAGAAAACAGCTTTAATGTTTATTAATTTAATTAGTTTTTAGATTTTAGCAATCTGCGACTGCCGATTAGTAAACAAGCCTAATATTGGTACATTTCTATTCCTGAACTCTACTGCAATTGAAAAGTATTATAAAAATTATTTATTATTAGGATAAACAGCACAAATTCCAAGAAACAAAATGCTAATATAATTCTCAAAATTGGGCCACGACGTAAATAATATTCTTGTAAATGGATTTCAAGTCATTTTATATTTTTATTTTTTTAGAAAAGAATTAGGAAAATTAACAAAAAAAAAATTTTATCAGTAAAATTAAATTAATACCACTAGTATTAATCAATAAATATTAATAAATAAATATCTATTTAAAGAGATATCTACTAGTCTTTTAAGTTGAATTAAATTAAGTTAGCATCATTGATAAATTATAATATGTAGCTATTTTCTTCCTGAAAACAGCAGTACTGTAATCTGCGATCCTTGTTTAGTAAACAAGTCTAATTTGATATGTTTATCCATGATCTAAACTATAATAAAAATAATGCATATGTAAAGTATAATAAACATTATTTATTATTGGGATAATTAGCACAAATTTCTTTTAAAAAAAAAACAAAATAGTTCTCGAAATTGGGCCATGACGTGAATATAATTCTGAGAAATAGTGTTAAATTACTTTTCTAATACTATTAAAAAATAAGTTGTATACAATAAAAATTAATAATTACTACGAGTAATATTAAAAGTAATACTCATCTCTTAAGTTTACCTAAAGAAAGAAACATTAATGCAAAAATATAAACTATTTTTTTTATCACTTCTTCTAAACCTTAAAAAGTGACAACTATTAATTTATTTAGCTAAATTAAACATAATTTACCAAAAAAAAAAAAAGGATTATGACTGTTTACGTGTTATTTATAAATGTCATTGAGTTCAAACCTACGCCTCGAAGTTACTAAACAACACCTAGGTTCTAAAAACATTTTCTTTAATATTTATACAAATTTCCTTCAGTTTCGGGACGTTTGTTTAGATTTAATTACATACTAAAACAATTAAATGTTAATATCAGCCGGCGTTACAGTGAACTAATGCAAAACCTTGACCGTCATATTATTTTCTTGTTTATTTTTATAACGCCGTTGTTTACGATGCAGTTTTATTTGTCAAACCATGTACTGATCTCATAGATCTAAAATAGAAAATTTATGAATAAATATTCAATGCATACATTTCTTTACAACAATATATCATCTAGTCATTTAATGAAATTTAGAAAAAATATAACAGTTTCTCTTACAATAAGTAAAACGGCTATATTAAATGTATCTAGATCAGGATTTACTCATAGGCGTTAGTTACCTAAAAAGATACCTGAGTCTCGTCCGAGGTTGATGTAGGCGTATATAAAAAATGTGTTTTTATCCATTATATATATATATATATATATATATATATATATATATATATATATATATATATATATATTTGTTTTTTTTCAAAAAAGAAGAAATGAAGATGGAACATGCAATATCTGCCAAATGTCATTTGTGTGATTTGTTAAATAAATATTTTGTATTATTGTTTTTATATATTTTTTCCAGGAAAGAAAAGGAAAAAATTAATTAGTTTTTTTCTATTTTTTAAGAAGGAAACTAACGTTTAAAATTGTTGTCAACTTCTTATTGTTACTCACAGTACAAATTAAGAGTAAATATTATATTTTATATTTTTAAATATTTAAAAAAATTATAACATCTAACAACAAAATAAAAGATATAAATTATAATTATATTTTATATTTGTTAAAACCGTAGTAGTGAATGGCTTTCTTCTACTTAATTGATTGGCTTTTAAATGTTTTTCTTAACTTTTTAAAATATTTTCGTATTATTATCTACCTTACATTATCTCTTCAGCCCTGAAGACCTGTGGTTCGAATCATAAGCGACAAATAAAAAGTAATTACCAGTTTGGTATATTTGATTGCCACACTGACCATCTTCTTGATATCACATTCGGTCATTTAATAATATTAGACCTGTCTTAGCATTATTACTGGCAATTTGTGACAAATCACTTCCCTGCACAATCATTGTCCAAGAAACAGAACATTCTCTACCACATACTGAACCCATCACAAGAGACCATTCATAGGTCGCAGTGGTATAGGTTTGTTATCAACTTGTGAAGCTTCCAACTAAGTGAAAAGAAAGAATAGAAATGACTTATAAATGGTAATAGGTTGGTGATTCAATGAAATAACCAGTAGAAAAGGAAATGTTAACGTTTGGCAAATTAAAAGAATTCACATTTCCTTTCCAATGGCAAGATGTCACTATAAAGTTATCAGATATTTTAGATGCAGTGTCATTCTAGTTGCCATCCATTTCCTTAATTGTCATTTATCTAAATGCATTAACATTAATTTAGTTTTCCGATTATAAAAATATTAAGGATATCTAAAAAAAATAAATAATATTAATAAATATAGTATAAATTGTAAATTCAAAATTTAGACAAAAGATATTTAAAGAAGGATCCATATTAAAAAAAAAACAAAGTAACAAAATAATACTTGTTTTCGTATTAACGATTAACTATTAAGTGACAACTCACAGAAAAAACGTGTGGCACGACGCATGCTCAATTTTTTACATTAATATAATCTTGTTTCATTAATTATGCACTATGAATTTTTTATTTTATTGTAAAGTTTGAAATGTTATTATGTGATTTATTGGTATCTTTTTCTCAAAAAAAGCAACTTTACCACTGATAAATTTAGTAAACTGAACACTTTGTGAATGTTACATTTGAATGTTGTAAATAATTTTAGTTTTAATTATTCTTTTTTTTTATAATTTCATATCAGTAGTGATTTTTTAAATAAAAATCATTTAAAATACATCAAATACTGAGGATTATTATAGTAGATGGAATAGGAATTTGATCTGGATTTCTACAACGCTCGAATCAATTCTACACCGGATGTTATTTTAGCTGAGATCCGCCTATGTCCTGACACAAATTCATTATTAAACATAGCTTTAATAAAACGAAGCTTATGTTTGGTTTTGATATGATGGGATGATACGATGATTTTAATATATGGGATAATATGAGTTTTTATAAGAATCTCGTACTAAAAATTAATGCAGTTACTTGTCAGCATTTGAGAGATCGCATCCATTTAGGACATTTCTGAATGAACCCTAAATAAAAAAGGTAAACAGGGGTCCATTAAATACATTTTTGGTTTCTCTTTTTATTCGTTTTAAACATGACTAACATTTATAATCTAGTTAAATCTAAAATGTATTTAATGATAAATTAAATAATAATAATAAATATCATCTTAAAAATGTAAGTATTAAGTATATTTAAATTTGAATAATAGAAATACATTCCTTAGATAAAAACAGGATAACTCATTAAAGGATTGGCTCGGTTCAGTGATATATATATGTACAGATTTGAGTAACCGACAATATACGATAATACTCTAGTTAAAATTGGCTTTATATACTGCTGTAAGAGTTAACAGAGAAAATCTACATAAATTAATCACAAAACCGATTAACATAAAATTTATGCTATAATAATTTATTTAATAAAATAATCAATTTATACTTTGGCAGTTCAGATCAAATGCCGAACCTTGCTCGAAAAAACAGGTCAGCTGTCTGTTGTTTTGATTTATTGATTTTCGACTAACGGGATACGTCACATCCTTTAATATTAATAGTGATATTTCCTAGATTAGTCCCTTTGGACAGCAGCATATATTAATGAAGGGGACATTTTAAAATATTATTGATGCTTGTTTAATAAATAATATAAAATGCATTCTTACAATCAAGACATGCAAATTAAGGCCGGATTTAAAAATTGTAATACAAATATGTATGAAAAAACTAAAGTAAGTAAACATAAGGAAGCGATGATACAAATAATATTGTATTTACAGCTTACAATATTAGTCAGTAATGTAGTTTAAAATTATCTATAGTTTTTACTAATTCTGATTACACAAATAATACAACGTTGTCATAGTTTGTCTCCTTTTAAAAGGTCTTATAATTGTTTAAATGAATCAAAATATGCCATAAAAGTTAATGAAAGAATTTTGAGCTTGAAAAACTAATATCTAGATCAATATGTATAGATAGGAAAAAGTGAAAACTAGTGAAAATTCTTCTGTTGCGATATATGAAGGATTTAAATTCCAATATATAATATATAATTAGATCTATTTACATTAGATCAGATACATGTTTAAAAACTATTTCCTTTCCAACCGTCAAATCTTAAAATAAAATCAATTTTTCTAAAACAAAAAATCTATACACTAAAATAGAGCCAAAAACTCAAAAAGAAACTATTATTTATTACAATGCAATTGGGAAAAACCACAATGCAAAGCCTTATGTTTCAAAAATACACCCACTTACCAGTCGACGTTTCGCCTATTCAGGCATTATCAAGAAACCAAAAACAAAAAAGGGGGTTATGTGAATCACATCTCGAAGAAAAAGGTGCAATATATCCCAACGATCAACAGGCTCCAAACATGAGACAGCACCCCACCACCAAGACGTTTAACATACAACTGAAAAGAAGGTAATATGCAACCAGCTGGGAAGGTTATAGAATCAGCTGATCCATAACACATATCAAGCAATATTAACCTATAATAATTTATACATATTAGCAATGTTAGCCAAATTTTTCTTTTAAAATATTTAACGTTTCCGAAAAATATTGGTTCAAATTTTGATTTTGAGAATGCTAAAGTTATTTACAAAGAGAGTGATGGCTCTAGAAGGAAGTTGTTCGAGGCCATGCAGATTGCACAAAAGATTGACATTTCGGTAAATTATAAAACAGTTTGCAGAAATTTGAACCAATATTATTCGGAAACGTTAAATATTTTAAAAGAAAAATTTGGCTAACTTTGCTAATATTTATAAATTTGTATAGGTTAATATTACTTGATATGTGTTGTGGATCAGCTGATTCTATGACCTCCCCAGCTGGTTGCATATTTCCTTCTTTTCAGTTGTATGTTGAACGTCTTGGTGGTGGGGTGCTGTCTCATGTTTGGAGCCTGTTTGGGCTGTTGATCGTTGGGATGTATTGCACCTTTTTCTTCGAGATGTGATTCACATAACCCCCTTTTTTGTTTTTGGTGTTTTGATAATGCCTGAATAGGCGAAACGTCGACTGGTAAGTGGGTGTATTTTTGAAACATAAGGCTTTGCATTGTGGTTTTTCCCAATTGCATTATAATAAAAAATCTATACAATTTACTAAACATAAATCTTTTTATTGGTTCAATATTTAATTTTTAAAAATAGCATAAATTGGTTTTGAATATCACTTACCGAACATTTAAACTAATTTAAATTACATTACGTTGAATATTTATTATCTTCCAATACAAAATGATGAATAATAAAAAGACACGAAACAAATAATTACCGCTCACATTGGTGTGAGTTGATCGCATGATGTTTTTATGATGGAATAAATGGTTAGTAAATATGAAAGCCAAGATTTTACCACTAGAGCTCACTCACTAGGGCTGAAATACGAGGCAGATATAAAATATGTTCAGCTAAAAGACCGCAGGAAATAGCATATAGATAAGAGATAAATAATAAAAGTGAATAAAATATAACTTAGGGATAAATACATTAAATAATAAATTAATATGAAGTATTGGCAAGTAATAAAATATAAATATCTATTAATGACTGGATGAGAAAAATATAGGTCCGGAAGTTGAATTCAGTCTTTCAAGTTTGAGCCGAAAAATCAGTTGTTGCAATCCATTCCATTTTATATTGCTCATCAGAAAATGACAGAAATAGAATAGTTTACTATCCTGGTATTTATACAGTTTTGATTCGCATAGTTTTACGACAAACTTTCCGAACACTTTGTGTGCTGATCGTAACTTTTTAAAACTATTTCACCACTCTAAACATCCTACAGAGAAAAACATTTGAACTACTTTTTTTAATACAAATAGAAATAGTCAATAAAAATTAATGTTATTTGAATAGAAATTGAATTTTAAAGCCTTCGAAAAGTACATTTCAATAGAAAAAACTTATAAAATGTGGCTCAGAATATCGAATAAGGTGTACGATCCCGTTATACGGATTTCTATAAAACTTATCGAATATAGTACTTAATATTTTTATCCATTTCACGTCAATCATATATATACATACTTGAGGGCGGAGGGACTCAGTGGTAGAGCACTGAGTTGCCATGCCACAAATCCTGGTTCAAATCCCGCTGCAGGCAAGACTTTTAATTAGTCTGATTGCAGCGGGAGATGGATCATATGGGATCTAGGACCCTCCTGGGGCTCACCCAGCCTCTATAAAATATTATAAAAATAGGGTACCCAAAACAAGGGGAAAAATCTGGCGGTTGAGCGTGACCTAGGACAAGTCACCTCCTTGCAGAACCGTTGTCCATGAAACACAGTACGGTCACAACCATCTACTGAACCCCAGACCCGTTCACGGGTTGTAGGGGTACAGGTTTTCTGTTTTGTTTTTTTATATACATATGCACTTGTCACAAAAACTAACACAATATTTAAACTGGTGATATGGATATGGTGATGTATGGAAGGTGATGTTAATAAACAATCAGATTATGGCTACTATATTATAGTTTGATGAATATCGAACTTGTATAATTCGAAGATAGGTTAGTAATGTTTAATACCTTATTGGAAGGTTGGTGACCCTGACTTGGTTTCACTTGTATTTAACGCAGCTTATAAAACGCTTTATATTTTTAAATATTATCGTAAAACTTTGAAAATGCTGCATGAAAAATAAATTAAAAGATAATCATGTTTATTATGAATACTTTAGGTTTCAATAAAATTTTAAAATTTCTAGAAGATGGATAAAGTAACTCAACGAATTTTAGATATTTTATTAAATGTCATGATAATGATTACCTTCCTTTAAGTATTTTATAAAAAGTAATTTTTTTATAAATTATTCCCTTTTATTATTTTTTAAGAAGGTTTATAGTGTTTGATTCAATATTAGTCGATTTTACGTGATGTTTGCAAGGGTATGACACTGTAATTTTCAAAAGGAAATCTTTTATAGTCCCAAGAATACAATATAAATTATAAAATTGATTTACCATATTTAAAAAAAAAAAAAACCTTATTACATCTATTTGTATTTATTTACAAAGAAAGACACAGCTATTATTAAAATTGAAACTGTTTGAGTTATCGCACTCTCAAGAAGATCATTCGGAATCGGTTGATGGCGTATTAAATTTATTTATACTTTTATCATTAAAATATCTAAAAATTCTATAGATATTTAACATTAAAAGTTATTTATGAATGAGGAGTTCAGGATCAAAAGGGATAACTCTTACTTTAAAAAAATGGATTCTTCACATATTTCTCTAGTTTAGTTTAGCACTAATTTAAGCTCCCGAAACCGAAAAAAGTTCAAAACCGCTTTGTAAATATGATGAAGTCGGCTAAGTGTCGTGTTAGGCAAAATGGTTTAAACTATCGAAAAATGTCGAAATTAATTTTTTTTTTTAGTTATCCGCTTTTAATCCTGAAGCCTCATATAAAAATGTAAGAGATTTTATTTCTAAAAATAGTGCCTTTAAAAAAGAAATACCGTCGTTTATAATTATTTTTGGCTTTGCCTAATCTATGAATTAATTGTCTGAGGTTCAGATTTCCAAAACAGACTGAGGTAACAAATAATTCTTCGAAATTCATAGCAACCTTATTTTTTTTCTAAATCAATTTCTCATTGTCCGCGATGCAATGACAGCTGCAAGCGTAGACGCTGTTAATAAACTAATCATAATGATGGAAGTCACGAATTATAAATACCTGAAGAAATTTATTGAAATATGTTTGAGATAAAGATAATAATGTTATCACTTGCCCGTGCCGCATTCGTTGCAACCTGCATATTTCACGTTATCTTCGTGTCAAGGCTAACATATCACGACCATAAAATATGGTCCACGACCTCTCGCAGATAATATTTAATTGTTGGTGCATAAACATTTAGATGTATGTTTCTTGATTTTCCCTGTTTGCATATATATCTCATCTTTGTTCAATTAAAATTGCAAAGGCCGTACGTCATATCTGTAACCAAACAAGCAAGTCAGATAATTATTCAGCGTTAAATGTAAAACCTACTCCATATTATTTTTTAAATTGTCTAAGCATAAGTGATAAATTAATATCAGAGACTGTCCATAATTTTGCCTCAAATACAAATATGTCCATGTCTTAAAATATCAAAAAAATTAGCTAGTTGGCGAAATTGATTTTTTTTTTTTTTTAAATGCTATTGTAACAACAAGATTTCCTACATTGTTCTAGTTAGGTAGCTCGAGAGTTTACATTACATACTAAAAAAACTATGCTTGTCCCTTTGTAGAAGTGTTTCATAAATATATGATTAATTGAATGTTTTATAAATAAAAAAACGAAATCAAGAAACGAAACGAACTAAAATAAAAACAACATATTACAGACTTTCGAAGAAAGAAAAAATCTGATGGTACTTCAGCACGTTATTAGAAACATTAATGGGCATATTTTTAGGAGAACAGATATATTTCGTTTTTTCAGAAATTTTTACAAATACCATTTCCTCTTAAAGAAAAGAATGCCATTCATATGAATGAAATTTCTCATGAAAGAATTTTATTCATATGAATAAATATGAAAAGTCTTTAAATTATTGATAATTGTAAGAGAACTTTTACTTCATTCATTCCCATTTGAGACTCTGGCAATACTGAGAACACTTTATGGTGGATTAGGAACAATTTTAATCAAATAAAAAAACAACATATTTAATTAAAATCATTATTGGAAGGGACAACAGATATTTTTAAAATGTTTTTGTGTACATTTTTTAAATATATAAAACGCATTTTAATTAGTTATCTTCCTCAAGTTAGTATCCCTGGTCCAATCCTATATACAGTTTATACAGCTGACATCCCAACTCATCCTAATACTATCCTTACCACGTATGCTGATGATACATGTGTATTATCAGTCAACACCAATCCAGTTATTGCATTCCAAAGCCTCCAATCCCATATCACTGATCTTGAAGAATGGTGTCAAAACTGGAGAATTAAAATAAATTCTCAAAAATCGCATCAAATCACTGTTACCTTACGTCATAAACCAATGACTTCCTGCCCTTCAGTATCCTTTAATAATATCCTTCTGGTGCCTGTAGAACAGATCCGATACTTAGGATTGCACCTTGACAAACGATTAACCTGGAATCCTCATACAAGACTGAAAAGACAAGAAACCGCACGACGTTTCAGGCTACTTCAACACTTACTAGACAAACGCTCTAAGCTCCCAATTAACTACAAAAGACTCATCAACATGACCATCATACGACCTATTTGGACTTACGGAGTAGAGCTTTGGGGCTCCACTAAGCCATCCAATCCTTAAAATCCAAAATCCTTCGTAAAATCCTCAATGCTCCTTATTTTGTTAAGAATAAAGTCATCCATAACGACCTTAATGTCCCTTTAGTTGCTGATTTGGCCCGAACCCGGTATCTATCCTTTCATAACAAACTTCATTACCACTCAAACCCTCTAGTTTCAAACCTAGCTTCCTCTTCAATTCCTGATAATCCTCCGAGGCGTTTGAAAAGAAGATGTCCATGCGACCTCTTTACGTGAACTTTGATTTGAGTACTACCAGTGGGTAGTTTTTCTACTTGTCATTATCATGTCATTATATATCACTTAGCCTATTTACTTGTTGTATTATTGTAATACAGTAGTAGATATGAATAAATAAATTTTAAAAAAAAATCCTTACATATTTTACTAATTAAATGAATATAATGAAGATAAACTGAAAAAGTAGTTACAAATAAAAAAAGTAAAATAGACCTAATTACATCTCATTAGATCTGTTTTGTCTTTTGAATTGTAAAGGTAGACAGGTAACTGTTTAGATGTCATTTGATGACAGTTTTTATTAAAAATTAATATCTTTGACTTCTAGACTTTGGAATTGCTAGATTCAAAACTAGCCAAAATGACGATTCAGCTTACTTCGTATATTATCGTGTTGTGACAAACTGATGATTCAGAAACTATTTCATTTTTTTAATATTTTACATTGATTTTTCGTTTTCAGTTTTTCAAATCACGTCATTTGTTTAAACAATTTCTTCTACAACCCGAAAATTATTGATTTTCATAATTAATTTGAGTTGGCCTAACACCAAGTATTGCACTTCCTTTTTTGGTCACTAGATGATTACTGGAAGTTGTTTGGATGAAAATCATCTACCCTAATTTTTTCTTTTGTACCATTTTTTAAAATATTTTATGTAGTATATATCTAATATAAGATTATGTAGTCATAATCAATAAGTGTTGAATTAATCTGCAAACACGCAGATATTGCTATACTTCTGCATCCCTCTTTGAGCCAACAATTCATGGTTTAATATTTTAAAAAATTAGCTATATTCTGTCACACAATATATATATTTTTCTATTGATATCGTGCCTGGGTTCCGAGCCCTGGGACATGTCCAGAAGGTTTTACTGCCGTCTGTTTTCTCTTCAGGCATGAAAGTGACAACAAACATGTAAACAATGCTCGGAATTGCAGATGCCTACTCAGCAACTCTGCCACCATAATCATCTCTACAGCAGTTCCTAGTCTGCAGTTATTATCTCAAGATATCATTTCAATTTTAATATTATTACTAAGAAGAAAATATTCAACTATAAAGCAATCGTCATTTCAATATTTAGAATAGAATAGAATAGAATAGAAAATAAACTTTATTCTGGGACCAAGTCCCTTTAGAATAACAATAATGGACAGATTAAAAAACATAACATTCATCTGGCCAGAAGGCTACATAATAACACAAATCATGAAATAATCAAGTGAGAACAAAAACATTGTAAAAATAGAAATAGATAAGAAAAAAAAAATAAGTAAAATACAACGAACTTGACTGCTTTTTAACTAATTGTAAAAAATAAATATATTTATATTACCAAAATAATGATTAATAATATTAATACAGTAGTTGATGACGAAATTACTAACTAAAATAATTGATTGGCATAGTATGCGATAATATATTTAAAAAGTCGGTGTCATCGTTGATGTAGGAAAAATAAACAAAACAAGGGTAGCGGGATCGAGTTTACAATACTGTTATATTCAAGCAAACCTTTGACCTGCTTGGAGAGCGACTTTTTGAGATGCCAAGAGATGATGGAAAAGCAGGGATTTAAATGAAGCTAGTGAAGAGGAATGGCGGATGAAAGGAGGGATTGAATTCCACACAGTGGTGGAGCGGGCGAGGAAGGAGCGCTCGAATGCCTTAGTTCTGTGGGAAGGAATGTAGAAATCGGAAAGGCGAGATCTTGTTTTGTGCACCTGGACAGAGGATTTGAATGGGAGGAGACTATAGATATATGAAGGGTGTTGCGAGTTGATGGATTGGTATAGAAAAACGCTAAGGAAATATTGTCTACGGATGGGAGAGAAGAGCCACTTTAACTCATCATAGTGATGTGACACCCGGGATCGCCTCGGAGTACCAAGGACAAATCTTAAAGCGCAGTTCATTATTCTTTTTAAGCGGCTCTCAAGCATTTTCGAGAGGCCCCCGTATACCACACTACAGTAGTCGAAGTGGGGGAAGATGAGGGATGATACGAGCAGCTTCCGAGTAGGTTGAGTAAGGAGATGCCGAGAACGATGGAATAATTTTAGGGAACTAATTATTCGTCGGGATATTTGGGTGACATGTGGTTTCCAGGAAAGGTTTTGGTCGATGGTAATGCCTAGGTTTTTAACGGAGGAGCTGAAACTGATGGGGTGGTCGTTTAGGATTAATGTTGGAAGGGTGGGGATAGTTGCAAGGAGAGAGTTGGAACCTAGAACGATGGCCTGGGTTTTCATTGCGTTCAATTCCAGTTTGTTCAGCTTTGCCCAGGTACTGATTCGATCTAGGTCTTGCTGAACACTGGCGAACGCATATGAAAGCCCGGATGGAGGAAAGGATAAATAGATTTGGAAGTCGTCAGCATATAGGTGGTAGGAACAGTGGTGAACAGATTTAGGAAGATCATTGATGTAACAGTTGAAAAGGAGAGGAGAGATGCTTGAGCCCTGAGCCACACCTGAGGATAGAGTACGGAAACAGGAAAGGGGTTGGTTGGGCATAGAGACCGCTTGGGACCTATCAGAGAGGAAGGATTGGAACCATAGAATAGAACTGTAGGAAAAAGACAATGACTTTAGTTTGGAGAAAAGGATAGAATGGTCCAAGGAATCGAAAGCTTTAGAAAAGTCTAGGAGGATTAGCACGGTTATTTGTCTGTTGTCCATGGCTTTATATATGTCATTGGTGATTTTGGTAAGGGCAGATTGAGTGGAAAAACCAGGGCGAAAGCCTGATTGAAGCGGAACGAGGAGTTTGGACTGTTCGAGAAAATTTGATATTTGAGACTGGACTATTCTTTCGAGAGGTTTGGAAAGGTTGGAAAGTATGGAGATTGGCCGGTAGTCCTTGGGAGATAATGGGGTTGGGGTTTTATTTATAGGATGGACTAGGGATTTTTTCCAGGAAGTCGGGAATACTGCTTTTTGTAGTGAGAAGTTATAAATGAAAAGTAGGACAGGTAGGATATCAATGAGGCATAATTTGAGTAGTTTGACGGGTATCTCATCTAATCCGGTAGAACTGGATCGGGATTTAAGAACGGAGGAAATAATGTCTGTAGGTGATATGTCTGAGAAATAGAAATTGTCGGGGTTGAAAGATGGCGTTGATGAAAAGACGGAGGAGGAGGATTTTGATGAGTTAATTGAGGCAGACAAAAAATATGAGTTCATTTCGTCAGGAGAAGCGGGGAAGGCTCTAGAGGATGTTGGATTGCAAAGGGCGAGCTTTCGTAGGAGTTGCCATTTAGATTTAGGATCGGGAGCAGTGGAAAGGGCTTCGTGGAAGTATTTGGATTTTGTTTGTCTGATTTACATTAGAAACCGAAGTTAAGCCATACTTTCTTCGTCCTATGTTTGTCGTTTCATTGTTTTTGTTTATTTGGTAGAAAAAGCAATTTTTAATTTTACTTCAATCTTCAATTCAATTCTAATACCATACTGCATTATTATTTTTTAAAATTTATTTATTGAAATTTACAACCGTATTATAAAAATACAACAAGTAAATACACACTAACATGGACAAGGACAAATAGAGACAAATTATCCAGAGGTAGTACTCACATGGCCATCTTCTTAAGAGATGCCTCGGAGGATTATCGGGAATTGAATATGTTGCTAAGATCGAAACTAATGGGTTGCGTGAGAATATAGTATATCATAAATGGACTGGTATCCAGCTCAGGACAAATTAGTAATGAGTCAAGGAGGTCATTATGGATAACTTTATACGTAACAAAGTAAGAGGAATGAATGATTTTAAGAACTATCTCTGACTGAATACGAGAGGAATTTGAATGCATAAGCTCTACTCCGTTAGTCCAAATAGGATAGGTAATTGGGAATTTAGAGCGTTTGTTTGTATGTGTTGATTTTTTATTTATTTAAACACTTTATTGAAACATTACAATCTGCCACTAGTGGGCAATAAGTAATGGTGCTATGTAGCTATGTATGTATTGAATTAGCCTCGTTATTGTGTTAAAAATTAGGAAACAGATTCGTTAAAACAAGAAACAAAATTTTAATTATTTCCTTTTTGACTTCAACTTTCAGCAAGTATCTCTATTGATTTTTTATTTATTCCGTTTATCAGTCTGCACCTGATTGTCCTTCAAGCTCGCGTTTAGAAAACCAAGATAAAATAATACAGATAACTCTTTTCGTCCCATATATTTCTTTGTTTTCTTCGAAAACATTCAAGATGGGTTATTATTCATGAATTGAGGTTTTATGAAAACGAAACAAACTGTAAAAGAATTTTTTATTAAACATATATTATAATCACACTTAATTAGACACACTTTAGCTTAATTGACTGTGGTGCATTTATATCATGCTTGAAGTGAGTTCCTATAAAGAAATGTATATTTATTTCGTTTCTTAATTGTATATAATATTAAATTTCTTTACAAAAACTTGACATTACATATTAATTTATTTCTTTATTTTTTACTACAAAGATAGAATTGATAAGCAAAATTCATCTCAATCATTTTCACGATTTATTCAGTAATTATGGGACATATGTTGTGAGTAATAAATTTTTTGAAAACGAAATCACTCCGAAAAAAATTATATCCACTCAAAATATTTAGAAAATGTGATAATAAAAATGATGAAAAGGCCTTGGTACGTAGAACGTTTAAATGCTTGAGACCCCCAGTTCAATTCCCGTGATAGAAAATTTATTTCATTTATTCAGATCGGTAAGTGTGACAATAAAAACTTTAAATTTTCAATCACTAATTGATGCTGCAATGCAGTAAAATGAAACAATTGTATTTTAATTTTAATGTTTAATAGCAATACAACTGCAGATGTTAATTACTGATACTTTTGTAATATCATTAATTTGCATTTAATGATAATGAATTCAACATTTAATGATAATGAACACATTCAATGCCGAGGTCAGTATTTAATGCAGAACTTCATAAGTAATTCCATAGATTTTTAGTGTTAAAGTGTAATTGGAGATATTTTTTAGTTTTAAATATTTTTGTTGACTAGTTTTGTTTTGATTTTTTTTTTTGTTATTTGAAGTGGATGATGAATGTTTACTACGTAATTTTTTAAAAAGGTTTTTTTAAGCAGTTTATACTAGGATAGTTCTGAACAAAACTAATATAAATATTGTTGTGGTATCGTTGAGTATTAAGTGTTTAGTGAATTCTTTCTGAGAAAGTTATCTATCAAGACGGACATTTTTCTAAGCATCAGTATCTTTTAACATTTTCTCGCTGGCGGCCAAAGCAGTTATGTATTCATGAGGTTACGTAATAGGATGGATATTTGAAACAACGCCCTTTCCCCAGTAAGCGATTTGAGTGGGTTTTGTAGAAACCTTGGTTCGATCTATAGCGTAGGTGCCCAAGTCTGCTACGGGTTCTTTTGATCACCCATCATTAGCTACTTCCTACGATTTCCTGTAAACCAGCAGGCGGAGCTTCTCAACGCATATTAAAAAGAAATTCAGTTCACTTTTTTTTCAGGTATATTTTGGATACTTAATTCAATTCCTGTAAATTTTAAGCCTCAACTTAATTTGTTTCTGTCTAACCCTTCCTAGCATAAAATTAGGTTATACATTCATCATGATTTATTACCATCAAGAAAAAAAAAACCTGTACCTCTATAACCCACGAAGGGCTTGGATTCAGTATACAATAGAGACTCAAATGTTTCTAATCAAACGGCTGTTGAGGGAGGTGATTTGGCCGAGATAATGCTCAACCGCTAAGTTTTCCTACAGTCAAGGGAATCAATTCACAGAGACTAAAGAGAGAGTCAATCAATGGCTGTTAACTAAAGTAATTTATCTTTCACGAACCGCTATTCTTCAGGACAGTTCAGCGCTCTGCATATTACAGCTGTACCTTTCAATCACATTTATCATTATATGCTCCAAATATTATGAGTGGATATTTATAGCTTCTATATATTTTCGACATAGTTAAATCAATTTCTTTCTCACAATAAATTATATAAATATTTATCTCAATTAAACAAAATAACCTGTATCACTACAACCAGTGCACGAGTCTGGGGTTCAGTACATGGTAGAGACTGTACTGTTTCATGTACAATGGTTCTGCAAGGAGATGACTTGTCCTAGGTCACGCTCAACCGCCAGATTTTCTCCCTTATGTTTGTTATCCTATTTTTATAGTATTTTACAGAGGCTGGGTGAGCCCCAGGAGGGTCCTAGAACCTATATGATCCATCTCCTGCTGCAGACAGACTAAATAAAAGTCTGCAGCGGGATTTGAGCCAGGATTTCAGGCATGGCAACTCAATGCTCTACCACTGAGCCACTCCACTCCCACTGCTCTATCTGAATAAATTATGAAAATATGGGGATTTCTCTTTTATAATTGTGTTTTAATGTAGTAAAGAATTTTCTTTTGAAGTAAAAAATAAATAAATACAATAATAAGTAAACTCAACTATTATAAAATAAATCCAACAATTTATACAATTAAGAAACAAGACAAATATGTATTTATTTAATCCAGGAACTCACTTTTACTATGATATTGATGATACTGCAGCCAATAGAAAATTTAATATCCCTTATCTAAGTCATCCTCATCAAGAGATACGAAAAGTGTTTACTGGTTATCAAACTGGCGGATGGATATCGAAATGGGCAATTTCAAGTTTTTCTGTTAATTTTTTTTTTTTAAATCTTACTAATCCTACTAATATTATAAATGCGAAAGTTTGTATGTTTGTCTCTCTTGCACGCAAAAACTACTGTACGGATTTGGATGAAATTTTACAGTAATATAGATTATACATCAGAATAACCCATAGGCTATAGCAAGCGCAAATTTAGGGGGGATGGCGCACGGGGGCACGTGTTCCTCTCCCATCAGTTTTTTAGGTACTGTGGAGAATCCATTATAGTACATAATTAAAGGCAAATCAGATGATAATAGTTGTTAAAATAACAGAAAGAACATGAGTGAAACTATGTTTTGATATCCTACTAATATTATAAATCCGAATGTTTGGATTTATGTTTGTTACTCATTCACGCAAAAACTACTGAACGGATTTGGATGAAACTTATTGAGTAAAATAGGTTATACATCATAGGCTAGAGCAATGGCAGATTTATGTGCGGGCTGGGGGGCATGTGCCACCCCCCGTTATAGTACATAATTAAAGGCAAATCAGGAACTTAGCATCTTGAAACTTTTAGGTAGGTTCTTTGTATAGTTTATAAAAGATACTTGAATAATTTCACCCCAAGAGTTTCACCTTTAATATAATTGGATTCAAAGGTTGTATAGAATCCGTCAGTTTTGAAGTTAGACATCTGAAAATTTGGATGTACGAGTAACTTATACTTTAAAAAAATAATTAAATTATTTATTTTAAATGATCTCTCACGAAACTTTATGTGGCAGACCAAATTTCACGCGAGCGAAGCCGCGGGCATAAGCTAGTTATTTTATAAAGTAATGCTTAAAACCGTTAACTTTATTTAGCTCGAAAACTTCTATGGCAGCATTCATGTTGCTTAATCGAAACCTAAATTTCTCAAAACCTTCCTAGCCTCTGTCAGACCCTATTTGTCTACATTGCGACTACTAAGTTCGAATTATGTTCGCTAATCGGAATGGTGAGACAAAAAAAAAAGATTATTTTTTATTCGATTTAATGAAAAATTGATACGAGCATTAGACAATTTTTGATTTAGTGGTTTTAACTTGTGAAAAAAATACAGGTTTTTACTGTTTTGTTATTTGTTATAGAAATGACATGAGCAATTATTAAAGGTCACCTGTGGTCAAGTGATTAGCGTAACAAACTACTAAACCCAAGATCGCTGGTTCGTAGCCTTGCAGGTGGCCCCAGGATTTTTTTAAAGGAGTAAAAAATCCTTAGTTACGCCGTCCTTCGGAAGGGACGTTAAACGGGGGTCCCGAGCCTGTACGTTTTCAGGTACTCGTTAAAAATCCCTATCCTAATTAAACCTTGGATAGGCAAAATTTAGAGCTCCCTCTGTAGCATCGTCCGATTAGCCATAGCAGCATAAAGTGACGTTAAATGAACAAACAAACATGAGCAATTAATGTTTATCTTTATCCTACGCAAAGAAAAAATTGAAGAATAAAAGTTGTCGAGCATGTCGTTTAGCAAAATAGCTGAAAATAGCATGAGAAGTTGGAATAATGACAAATAATCTATATTTATCCTATTTATTACCACTTAAGTTAAACGGATCCAAGGAGTATAACAAAAGAAACTTTTTTTATTAATTTTTTTTGTTTTAATTTTCTCTACCACTAACACTAGAATCCTTCAGTAATGTATTCTAATAACTCATCGAAGCTATTAATTTATAAAAGTAAATAAGCAGAGAATTTCTCCTACAAAGCTTTGCAATAACTTTTAAAAGCATCTAAATGCATTCCTTACTCTAGAAATAACGGAGTCAACAATGATATTGTTACTCTATTGAAATAGATGTCATCAGTCGCTAATGATAGCCGATATAAATGTCACCGTTACTCCCAGCTGAATCACTGTTATTTCTGGACAAAACAGGTTTCCCATTGAAGTAATGAGAACCAAAAGTGCACTTGGTTGCTCGGGAACCGGTTACTTGACATTCCCTGAAAGAGCAGGTCTCTTTGGCCCTATCGCCGATCTGGCTCTGGTACAAATTACTATTCATGACAGTTGTGCCCTAGCAGTCAACAAGCTCTTTATTCTCAAGCGTTTTCGTTCCTTCTCCCAGCTAACTCTCCTGAGAACCTCATATCTGTCGCCTCTTGGATCGTATATGATGTATCTCATTGAAGTTATCAAATTTTTATTCCACAATATTTTGTATAATCTAAATCCGAAATTAAGGATCTAAATACTTGTATAGGTAATTATTCCGTTTATTATCATTTCGTATCGAATCATCATGAGCATTAGTATGGAAAATAAAATATAATTATGGAAAGTATGGATACGTAATCATTTCATCTAGGATTTCCACAGCAATATCATCTATACTTCGAAATGTTAGCTGAAACTTTTATTTCTTGATGAAATGATTCCCGAAATCTACTCATAACCCATAATTACGTTCTCTTTTCAATACTTATGCTCATGATAACTTGTATTTTTGGAAAATATTGAAGGTAAACGAATAAACAGTTAAAACTTGTAGTTCAACTCGAAGTGAGAACATGCGAAACATACCATTAAAATGATTTTTGTTTATTCATTTATCGTTACTTTATTTTATATTATATTATAGCGGTCATCTGCCGGGCTGTATAGGTTGATTGCTGACCTCAACACCACAGATGACCCCATACAAACGAGGTTTCAGACTCACTAGTCGATTCTAATTTATTATTTTCCAAAACGTCTCATCCATTCATGGATTTTCGTACTATGTTTTTGCTTAAAAATAATAATATTTCAGTAGCATGATCGAACTCCGGGGACCGTTAGTATTGTAAGACTCAGTTTGTATGAGTTGTTCAGGATCAAATTTCAGGAGTTGTCTTTTTCGCTAGTTTAGTTAGTTCATGCAGAGCATAAAACTCCCGAAACTTCAGTTCCATAACCGGACTAAAACCATCGAGTTGAGCAAAATTTCTGGAATTAACTAGCGAAAAATGTGAAAAGATCAACTTCGGAAATTTCGGCTTTTCAGCTTTTGATCCTGAATGTCTGCCTGATATAAGAATGGTTTGTGGACACATTTTTTTTGTTAAATTAAACTTTGGGGCTCCACTAAACCATCGAATTCCTCAATTATTCAAGCCTTACAATCCAAAATGCTCTTTAAAATCCTCAATGCTCCTTAAAATCCTCAATGCTCCTTACTTTATAACGAGTAAAGTAATCCATAATGACCTTAATGTTCATCAGCATTCGTTGCTGATTTGGCCCTAATCCGATATCAATCTTTTCATGACAAACTTTATTTCCACTCAAGCCCACTAGTTTCAAACCGAACGACCTCTTCAATTCCTGATAATCCTCCGAGGCGTGTGAAGAGAAGATTGCCTCGTGACCTTCTAAGTTGAACTTATTATTTGAGTACTGCTGCTGGGTAGTTTCTCTACTTGACTTTCATGCAAATATGTACCAATCGTTATATTTACTTGTGTTATTTTAATACAGTTGTAGATTTCATTAAATAAATTATTTAAAAAAAATTAAACCAATCAAATCTTAACATCTATGGAGGAAACAACTTATTACGTAAGACCTGAATTAAAAAATACCTTCTGTTATTCACCGTTAAAAGTTTCTCTAAATATTGTATATGGAATACAGTTTCACGAAGCATAAATATAATTCTGATATCTAAGTTGTTCAAATTTTATTAGTGAAAAAAAATTCAGATTTATTTATCATTCTCTTGTTTAAACGTACATTTCGCAAGTATTGGCTAATTTTTCACGTAGAATTGAAGATACCTACTATGCTTCAGTTATTATGAAAATAATGTAGAATAGGCGAACTAAAGTTTAAAAATTATTTAGAATTCCTAAACAGTTATCAGATTTGTGAATTATTTATTAATTAATCTTTGTTAATCTTTGTTTAGAAATTAAAATAATAATATAATAAGGACTAATTAGAGTTTTAATGTATTGATAAAGAATAACTTTTTATTTTTTGCTTATGATTTATTGATTGATCCCGCAGAAAGATTTATATATAATCAGAATAAAGAAACAGTGGTAATTTCTACAAACAATCCATTGTTTCATTTTAAGTTCTTATTGGTTCGTCTTATCTATGGAAACAACCATAAATCGATAACAGAAGGTTTATTAAGCGGTATAAATATTGTAATTTGGTCCCATTTTTAGTTAAAAAACAAATAAATATCGATCAAATATAAACTATTGTACTTTTCTCTAATCTGTGGAAACTAAATAATGCATTTCAGCATCTTCTTTCCCTCTCATTTTCCAATACCCAAAGTATACTTATGGAATTTTTTACTTGAGCCTTAAAATTTTACTAAGGCACTATTTTCTACGGATAAAGTAAAATTTCAACAAATGAACAGAATATAAAATAATGAACATTTTCTAAAAATAGCTTAAGTCTATTCATTTATCTATTTGCATATACTTTAATCTCCAGCCAAATGTCTGAATAGATAAAGTATACTGTTCTTAAGAGGGCCCTATATATTTTAGCATCTTATTCCTTAACATTCATTCCTCACTTATTTACACTCTTTAACTTTATTGAACAAGAACTCAAAATATGGAAGAGAACTATAAGAAGATTGGCTCTGACTTATTTGTGTATCAATTTGCCAATTGTTAAATACAGCTATAACTTGGAACGTATATAGGAATATATCATTTTTTCGTATAACAATAGTATTGTCTAAAGATAACTTCCTCAAGAAATAATTGTTACCAGTGGCATAGATTAATAACATTGTGGAAGAAAAACAAACCTTCAATTTAGATCTTTTTTGTTCAATCTCTTAATGTATAGATTTAATTGTGCACTTGATATTTATTTTTAATGTTTTATACTATAGAAAATAGTGAAAATGAAATATTTTTGAAAAAACAATGTAAGGTATCAGATTGATCATAGTCGGTTTTAGTCTTGGCTGATGATACGATTCAACTAACCAACGGAAATAAAAATGTCTTAAGAAGAAGCAGTCAGATCGCAATAAAAAAAAAGCTGAGTAGAACGCAGTTTTACTAACAGAAAAAACCTGCCTGCTATTGTCCTTGTCCCTATTTCAGGGAATCGGTGACACAACTTTGATGATTCCCAGTTTATGCTTGTTAAAAAGTGAGACTCGCTCAAGAACACCATTTTAGCGTACGAATCGTTTTTTTTTTGTTGTTTTTTTCTACTTACCTTGCCAATTAGGAAAGGAAGTTTAAGATTTGTTAGTATCAGTAGGGAAATAGCTTTTAATGAAAAAATAGTCATCAAATCATTTTTTTTAAAATCTGTTCAAGATCAAAATGGAATAGCTTCAAAATTTGATTTTTCACATATTTTTCGCTAATTATGTCAAGTAACTTTATGCACTCAAAACTTCAGACTCAGAACAGGACTAAAACCATATGAAAATAGGGGCGACTGTGGTCTATTGGTTGGCATAAAAACCTACCAAACCAAAGATCGCGGGTTTGTAGCCCCGTAGGTGGGCTTTTACCGATCTTTTAATCGGTCTAAAAAACCCTTGGACACGCCGTTCTTCGGAAGGGACCGGTAAACGGTCGACCATAAAATACATAAAACATAAAATTACTACACTTGATAATGTGACCCGCTCGTAAAATATTTCATGGTATTATCCGCTAATTTTTGAAGATTGGTCAAGATATAAAAGGACAATTTTCTGACAAACAAGGTAAAAATTATATAAAAATATTGTAATGTCATTTCTAAGGAAAAGGCTAAAATAGATTAACGTATAGAGCGTTTACCTGCCGATCATGGTTCCGACATCGGCTTTGGAAGAATGAATTATTTATGCTTTGACCAAATGTAGGGGCTCACCCAGCCCCAATGTTTAAATAAGCTCCCTCCACAACACCATTTTGGTTTAGAAACATTGTAGTATTTACCATCAACTGAGCCCAATAGGTTATAGTGGTACAGTTTTTTGTTATGAGTATTTTGAGTGGTGAATACAAATTTGACTTTGCTAATGCAAAATTATAATTCGACTAAGATAAAAATAAATCACTACCAAATTCTTGCTAATCAAACTGTGGTTAAACAAAAACTAAGATTTGGGACTATTTTATTTTTTTTATTTATCTTATTTTTTTGTCACTAAATTACTAAGCTCTACTTTTATTCTTTAATATTCCATTGGATTGAAACAGAGATAAAAAAAATAGCTTTTTATTTATGTTTAAAATATTTATTTTTATTTTTATATTGTAAATATTTATTTTAATATGTTTACAAGTTTTATGAATATAGTATGATACTCTGTAAATATAATATAAATTCTATAAATAAATAACAAACATAAATTTTATTAATTAATAATCGATGAATTGAGTTTCATTAAATTTTAAATAAAATGTCTATATTATCATTTCTGTTATATTTATCTATTTTTCAGTTAAACAATTATATTTGCAGGCCTTCTCTGTCAGTTGTTAGATTAAATAAAATATATAAGTGAATGAAACTATAAAGTAATCGAACAATCGTCAAACAGCAATAATAAACTTAAATATATTTATAAATTCGGATTTAATGAGTGTTTTATAAATGTGATATTATTAAATGTGATATGAATACTGAATGGTTGAGATACAAGATCTAACCTGGGATTTAAATATCTACATAGCTATTTCTTGAATGACTAAGAGGCTAGCGGAATTTAAATATACCAACAGCTGTGTATTTTTTTTTTGGCTGCTTTCATTCGGGTGAAGGTCGCCAGTCTGCTTTCTAAGAAAAGGACTCATGCACCGGTCTTTCTTAATAAAACGTGTGTTTTTCCCACAATAATTAAACAATAATAATTATTATTTCTTATGAAATATAGCAAGAATTACCTGGTAGCAGCCAATGGTTATTGAATCCTGCCTTAATTGATGTTAATGAATTATTTTGGTACAACATAAAATTCGGAATTAGTTTTGAGTTATTGGTTCAGTAAGGCTGTAAAAATGGCTTAGAAAAATAATTACAAGGTTTTATGCCCAACCATTGAGTGTTATGAGCCGCTTAAAAATTATAATTTAGTTTTAACTTTCCTTCATGAAGAACATAATCAAATTATATCAAAACTTCATTTCGTTCCTAGATGTTTAAGCTTCCTGTAATAAAAATTCATTATTTCATTACAAGGCCTGAATGAAGCCAAATTACTACCTTTAAGTAATGCGTTTACGAAATAAGCACGAATTATTCACTCAAATTCAAAATTCCGGAGTTAGATTTCGGGTTAGGGAGTATGGTGTCTAAAGACTATAGAAAAAAAGATAGAATAGAAGAAATTTGTAAAAGTTTGTAAGCAATTAAAACAAATTGCGGGATAGTTCAATGTTAAGAGTGCCAAGTAGCTATGCTGAGGATCCCGGCTTCAAATCCGGCTGTGGCAGACAAATTATTTAATCTATTGACAACCTATGGATCTTGTCGAGTGTACCTTCTTGGGTTTACCCAGCCTCTCTACAGGGGAAAACACTGGCTTTAGAGTGTGATCTCGGACAAATCCACTCCCTGTATAACAGTTATCTAAGAAACAGTACAGTATCTACCAAGTGAAGATCTTAAACTAGTACCCGAAACTGCTTAGTCTCGGGATCCCCTTTAAAATGTCTTAAGGGCACCTGCCGGGTTACGAACCTGAGATCTTGGGCAAAGTAGGTAGTAATGCTGACCGATACTCCACAAGTCACCGCGTTCTATTACTTAATTTATATACCTGCTAAATGACTAAACTTTCATAGCATATACATTGCGCATTGTTAGTTGCCATTCGGTGCGTCAGTAAAAACAGAAGATGGTGCAACGCTGGTGTGACGTCAACCGCCAGGCAACCGTGACCTACCAACCCTTATCGGGAGTTAACCTTCATCTTCTTTTAACTAGGGCACGGGTCAGTGTCATTCTTGCACTTTTTCTTGTCAATTACTGCTCCATTCTTCCAGAGCTAAAGACCAAGAACAGCGTGGAAGAGATGCCCTGAAATTTATTACTTCTAAATCAAGGGAATCTACAAATTTAAAAGGAAAAAGAGAGCATTACAAGTAAGTAAAACACGGTAGCATTAAATCTGCTATACCCAATGTTCGCAGGCCTTAGGAGTGAGATTCAAGTGAAGTGAGTGAATTAAAATATACAATAATTTGTGTTAATTTCCTCAAATTAACTAAACCGTCATCAGTTAAAGAGGTCATGTTTAATTTGTTCCTTGTATGTGGTATATTGCTCATCAATTAACTGAAATAAGAAGATCGTATGAAGTTTCACGATTCATACATTTTTTTTTACCACGAATAATCAGGTCTGAGCCCAACACTATTAGTTTTGGTTTTTTAATTCACATTTGGTTGGTTACTCCGTTATTTAATTGGGTTGAATATTGTTTAATTTTAATAAACGAATTAAAAGATAAATAATTGATTTAAAAGATAACAATTTCTACAAAGAAGTTTAAATATTAAAGTTAAAGCTCTAATAATAATAAGCAACGTTTCCCCGTGCCGACGAACCGGATTTGACAAGGAGAGAGTTAAGATTTCTTAAACCGGTATTCGCGATTTCCTACTTTTTCTCTAAAACGTTCCTAGTTAATTAATGATCACATTTATAGCAGTTATATTAGTTAACTACATAGGTTGTTCAAGGCTCAATTGACGTCCCTTTTATATCCAGTTTTTATGTATTAACGTGAGTAACAGGGCAGGGTAAAATTAGGCAATGTCTGAAATTTCCTCATATTCAACAATCTCAAACAAAGGTTTTTGGTTTGGAAATATTTATGTATGGAATAATTAGTACGTAAATGTATATAATTGGATATAATCTTCTTCAGGGCTGAATAAACAAGATACAAAATAATAGGGCGTATAAAAAAAAAAATGATTGTTTTATCAAATTCCAGAATTCAAAAGTCTGTAAATATTTTAATGCTATTTATTATTTACCAACACTTAATAATCCCTTTAGAGCATTCTCTAAGCTTGTTTATTAACACTGGACTTCTTCAAAAAAAAGCCTCACTTTAGTTATTTATTTCAAAGAAGAAACATGACAGTGTCCTACCAAATTCTCTTAATTTTGAGACATTACTGGAAAAAAAATTTCACAGCCGCTGAAGCAACTCGTGAAATTATTAAATATGAAGGTGAAGGACTGCGCGGCGTTGGTTTGAAAAATGTAGCAGTGGAGATACGACGTTGGAAAGGAAGAAGGGCTCCGGGCGAACATTAATGGATATTGATGAAGTTCTGAAGGAAGCTATTGTGTCAAATCCGTACACAATATCGCAAACTTGCCAGGGAGTGTGCTGTGTTGAAAGAAGTATCTAACATTAGTTAGTCACCATCTTCTCTCCATGGAGAAGCTGAAAAACGGTCATTATTTTTTATAAACCCCATTAATTTAAATAAATAATGTAATAATTAATAAACAAGGCAAAAAGAAATATAATTTAAAATGTAAAATTAAAAAAAAAAAAAATTTAAATGGAGTAATGCAATATAACTTAATAAAAGTAATGATAAAAACAATATGTAGATCAAAGAATTAGAACCTCTGCCACTCCTACATTAACTTCATCATACTCTGTTCCGTCTAAACTTTTGCTTGATCATTTCCCCTCCACATCCACACTTGTTTAATGTGTGTTGTATGTGCATTTTTATTATTTAATTTCCAAGATTCACTATATCTATTACTGTTATTATTTTATTTTGATTAATAATTATTAGATTGTTCCAGCTTTTTACCAACATATTATTTTATCACTGTAATTAACTAATATCCTGTTGTTATAGTTTAAAGTTAAAATTTCTTTTTTTCAAATATATTTCTTTTCACATCTGGTTTATTCCTATTATTTCATATCTGGTTAATTCCTAGTATTAATTTGTATATAATGTATTAATGTAACCATTCATCACAAATTTCTTCTGGTTTCAGCAATGTCTTAAAATTCTTAGCGGACGTTTCGCTGGCCATAATTTTTCAGGGCTTAATCTGATACTGATAAAATAATCGTGATGAATGGATTAAAAATATTGGCAGTGGCAATTTAAGAGAGTTTTTTTCCTTTATTCCAATTATTTTAGTTTTTACATAGTTTTGTATCTTGTTTATTGAGCCCTGAGGAAGAACTGCAACGTGTGTCGATACTTCGGTTTCTAATGAATAGTTTCATTATTTAAGAAATTATTTATTGCCTTCCACTCGGATCATTTTCTTCTCCAAATTATTTTAATTCTTATATGTATTCGTATATCGTATATGGCTTGCTCATTTACAAGATTTTTCATTTAAAACGACATTATAAATATGTTTGAAGAAATGATGCTTTTGAATTATTAAATATTTCAAGAAAGGTGGAACAGTCTCCATACCGATGACGATAAGACCGAAGAGTAAAATGATACAAATAAAACAATAGAAAAAAATATAAAAGCTCATATTAAGGCTTTTATCTCATAAATACTAAATAAATAATTATAAACTCTCAAACGTTCATGCCTTTCATGCCATTTATTTTCCTGTCACCCAATCTGATGATTGTCAATTATTTGTATTTGACAGGTGTGGATAAAAATATAAAGAAAAAAAAACTCTTTAAGAAAAAATTTTTGCATCGGGCAGTTATCCCACAGGGAGCAGAGTGGCTTATTGGTAGATCACCGAGTTGCCATGCCGGAAATCCTGGTTCAAATCCCGCTGTAGGCAGTACTTTTATTTAGTACCCGGAGATGGATAACATGTGATCTAGGACCCTCCTGGGGCTCACATAGCCTCTATAAAGTGATATAAAAATAGGGTACCCAAAAAAGAGGGAAAAATCTGGCGGTTGAGCGTTATCTAGGGCAAATCACCCTGCACTACGGTTGTCCATGAAACAGTACAGTCTTTACCATGTACTGAACCCCAGACCCGTGCACGGGTTGTAGTGGTATAGGTTTGTTTTTGTTATCCCACAACCATAAGAAATAATGTGATTCGGCACACCAGATATTATAATACTTTTTAATGTTTAAATCATTTTATGTTGTTTTTTTTCCTACACGTCTTTATTTAAATATTTCTCTTTTCGTATAAATAACTGAAGATAGATGAAGTTATCCGAACCGCCGGTTATAAATTGAAAAACAAACTTCTATGTAGCAATGACTGGTTTCCGACTACTGCATCTACAGCCACAGGGAATAAGTGATTAAGTCTAGATATCTCCAAAATGAGTTTCTTGTTCAAATAGAAGCGTAATCGTGTTATTTTCGTATTGAATGAGAGGTTAAGTCAGAGGAAGGAATTATTGCTTATATTATAACTCTATTCCAAACCAAAAACTACTGGAATACCACGTTTGCTCTTCCGTCAATACAGTTAACTCACCCAGAACAAATTTCTACTTGACCACTTATTCAATTACATGCGAATAAATTTAAATTTAAATACTTTTTATTTCCAATATACAGGGTGGGGCAAAAAGTACGAACCGGTTTTAAAGGGGTGTAAAACAAAAACAGTTTAACTTACAGAAATTATGTTTACATTGTTTAATTCAGTAAAGAATCTATTTTTTCACATTAAGTTTGAAAGATGATATCACGAAGGTGGCGGCCGTCAGCGAGATTGAGGCAAATGTTCCCCCAGCGTCTCGTCTCTTTGAGCGGTCCCCGCCTGTATATATTTAATGATGGTTAAAAAGGCTCTTTAGCATAAAATCATTATAAGCTTGTAAACACGCTCATAAATTAGACTATATTAACCCTAATAGGATAATTGAATCAAGCATGACGGCGACTTTTGCAATCTGAACAATTGAAGGCGAAGGCCACATTATTATGCTAAGGTGTTTCATAATCCCGACTAGGCCAATCCCTCCTGCCAGCGAGGAGGAATGTATTCACTAGAGTGGGAGTAATATAACAACAGACTGCTTGGAGGCGATGGAGTAATGACAATTTCTACTTCTCTCAACAGATTTTGGTTTAATCCTACACGACCGTTGTCCTAGAGACATGTGGTCCTTAATAAGTAACTGAACCCAATACACCTCCTGGTTAACCAAATATATGACTTTAACTCGAATAATTCTTATTTGCGGTTAAGATACTAGTGTCACTAAAATTAAATACCCTTATTAGGTTCAGTACATAGTAGGGACTGAACTGTCTCAAAGCCAACAGTTTTGCAAGGAAGTGATACGACCAAGAACACACTAAATCACCAAGTATTTCTCCCAATTAAAAGTAACCACTTTACGGAGGTTACTGCTGCATAACCCCTAGGGAACCTAATATCCACATTCTACATATTAAATATTTTATCAATCATAGCCCGCTTAGAGCTCATAACCCTGAGATGAGTAGCTCAGTACCCTGCATACAGAGTAACGACGTTTCGCTAGGCTAAACAAAAAATTAAATATAATTTTTGTTCTTATGGTATGAAGAAAAGTAGAAATCTGGTTTGGACCAAGTCTTCTATGATAAACGATCTATTACAGGAGCCATCGCCTTCAATATTTTAGCATTAATGATTTAATAAATAATTTTGTGAAAAATATTTAATCGTAAAAAATTTCATTAGCAGAAATAAAAAAGGAATTTTTACTTCTTATTGGTCTTTTATTGTTGGTAGAAATAATCGGTATTATGATATATCATTATTCATTATAATCATTATTCATAAGAAATCTGTAATCAGAAAACTAACATGTTATAGTGAACATGTACTACCTTTTGAATATAATATTCATTCTGTATATTCTTGCCTAGAATAACCAGAAGAGTTTATACGTAAATTGAACTGGTGAATCACGGAGTTTGCTAACGACTAGTTTCGTAAGACATTTACATTAATGAAACCTATTTTAATGAGATGTGTTACGAGAAGTTGCGACTTGTATTCAGCGACTATATCGGCTTTGCTATTCTGTAGTCTAACGGCGTAGGTAAGAAACTGCGCAGTTAATGACAGTGCATTGTAGCAAGGCCGTTAAACAGTGAAACAGTGTTAATCGTTGTGTCTCCGGCAAGCATGCGATGGAATGAACCAGTGTAGTTACCTACGTATTGGTTAAACTATATATTACATTAGATAAACTACATATTAGAATTTCGTTTCTTGATAGGGGCATTTTCTAGAAATATTCATAACAAAAAAAAATGATGTACAAATTAAACGAATGTATTATTTAATAATTAACTATTTTTAATAACAATTGTGATAATCATAATTATTATTTAGCATATCATTATTATATCGATGATGCAACTATAATACACACGGCTACCACTTTAACATTTGTACTCTAGTGCACGGTAGGTATTTGATCAAGATCGCCAGATTTTTCCCTTATTAAAATTATTCGCTTTACGAGAGCTGGGTGAGCCCCAAGAGGGTATCCATATCCCACATGATAATTTTCTGATAATAGAATAAATAATTTATCTGTTCCATCCTGCCTCGAACTCATAAACAAATTGGTAATGATTTATCTATTAATTTATTATTAGTAAAAATAATTTTCTGAGAATGCTAAAGACATTTTACAACCTACAGATAATTATTAAAAAAATGTTTGTATTTTATACATGGTTGAGATTTAATTGAAAGTGATAATATTTTTAATAATAGTTAAGGTAATGTGTTTAAATAAATGGTAAAAAAGCAAAAATTTTCGTTTACCCTCTTTTTCTATAGATTATTTATTTATTTAAATATTACATTATTGACTAGATATATTTTTATAGGATAATTAAATGGAGCAGAAATCAGTTCGGGTAAAGGCCAAAAAAAATTACCAAAAGGTAAGAACTAACTATTAGGAACCATGTTGCGATGATAATTTAGCTCTTCATCGGGATAGAAAAAAAAATTGATAACAATCATATTTGAACTTTTTTTTGTCGAAGATTAATTTTATAATAAAAGTAGTTGGGTATAGTATTAAATAGTTAAGTTAAAAGGGGATTAATGACATTAATAGAGACAGTAAAAAAATGACAGGGGACATCATTTACAGGTGTGGAAGAGACTAAAATTAATAAAGCTAAAGTAATAAAAAGGAAATTAGTGTTACTGGGGCTGTAGTTGGGGTGATAAATATGATTGAGTTATTGTAATTATTTAAATTTAAAAGGCAATGGGGAGAGGTCGTCGATGTAAGTGTGGGGTAGCTATAAAATTACATATAAATGATTACATGTATAAAATACATCAATTATTTAATAATATATATAAAATAGAAAAGAAAAAATGAATGTTAAATAAATAAAAATTAACTAATTAGTATAATTAAATTAAATAGAAAATTAAGTAAGATAACAAGGTGTATATGAGCTATAGTGTCATTTGTTAGTGAGAATAAAAACGACATAAACAAAAAAAAGTTTGAAAATGGCCATGATTTACGTTATTTAATCTAATAAATAAATGAGGGGTTAAACGTTACCTATATATATAGGGTATATATAGGGGTTGAACGTAACCTACTTCTGAACCTTGGGGTACCGAAGAAATTTGTGCCCCAAAAATAAATCTGGCAATTATTGAAGATAATATTATAGTATAAACCTTTAGTGCCTTTTTTATCTTTAATTAGTTCCAGTTGATTACATTTCGCTAACCAGGAATTTAGAAACAACAGATTGTTTTCTTGGCAACCTGCCATGTCCTACTAATAGGATATTTCAATTTAAATTCCTCAGCATTCTTAAAAGAAAAAGAAAGTCCGTCGGTTATAGTGGACCAAGCTAATTTCCCTTGTGATAAAATAGTTTCCTTCCTTGAAGTTATTGAATATTTTTAAATCACAATAAATCATTTTAAATGATTTTATTAATATCCTATAAACAAATAGCGCATGTAAGTTGCTTTCTTGTTTGTCAGAAATTTTAGGCTGAAAACGGCTGAACTGATTTTGAGAAAACATTTTTCGTAATAATGTTAAAACAAATAATAAAATGAAGCGATTCTTCGCTTCCTACATCCTGATAATAAATTCCTGGAGGAATAAAACCGTGTCGTTTCTGAATCCGAGGGCGAAAAAATTTGGCACAGAATACACAAAAGGTTGGACACCCCAGTCGCAGTGTGATTATAAAGCCTAAAGCCTTTGCTTAAAAATTTTCTATAAAAAACAAAAATATTCCTTTAATTCAGTCTGTAAATAACTCTTTTGTTACATAAGTAACAAATGACTATTTTGTCTTTCAGTGACGAATTTATTATTTTTCGTACTTCGTACCAATTCGTAGAGGATAGGCGTACATGCCCAGAAAAATGTTTCTGAGACCACTAGTTACTCTTCACAGCCTTCATTTCGAAATTTAAGTTATAAATTTTATTACTAAAACACTTTTTTTTTACTTACTTTTTTTACTTTCGTCAGCATTTTTGGGATCTACAATAAGTTTCTTATTAGATGGCAAACATTAAGTAGAAAGATATTGTTCATAATTTAAAATAAAGTAAAAAACAAACAATTACAAGAGATACTTCTTTATATCTTACCAAATAATGTTCAAGCTAAGGACCTGGAATCCAAAAAAGTTACTTAATTTTATCAGAATTAATATGCCAAAATATTGACCAACTTTGGGGGGATAGGTACATTTCGAAAAGATAATGGGGCTGTAAAAAAAAAAAAATTATATAATTATAAAAATTCGAGAATCTAGAGTTTTTTTTAATCTTTCATTTTTAGATTTTTTTTTTCATCCTCATGCAAGACTGAAAAGACAAGAAACTGCTGGACGTTTTCGCCCTCTTCAACATTTGCTGGACAAACTTGTAAAGCTCACAATTAATTACTCAAAAGACTCATTTACATGACAGTTATCAGACGTATTTGGACATAAGGAGTTGAACTTTGGAGCTCGACTAAACCATCCAATTCATCTCGTATCCAATCCTTACAATCCAAAATCCTTCGTAAAATCTTCAATGTTACTTATTGTGTCACAAACGAACTCATCCATCATAATCTTAATATCCCATATGTTGCTGATTTGACACAAACTAGACACCTATTCTTCCATGAAAAGCTCCATACGCACTTGAATTCGCTTGTCTCTCAACTTGCTTCCCATAATATTCCTGACAACCCTCCGAGGCGTCTGAAAAGAAGATGGCCTCGAGACCTTCTACTATAGAACTTTATTGGAGTGCTATCAATGGATAGTTTCTCCACAAATGTATTTTTTTTCATGTCCTTTGTTCATACAGCAGATTTACTAGATGTAATATAATTACAGTTGTAAATATCAATAAATTATTCTATTCTAAAAAAAAAAAAAAAAAGAGATTTCTTTTTCAGTCTTTTCTAGCTCGTACGTTCTTATTATACAACTGCTGTAATGTCGTAGCCGTATTCCATTCCAGGGCAAACATCTAACCACATGAAACTAAATCCAGTGACACAAAGAGGCATCGAATTTCGCTCAACAATATTCTTTTCAGTGTTGAAGGCCATTTTATTTTACTCCTTCACCCACAGAAATTCAAAGAAATTTAATAAGTTATGTCTCGGATGTATAAAATAAATCAAAAGTTCTCTTAATAAACGAGATTAGTTAGTGATTAGTCAAATAGAAGTACTACATACTATAAACTAACGACCCACTGTCTGTCTGTGTAATGTATTTTTTTTTTTCACGTACCGGCGACTAAGGACCACGTGAATATCATTGGTTAGGCTTCTTTGGGGGTCTTGGTTTTCTTCCTTCTCATATCAGCTAATGTACTTTATTATATAGAAATTATAAAAATAAAAACAAAAACAAATATTTCTTTATATACGAATTTATTATCTTGCACGTTAGATAATTGCACGGGATTAGGCAAGCAGCCTCTTCGATGAAACCCATCGATATTCCAACCCATTTACACAAAACCTCGACAAATTATATACGTAAACCTTCATGGTGAATCACTCCATCTATTGGTGAAAACCGCACGAAAATCCGTGCAGTAGTTATTGAGTTTACTGGGAACAAACGCAGCCGAGGACTGTGTATTATAATATGTATAGATAGATATATCGTAGTCTTAATGATTCAAAAACGTATCTAATAACTAAGAGTTTTTGAAATCTGACTTTTTGCTATAAAATTAGTTTTTGGTAAGGATGCATATCAATTTTTATTTTTGGATTACATAAACATCTATGAAATAATAGCATGGATTGGATTAAGATAGACATTTATTTCACCTTTAAATTATGACTGTATTATTTTTTTTTGGTTGGTTTTTATTTTCGTTGGTTATAGTACACTGCCACTTTGCTACAGTTTTTCCGGAGACGGGCTGTGTCAGGCACGTAGCCAATATTTTACAACGGAGGGGGCTAAGAATTTTACAGTCCTAAAATATTTTCATCTCTGGGATGAATTTGGGAACAAGATTATCATTAAAAAAGAGATAACTTATATATATATATATATATATATATTGACAAATATGTGACATTTGTGCTTATGTTTTAAAAAGTAAATTATTAATACACACACAAACTTATATAAATATATATATATATATATATATATATATATATATATATATATATATATAATATTTGTGAGAAACTTATATGTTAGGATCAAAGATAGATTACTCGTAAGTTATCACATTCGGTTCTGAATCCCTTTTCATGAATGGACAAATTACTGCCTTATTCCACTCAAAAGGCATCCATTCCTCTTTCCAGATGTTGTATAGACAGTCTAGGCCCCTTCTCCATTCCATCTCAGCGGAGAAGAGGCCAAATAAATCTTTTTTTGTTAATTCATTTTCGAAATTTATGGCAGGAATGATAGATAGTGGATAAAGACAAGTAGAGAAACTACCTAGTGGTAGTACTCGAATTACAAATTTAACTTAGAAGGTCACAAGGCCATCTTCTTTTCAGACGCCTCGGAGGATTATCGGGAATTTAAGAGGTTGCTAGTCTAGTTTTGAAACATGTAGGTTTGGGAGGGAATACAATTTTTCAGGAAAGGATTGATATCGTGTTGGAGCCAAATCAGCAACGAAGGTAGTTATGGATGACTTTATTCATAACTAAGTTAGGAAAATTGATGATTTTAATTTTAATTTTTTTTTTTATTTTGGGTTGATTTAAGAGATGGGTTAGTAGTGCCCCAAAGCTCTACTCCATAAGTCCATACAAATCTTATAATAGTCCTGCATTTGAGTATTAGTCACTGATTGGGAGCTGATAATGTTCGTCAAGTAAGAGTTGAAGTAGCCTAAAACGGAATTTGCTGAATTTGTAGCGCAGGTTTGTTTGATTATTTACTAATTTAGCATTATCATGCAATAGCTGACAATATCCCTACGTATCGAATTAATATTGGTAAGTTTAAAATACGTCAGATTAATAATGCAGCTGTTTTCCTAATCTAATCTGGCAACTCCAACCAACACTTTGTAATTTAAAATATCGATCAAATGATAACTACTCTTTGTTAGATAAAGAGAATATACGTGCATTCTAAAATGGATAATAATGTCCCTAGACTAATTAGGGACTTCCGTTAATTATTCTGGGAAACTCCCCAGTTAACTAGACTGGGAGACCTCAGAAATTAATTTGGCAATCCAATATTGACTGACAGAAGGAAATGACATTTGTAATATTTATTAACACGTATATGTAGCATAAAGTAACATAATACTAATACAGTTTTAAAAAAGAATGTATACAATGACGGAATAGTGTTATGAAAACATTTTTAACCATGTTGGACCGGATAAGTTAATAAAAATTTAACTCCTGAATGTGGGACAAAAAAATTACCATTAATTGAGAAAATATTTTCGTATAATTTTTTGTTTATACACTTTATACAGCTGCAAGAAAGATTACCACCGCGTTTGAAGAAGTGTACCAAAGGAACCATTCGCCAATGACTTGAAAATTTTTCAGCATGTGACATATTAATTCTTAAATAAATAATTAATTCATAAGCAGTGTATTTCTTGTTTCTCCCACATCGTACTTCAGGGATATTGACATAATGTAATAAAAACTTATAAAATAAACAAACATGCATTGTTTAATCGGAAAGGGCCTACTCTTACACGATAACGCGAGATCTAATGGTTCACCTCTTAACGAGCTTGATAACGAAGTCCTCCCACATCCACCTTATTCTCCAGATTTATCTCCAACAGATTTCTATCTTTTCAGAAATTTTGGACAACTTCCGTAAGCGTAAAGTTTTTGAAAATGATTCTCAGTAAAAAACGCATTTTCAGATTTTATTACATCACAAAACCCTAAATTTTTTAGTTCTGGGATTGAAAATTTGATAACACGTCGTAAAAAATGTTTAGATAGGGAAATGTATTTTTTTTTTCATTCTTTTGTGCCATTTAGCGTTGAGGGGCCTCAATCCATTGGAGCCATTCTTCCCGGTCCTGACAACTCCTTTTCATTTGAGCAAGGGTTTTTCCTCTTTTACCTCCTATTCTTTGGATATAATCCTCATATAGGATTCTCGGGCGTCCACGGGGTCTTCTGCCTATCGGGCGGGCTTCCATAACCTTTCTAGGAAGCCATCCTTCGCCCATGTGACAGACAAGGCAGAACCATTTCAGCTGTATTTTTTCGATGGAGGTCTTTGGTTCTGCCACCTGCAGCTGATCCCTTATGATTATATTCCGCAATCGGTCCCTTCTTATTTTACCGACCATTCTGCGAAGGTATTTCATTTCAGCTCCTGTTGTCCTGCTGATGTACTTGTCAAGCATGACCGCATGTATGTAACATGAAATGTATTTATGTATATAGTAAATATTTTCAATAAAAAGTGTTTGATTGAATAAAGTTGTTTTGCTAAATAACCTTTTCTTTGAAAATGAGCATTTCATTTGAAATGACTCCATAGTTGTCTTTTGAACATTATGGCTCATTTTAAAATTTTATGTTGGTGGATCCAATTTATCAAACAAAAATTTCAAAATAAAAAGAGGATAGTTCACATGAAAGAGCATTGTATGGTCATTGAATAACAATCTAAGGATAGATATATATACTTTTTATATCTATTTTAAACAATTTATTGTTATTATTCGTTATTGATGATCTCCAATCCATAATGACATCAAAACGTTTAGAATAACAGAACTTAGATTCATATTCAGAAATACAGAAATGAAACAGTCTGTATTTGTATTGAAATAAATATGATTTGGTTTCAGAAAGATGCCTTTACTGGATACATGTTGTGGATTCTCTTTAAAAGTGGGCTCCATCATCGCAGGCGCATTAGGCATGGTAAGATCTATCCTTACAAAATGCATACTAATTTTTATTTTTATTTGGAAAAAGTTGGTATGACAAGTAGAAATTGTATGAAGTGAAGTAATTTTTTTAAGAAATGATAAATTGAGAAAATTTAGGTTAACAGAAACAACAAAAAATATTTCAAAAATTTCACTTGTGTCAAAGATGCGATTTGTTCTGCAGGTTTTCCCTTCGAGTTGAGTCATAATAAGTTTTAATTGATTATTCTTTTCATTTTTAATATTTTTCAAAAATACAAGTTATCTTGAGCATGAGCATGGAAATGAGGATGTAATTATGGGTAACAAATAGATTTCGGTATTTAGTAAGTAGATTTAGGAGCAGTAAGTGGTGGTATACCCTAAATTAAATACCAAGTATTAAAATAATTTCTCAATTGGTAAAAAATTATTTATTAGAAACCGAAAATAAAAAAATATGTAGAATTTTTATAAATTATAAGACTATACTATAATGTTGTATTATATATTAGCCAATACATGGATTATCTTAGTAAATCTGGTTTCTTTGTAAGTGAAACAATATGATATTTTTTTCAGCTAATTGGAGCTTCAACACTGGTGTATGTTCTTGTGTCAAACATAAAAATTCAAACAATACTTATAGACACATTGCCTCCAGAAATAGGTAATTACTTAATTTCATTTATTTTTATTTGCAGGGTTCTATAGTTACATAACCTGTAAGGATTAAGTATTTTAATATTACGTTTAAGTTTTGAATAACTCTGAGAAAATCAGGGTAAGAATATGGTTGAAAAAAATATTTTTCCAAAATGTCTAGTATTTATCGCATTGTTGTTATTATAAAAAGAAAAGTAACTTAAATTGTTATAATGATAAATACAATTTATAGTTTTAATTATAAATGTTACTTGACTATTTCATATAATAAAAATATATTCATTGTAAAAGGCAGCAGTAATATTTATCATTACTTGAAAAAAGATCCAAAGATTTAATAGAGGCTAATTCGTCCCTCTTTGTCTTTTTTTGTATACTGTTTGAAAACAAAACAAAACTGGCATAAATTGCTCTTGTTATTACCTTTCTGCTTTATGGTAAATATATGAAATTGGAATGGCCGAGTGAGTTACCGTGATTTCATAATACACCTGCTTACAAACCCAAAGGATATGACTTCGAAATCCAGTCTCAGGATTCCTCAAACATTCCCTTTCCTCGGCTAATTTAGGCCCATGAGCTTCTGGAGGCTTCTCACAACCACTCATTTCTTTGCCTCATTCACTTGTATTTTGTTTTGGATTCGCTGACGAGTCCTTTTTTAGCGGCTCCATTAGGAGAGCCAGGAGCATTGAAACTTCTCCCTATGAAGTCTATATCATCAGCAAATCCAAGAATTTACAAAGCATTATTAACTGACAACACCTTCCAAGGCTAAATTAAACAGAAGCAAGTCAGGCAGTCACCTTATCTGAGGCCTTTATATGTCTCAAAACCTTCCGAACGGCCGCCTTGTACTCTGACATTGCAATGCACTTGTTTCATTGTTACCTTGATCAGTCCACTAACTCTTTATATAGCATTTTCCTAGCAATACTATCATTTGCTTTCTTAAATTCTATGAATAAATGGAGGGTAATGATGTTGTACTCTCTTGCTTTTTCTAGAATTGTTCGTAAGGAGAATATTTGGTCTGTGGTGGCCTTGCTTCTCATGAACCCTGCCTGGTAGTGCCCAATTTCCTGTTCTGCAAAAAGAATAAGCTTAGGAAGATAATAATAATAATAATAAGCTTTATTTTTTCCTCTATGTACAATTTTCACATGTTTAATATACAGGAAGATAATCCTTGAGAAAATTTTATATGCACTAGGTATCAAGGATATGCCTCGATAGTTTTGACAATCCAAAACATCTCCTTTCTTGTGTATGGGGCATATAATTGTCTGATTCCATTCTTCTGGTATTTGTTCCATTTGCAACACGTCCATAATTATTTCATGGAGTACCCTAGCTACCTCTTCTCCTCCATATTATAGCAATTCAGAAAGTAGTTCATCTGCTCCCGGTGGCTAGTTATTCTTATGGTGCCGGATAGCATCCTGTACCGCTTCCAGGTCGGGCGGTTCAAGTTCACTGATGGGAATTTCTGTCATTAACCCATCTTCAGAGGTCTCTTCTCTATTCAGAAGGTTCCTGAAATAGTCACTCCATTGTACTAATATTCTTTTCTTCTCCGTCACCAGGTTGCCCCCTGTATCCTCACATGCATTAACACAAGGTTTAAAGGTTTTCGGGTATTGCTCATGTTCGTGGAATTTCCTCGCTCCATTTTGATTCCATAGATTTTCCAGCTCTTCATTCTGGTCTTTTTCCTATTTCCTTTTTTTATTCTTGTGTAGTCGCTTTTCTTTTTTTCTGTACTCCTGGACTGAGTTTCTGGTGAATCTTCTTTGAACCATGAGGCGATAGGCTACATTATTTTCCTTTTGTTAATTTCTGGTAGTTGGCAAGAGTTATTCTTATAGATGGTGTCTTTCCCAAAACATCGTTTATACGTCCTTTACATTCACTCCATCTGCTGTTAATAATTCCCCCACTTTTGGAGCTTCTGATTTTCTCATTTAAGAGTGTAGAGTATTTTTCTTTTACCTCTGGATTCTTTAGTTTTTTAATGTCAACTCTAGCTCCCTGCATTTTTCACCCGTTTCTTACCATGGATATCATTGCCACAATAAGGTAATGATCAGAGTCAATATCCACTCCGCGATAATACCGCATGTCCATCAGGCTGCTTATATGCCTCGCCCTCATGAGTGCATGATCGATTTGGTTGGTGGTTATCCCATCATTTGATCGCCAAGTGGCATGAATCCTTTTGTGGGGAAACATCATGCTTCCAACAACCAGTTCTCTGGATGCCTTTGCAGCAATAAACTCCTCCAGCCACTATGTGATCCCTAAAGTAATCCAAGTCTGTGAGAATACCACATTACATTGACAAAGATCTTCTTGGTCTGTAATGCCAATAGAAAAAAAAAAAATTAAATAGGCAGTTTTGAGAAATGTCAACAGAAGTAAAAACTCAAGACTGAAATAACTGTGTTCTTTTTTGAATTTGTAAATCAATATATAGTTTTTTTTAATTATTTTTGAATAGAATAATTTATTGATATTTACAAATGGATTTATACTACATCAAGTAAATCTGCTGTTTGAACAAAGGACATGAAAAAAAAAACACTTGTAGAGAAACTATCCATTGATAGCACTCCAATAAAGTTCTATAGTAGAAGGTCTGGAGGCCATCTTCTTTTCAGACGCCTCGGAGGGTTATCAGGAATATTATGGGAAGCAAGTTGAGGGACTAGCAGATTCAAGTGTGTAAGGAGCTATTCATGGAAGGATAGGTGTCTAGTTTGGGCCAAATCAGCAACATATGGGATATTGAGATCATGATGGATGAGTTTGTTTGTGACATAATAAGGGGCATTGAGGATTGTACAAAGGATTTTGGATAGTAAGGATTGGGTACGAGATGAATTGGATGGTTGAGTAGAGCCCCAAAGCTCAACTCCATATGTCCTAATAGGTCTGATAACTGTCATGTAAATGAGTCTTTTGTAATTAATTGGGAGCTTTGAACGTTTGTCCAGTAAATGTTGAAGTAGGCGAAATGTCGAGCAGTTTCTTGTCTTTTTAGTCTTGTATGAGGATTCCAAGTGAGATCTGAATTATTTAAATTTCAAATTTGTAAATTTAAATGATTAACATTATTCTGGCTTTGTCACTCCGAACAGTAATTATATTAATTTTCAAGTAGCTTATTTGATAATCAAGACATATGATAGGCTGCACAAGTTAAATGCGAAATAACAATAATTTAATTGAAATAATAATTAGTACATATTATGCTAATATTATACTTATATTATTTATGCTTGTATTTGTATTTGCATAAATTTTATTTTCATTCTTAGCACTATTATCGTTGTTAAGTTCAACAATACTTAGATCATAGTACTTGTTATATTGTCTTTCAATGATTTCATAAAACAAGAAATTTAAGAAATTACAAATAAAATCTCTTAGGAGAAACAAATAGTTCAATCAGCCATTTATGTTTTAAGTTATCGTTAGTTTGTCAATTGCACAACTTTTTGGATTATTATAATATTCTTATATCAATGGAATTCTAAGCTTTAAACTAAAGTTGATCAAAAGAAGTTATGTAACTCATGCATAGGCCGCTAGATGTCACCAGTCTCAATCATGTTTGTTGACGCAAACCCACAAGTTTACCCTCAACAAAAAGTCACTAAATCTGGCTAAAGAAGTTTACACTTCAAATATATGCATATACTATTACTAATACTTAATTAATACTAATACACATGTTTATTCAGATTTTTTTATTTACAGTTAAAATTATTATTGCTATAAACCTGATCATGACAGTATTCATCTCTCTAATGCTGATTATTGGTGTTTTAAAGGTATGTAATTAATTTCTAGCTGAAAGCACAAAACTATTTTTTAGAAGTTTTATTTAAATATTTTAGCATAAATGGATGGAGCAACACAATTACAAATCAATTTAATTTAATATTTCAAGATTAAAAATATTATGTTTTTTTGACAATTAGCTTTGTAAGAGATAACATTTTGATTTAGTTAATATGTAATATATTTAGATATAACATGTCTGAAAATTGTTTTAAGTAGAAGCTATTTTTGCTTGTTTATTTAAACTATGTTGTAATAATTCTTTTATTTTAAAAAGTTAGGAATGATCTGTAGAAAGTTTCATTTGTAAGTAAGGATATTTACATTTTAAGATTTTGTCTAATTATCAACTAAATATTACTAGTGACTATGAAATAAACCTTTTTAATAAGAATTGACTTTTGGATATGAATTTAACCCTAGATTATTAAATCACAGAAAGTAGGTGAAATGGATATACAAAATTTAGGACACCCACTGGTAGCATCATATGATTATTCATAGTAGTGTAAATTGTCTCTAAATAAATAAACAAACATAAGCAAACCTAAAAACTTCTGGTACAGCCAAACATTTCTTTGTTTGGTTAAAGAGGTGCTGAGTTAGGAGAAGAACTGCAAAGTTTGATTTATTATAATTTTTATTCCTGATGAAAAATTATAATTAATTGTTAGAGAGGAAAATAGTTGACTGGATGATATAATGGAGAATGGAGATAGTTGGGGAGTGCAGTAAAAAAACAAGACTTGTTTGGTGTTTTTTTTACAGCAATCCCCAACTATCTCCATTCTCCATAATTAATTGTTATTTTTAATAAATTAATTTTAAATTTAAACATTAAAAAATTTGCTAAATTGAAATGTTATATTTACTTTGAATAATGCTCTCCGACTGACAAGAAAGTTGGCCGTTATTAAACCTGATAAAATTAAGTATTTTAAAATATGATTACATTGTATACCTACATGGCATATTTATGCAAAAATTATTATTTTTATTTTTAAACAAAGCAAAAAAATAAAAATGCGTTGCAGTAAACTAATTATAAAAAAGGAAATAGTAAAATACTTGTTTAGTCGTTTAAAAAATAACATATATTATACAAAAATAGAGCACAGGAACTAATACAATTTAAAAATTAAAACTTTTTTATAACATATTATTACTACTATATTTACAATTAATTTAGAATGTTTACAAATAAATATTTTATCAGGTTTTTAGCAAAATATTCTACAAATGTTGAAAAAAAAAACCTTTAATTTACTTCTTATTATGAATCACAAACAAAAAATATTATTATAGTTACAATAAAAATCTGTTTACAAATTCAGCACCTTTTTCAAAATGTTCCAAACAAAATCCTGGCTTCTCACCACATTGGCGACATACAGTTTCGTCTATCCTCCTCCTGAGGACAAACCTTGCATCTATTTTGTAGTTTGTACTTCTTATTTGTTTCTATAATAAAACGGTGACAGTTTTAAGCACACCTCTTGAAATCTCTGATGGCCCTTGCACAGAAAAGTTTTCTTTTTTGTAACATCCATTTAAAAACATTTACGACAGGATTACTACATAACTTGCAAAACAAACTTTCCTAAAATTCTTAAAAATTACCGAAATCATATTTTACCCAATTCATGGATTATATAAAGCTTTCAGCATTGAAAGGATTAATGGTTTTATCAGGAATTTCATGTTAAAGTTTTTTGTTACAAATAAAAAAAAGAGTTAACTGATTTCCTCCATCAGCCAGTTTATTCTTTTAAGTTTTATTTCCGATTGGCTACAATGAATGCATCAAACAAGATGTACTCATCTCTCCCCCCAACCTACTTGATGTTCTTGAATTCTTAATTGCTGGTGAACAAACAGGTTTTCAGTTCATTGTTTCTTAACCTCCATCCAAATTTACAGAGAAATTGAGAGTTGATAGTATTAGTGGATGAGGATGATTCTTGATAGATGAGTAAAATGTTGTAAAATTGTGACCTTATTTCTTTAAAATAATGTTAATTCATGACAAAATTTATGTCATGTTTTAATAATTTGTAAATTTAAAATATCCTAAAGTTTTTTAATTTGTAATTTAAAATATCCTAAAAGTTTATTAATTATATTTTCTTTTCACAGAGAAATAGATGGATCATGTTGCCTTGGGTAATCCTTGCAATTATGTTAGCTATTGGAATAGCAATATCCATCTTATACACAGCAGTTGTTTTCTTTATTCATAAGGAAGTTCTTTCTGGAACTTTGTGGATCATAATTGGATTTTCGTGCACATGTGAGTATGACTTATATATATATATATATATATATATATATATATATATATATATATATATATATATATATATATGAGGAGGTGAGTTGCAAAACTCGTTTGTTCCACAGGAACACGTTTTACAGGAAACTCAAAAAACTTACCTCGTCTCGTAGAGTGGCCAGATAAAAATTATTTGTTTTTGCTTTAGAAAGGTACAGCTTCCCTGTGGAAGTGAGCTTGGAATGAAAAAAATCACTGATTTAATGATAACAAAAAAAAGTAACTAAGTATGAAATGAGAAAGTTTTTTCAAAAACATGGAACGAACGAGTTTTGCACCTCACCTACTCATATATAATGTTAAGAATTTTAATTTTATTACAAAATGTATTTATTATAAGAGTAAAACAAAACTGAGATCTTTAATCTCCGTGGGCCAATGATAATTACAGTTTGGGATTGGTTGTAACAATTTAAATTTAAATACAATTTTTATACAATAACCACTCACATTTATCTCATCCAATTGTCTTCAAACTTCTTCACCAATAACAGTGACGCCGAATGACACCGAACACTTGAAAACTGATCCTTACAGCAAACTGTCAGTGGTAAACTAGCTTGTAGAGATTCTATCTTCAGGACATTCAATCTTAAAGTCATGTAACTTAAGTCCTCACTCAGGGCGTTCTTGAAGAGTGCTGACAAAACTGGGAAAGTCCTATCCTCAGGACCCCACGCTGCAGAGTGCTTGAAAGATGGCGGGCGCTTTTGCATTGTCCGTAGTGTGTGGCAATGCCATTTGTATGATTTGAAAATCAGTTTTACTTATAAAAATAGTGTTTTTCATTGAACAAACCAAATATTAATTTAATAGAAAAAAAAATATGTTATAAGTTTTGGAATTATTTTTATTTACTTAATTAAACTAATCATAAATCTATGTCAACTTTACGGTAGTCCGATTGATAAGCAAATCATCGATAGTTTTATTTTTATTTATTTCTAACATATTTTGAACCTCAACAATATATATATATATATATATATATATATATATATATATATATATATATATATATATATATATAAATATATATATATATATATATATATATATATATATATATATATATATATATATATATAATAATAATAATAATAATGTCTTTATTTATTCTGGGACGAGTCCCTATAGAATAACAATAACATTGTAAGCTATTAAATCTTAGAGTATTAAATAATTACTTTTAATTAATTATTACAATTAATTTAATTAGTGAGAACGAATAAAAAAATGAACAAATAAAAAATGTGAATTACCTACAATAACAGTATTTCAAAAACATATTAGAAGAAAAGAAAAAAAAAAAATTAAAATAAGTTTACAATAATTATATAAGAGAAACAAATTTATGGTCACCTATATCAAATTTATGCCAAGAAAAAAAACAAAAAAGAAAGATTAAACAATATTATCCGAGATTTACCTTTCATCCCTTTTTGTCCTTTTTAATATCTATCTATATGACATTAATAATACATATGTACGTGGTTTAAATTCCACACACTCAAATATATGAATACAAAATAACACACACAAATGTACATCTAAAAACATCATTCATTCATCGAATAAAGAGAGCATTAAGTCAATACTGATCCCCTACTATTTTCGATTTTTTGGGAATTGTAGGGATAATAGGTGCTGGAATATACGGTATTTGAAGGTTGGAAGATTATTGGAATGACGAATGGAAGAAGGTATAGAGTTCCAAAGGGAGGAGGATCGGATCAGGAAAGCTCTGTCAAAAGCTGCAGTTCGGTGGGATGCTGTATATAGATCAGAGAGCCGAGAATGGGTGTTGCGGGAGAGGACTGTGGTTTTGAATTGAAGGAGATCGAAAATGTAAGATGGTCGACGGGATTGGATAACTTGGTAAAGGAAAGATGCTAGGACGTACTTACGGTGGTAGGAAGGGTAGAGCCATTTCAATTCTTCGTAATATCGGGTCACCGAAGCATCTCTAGGGATCCCAAAGATGAAACGAACGAAGCAATTAAGCAACCGCTTTAATTTTGCTTCGAGATCCCCAGAGATACCCCCATACACCGAACAACAATAGTCAAAATGGGGGAAAATTAAGGAAGAAACTAGGAGTTTACGGATTTCAAAAGGGAACAGGTGACGAAGGTAATTGAGACGCTTTAAGGTGGAGAAGGTACGACGAGAAATTTCAGAGATATGGTTTTTCCAGGAAAGGGTCTGGTCAAAATTAATTCCAAGGTTTTTGACAGTTGGGTAGAATTTGATAGGATTATTGTTTAGAAGGAGAATTGGATTATGGGGAATAGTTTTAAGGAAGTAGTTTGACCCTATTATTATTGCCTTGGTTTTGTCCACGTTCAACTTTAGCTTGTTATCCATTGCCCATCGATTTATTCGATTCAGGTCATCTTGGAGTTTTTCGGTGGCTAATATTAGATCGGAAGAGGAAAAGGATAGGTATTAGGCATGATGGGTGATTTTGAGGAGAGCGGATTGAGTTGAATAGCCTGGACGAAAGCCGGATTGGAGAGGGTTAATGAGGGAACGTTCTTCTAGAAAATTTGAAATTTGGTTTTGGGCTAGGCGTTCTAATGGTTTTGAGAGGTTAGAGAGAAGGGAGATAGGGCGGAAGTCATTTGGAGAGGAGGGATTTTCAACTTTATTTAGCGGGCGCACTAACGCGGTTTTCCAAGGCGTGGGAAATATGGAGTTTTGTAAAGAGAAATTATAAATATGATGTAATATATATATATATATATATAGATATATATATATATAGATATAGATATATATATTTATATTCTGAATGGCGTGGCGCCAATTTTCCGTTTGATTAATCGCCATGATCTTTCCCTGGCCGTTCCTCCGTAAGCGTAAGCCTTTACCCTTTTTCCTATCTTAACAATCCACCGCCCGTTTCTTCACCTTATACTGGCTCCCACTCGCCCCATTAAATCGCATCCGATTATACCCCTATATTCCCGAGGCATATTTTCCACCACATGAACGGTCATGGGCCCCTCGGAACCCCATCTCCCAAGTTCAATCACACTCCCCTTCTACTTTACAGGGACCACTCAGAGCGATCAATTTACAGTCACATACCTGTACCCTTTCTCCTGTACACAGTGCCTTCACCATGCTCCAACAAATCACAGTGCTTGAACTGCCCGAATCCACAAGACACTCCACTCCTCTTCCGACTCTTATGATAGACAATGCACCATAAACGTCTTCGATGTTATTAATCACTGCGCAGTTGCCTCTCTGCCGACACTCTCCTCATTCTTCACCCTTCGTCCTCCTATCTCGGCTCGACTTTCCTTCAATCCTCTTAAATTTTCTTCCTACTACGGCTCCCCTGGCTACTGGTTCGCTCTCCTCTCCTTCTCTTTCCGGCACTGCAGAGGAAATAGTTGACTCGGACGGTCGCCTCCTTTTCCACATCCACTCTGCATTTACTTCCATGGGTTCCACCTCTCTTTGTCTTAAATGATATGTTATATATATATGTATATATATATATATATATATATATATATATATATATATATATATATATATATATATATATATATATATATATATATATATATATATAAGTCTTTTTCTTAGAATGAAATGAGAAAAAAAAATGAGGCCTGAAGCCTAGACTTGGACTACAGCTTGGGTCACTTGACTAAGTGAATTATTCAAATTACCAAAAAGTCTAAAATAAGTGAGTGAGTCACTGACCGCATGAAAGAAATGAGAATTTACATTTACATTTTATATAAAGCTATAACTTTTTCATTCCTTTGGAAAAATGTTTTTAAAAAGTCTACATTATTAATTTGTGATAATTATAAATTTTTATAATTTTACAAAAAAAAACATTTTTTAGAACTCGAGGCTAATCCATACAAAAAAGTCAACCCTAAGGAGGATGTCGGAGAGCTGCCCAATGAAAGAGACATAGAAGTCAAGTTTGAAATGCAGTGGATAAGCTGAAGAACCGTAAGGTTCCATGGCACAATGAACTATCTGTGTGTGTGTGACCTTAGCATTGTGGAAAATGTGATGGCATTTCACGATTTATTTCAGTCTGTTTGAGAAGCAGCATTATCATCATGGAACAAGTTAATTATCCACATTATTCGTAAAAAGGCTGATTATTCATCTGACATGTGCCAACTAAAGAGGAATATTCTTACTTACCTCCAGAAGCAAATTATTGTTGACTCTTATTCACTCCCCCAGAGCCAACAGGTTCACTAGCTCCCACCTATAGAGGATCTCCACATACCTCAAAAGTTAATACATAGTAGAGATCTATCAGGAGAATGCTGTGTGAAGAAATGGCTAAGGTGGTGTGATTCTGTACTGTACTTCTTCTACAAAGTCACCGTTGAATGAAAGAAGAGAGAGATTGAGAGAAACTGGAATAAAAGTAGTGCAGGGGCATTTCATCAGGCATCTGATCGGAATGTACAACTGATGGCATTTGTAGATCACATCAACATCATAGTGTGCAACAAGCTGTTAGGGAAGTATTTCTAACATGGTTAGGTTCTGTAAAGATACTTGGCCTCGAGAAGATCCAGGCAAAAACTAAATGCCTGTCTAGCCTCAATGAGATGGTGACATCTAGTAACTACACACTTAAATTATTCACCAAATTTAAATATTATGGTCAATGTTGAATGAGAAATTTTCAGCTAATTAATGAGCTACTAAAACCTAGCAAAACAGCTCGGGGGCTATATGACAGAACCTCTCTATGTAACAAAAAGTAATGGGAGATCAAGAATAGGTGGATAGATATAAATGCTTCTACTATCCATAAATTGATAAGTTGGTTTGCACGTTTAGTTGAAACTAGTGAATAATTTTTAATCAATTCATTCACTTGATTCCAATACCTAAAATCCAAATAATATCTACACCATTCCTTGCAAAATATAATTAGATAAAAGTCATGATAATCTTAACATTCTTACATAAAGCCTTAAAGGAAAATGCCATTTTAGGAAGTATAATATTAGTTACTCCACAAATGCGACAGTTTTATATTTTTATTGATGATTATAGCATAAATATTTTTTTCCTCTGGCTCTATCATTAATGGTTGAATAAGAAATAAGATAAGCACTTTCATGTTTCAGTTGTCTATGTCTACCTATGGTTTGTAGTCTTCAGCTATTACAAGCTATTGGAAGAAGAAAAAGGGAGAGGACCATATGGCAGACCACCGCCACGATACCATTGAAACTTTCAACCAGAATTTAAAAAAATTATTGTTTCCTAAAATAATCCTGGCCAGTAATGCATGGTCTTGGTATTGCTTGGTACATACTCCGTAATGGGAATTATAGAAGGATATTTTAAATAATCAAGCTTTATATTTTTATTTTCCTACCAGGTAATTATTTATTACGAAAAATTGATTGCATATGAAAAATTTGAAGTATTTACCAAACATTGACACAACATTAATTTAAGAATAATTTCAATAAAAGACTATTTTTTCAAATACAATTTTTTTATAGTTTAAATAGTTTTAAATCAATAATAAATTATTTTAAAATAAAAAAAATTCCATCATCATATGTTATTTTATTTCAAAATTAATTATTACTAAGTTAAGAAAATCCAGATACACTTCATAACATTAAACTGCAGGACATTATTATTTGTAAGATTTTATCTATCGTTATGTACAAATTATGTATAAATTATTTGTGTAATATAATTAACTTTTATGAGTAGATAAACCTAATAATTTATTGATGTGATTTTAAAAGAATCTATTATATTTATTATGTTTTGCCAGTACAAATTTTATAATGCTATGTAAATTTTAATTTTGCTTTATTCAATAACAAAAAAAAAAAAAAACCTAAGGTTACTCTACATTTCATAAAAATGAGTGCATGTATGTAAATGTTATTTTTTCAAAGATATAATTTATTAATATAACTATAATGTTTTTTATTAATTGTTTATTTTTTTTTCCTGAGTCCTAAATAACTATTGTACTGTGTATTAAAATTGGTTGTAACTAACTCAGCAACCCAGGATAAATATTTAATGAACTGCTATATGTTACACTACCTGAAACATTAAGAGTACCTAAATAAATATGGTAAGGGGGATTGAGCAGGTAGTTTAAATGTACCTCAGGATCAGTATATGGTGGTCGTTGGCAAGAAGCGGGCAACTCAACTTTTCTTTCTTTGTAAGTTTAATTAATAATTTATCTTGTAACTACGATCAGGACACTATAAATATAATGGTTATTCAATTAGAAGAAAAGTATCTTTATTTAGGATTACAACTCGTAGCCAGTCAACCTTTGGAGAAGAGAGGGATATGTCTCTTATTCATTAATGATATAGAATTACTTTATTTCGAATATAACAATATCAGGGTGGCATCCCACTTTATTTAAACATTATTCAGATCAAATGATCTGACTTTTCCTTGAGATCATCGTTAGGGCAGTGAAGCCAATATGGCAAAACTTTTTATAACCATTCCATATTGATATGTTTCCCATTTTTAATGAATTTTCATATGCTAATTCTAAAAATATGAAAATCACTGCAAATAATATTGCAATGATCTGACAAATCTGAATTATTGAATATATGCAATAATTTTTTATATCAAACTATTTTTTTCTAGGAATTGTGCTTTAAAGTATACAAAGCCTTTAATTTTTTTATAAGTAATTGGGTTAAGTTGCCTAAATGGTTTATCTGATAATGAACAAACAGGCTTCTACACAAGTATAATCTATATAAATGAATGATGGTACCTATATGAGATATTAATAGACATTGTTTGACCGACTGTGATTATAGCTGGCCAATATTTGTATTTTTTCATGGAAAATATTTATATGATATCCACATCTCGCCAATGACCAATGCCCTTATGAATTTGTAATTGTACAATATAATAATCATTGGCGTAACTAGAGTTGACACATGGGGGGATTAACCCCCACCAGTCAACCACTCCAACATATTAATCCCTTCAAAAATGAAGTCTCGTAATATAGGTATAATATGTATTATATTATCAATCATGTAGCTTCAAATTAAATAAATATATTATAATTTTTTATAAATGTTATTTTTGGAAGGGCAATTAAGAAGTAGCTTTTAAATACAAGTAACCCTATTTATTGCTTACAATAACTTACTATACTTAATTGCATAGAGAACTTTCTAGACCCATCCACACTTTACTTCTAGATTCTAAGAATTTTCTAAACTGTTCTTCTCACATTTGCAATCTTATTGTTATCGCTAGATGCCACTATCGCCGCTATAATAATATAATTAATTGTAAATAAACAGTATTATGTTTTGGTTTGTCATTTTAGTGTACCTTTTATTCATTAAAATAACTGTGTTTGCACTTTCTTTGTTGTGTTTTTGGCATTATTGACCCTTACTTCTGTAATCCCAAAATAATAACTTTGAAAAAATTAAAATCCTTCAAAGTTTTATTTTTTTTTTAAAATGTTACTTACAATTTTTTTTTAATTTCTTTTAAGCATGGGGGGGTTACATCCCCAATAACCTACCCCTCGTTACGCCTATGATAACAATCCACTATTTATGAGAAATTTTAGAAAATCTACTATGGTTAGAAAAATATGGTATATTCATTCATTGTATCCATCGACTCATTAGGCAGAATTTATTCATCAAGGCCCCTTTACAGCTTCTTTCCCAAACTGATTCTTTCTCCACATTAGTCAGTAATAGTTATACTTCCAATCTAATGCAATCTTTTGAAAAAAAGCAAAAAAAAAAAAGCTAACTAACTGCACAAAAAATAATTGTTTAATCAATCCTAAAATAACAATATTTTTGTTATCAAATATTCCAGCAGTAAAAACAAAAAACCATACCCAGAGAGAGATAAGAATGTGCCAATGTGGATTTATGAATGGTAGATCTTGTATTGATCAAATATTTTCCCTGAGAACTCTTAAGGGAACAACCAGAGAGTACAATATAAACGACCCTCCACTTTTTCGTGGATTTCAGCAATGCTTATGACAGTATCATTAAGGGGAAACTGTATCAAGGTATGGAAGAAAGAAGTGTGGTCAAGATCCAGAATGACTTGTCTGAAGTATTCAGAACAACTCGAGGTCTGAGACAAGGGGATGGAGTCTCGTGCCTGTTATTCAATTTTGCACTCGAAAAGGTCAGAAGAGATTCAGGGGTACAAGAACTGGTACGATTCTGATTAAGTCCATCTATATACTGGCCTATGTATATGCATAGACATAGTGGAAAGAACACCGAGGGATCTACAACAGGCTTTTCTTGCTTTGGAAAATGCTGGACGGCATATAGGTCTTCAAATAAACCAAGAAGATACTAAGCGAACGGTGGTTAACCCTTCAAGACAATTGGAACAAACCATCACGTTTGGTGCCTACACATTCAAAAGTGTCGACAGTTTTGTCTACCTCAGTTCTCTGGTCGAAGCAGATAGCTCAACCAGCCCAGAAGTTGAAAGAAGAGTTTTGGCCACTAATAGATGTTATTTTGGGATGGCGAAAATTTTCCGATATCAAGAAGAACCAAGGTCATTGTACAAAACAATAATCAGGACTGTTTTAACTTATGGATTGGAAACCTGGCCTCTGTCCAGGGCGTATGCCAACAGTTTACTGCTCTTCGAAAGAAATATATTAAGAAGGATGTTTGGAGCTGTAAGAGTTGGAGATCAATTTAGACTCAGGCTGAGTGCAGAGCTGTATCTGATGCATCAGGAGCCTGATGTGGTGCAGCATATAATAATAGTTACAGTTAATAGAATAGTAGCTAGACTGAGATGGGGTGGACATGTGGGGCCAGAATGGAGGATGACGCTACCCTGAAAAGATTGCTGTTTGGGTACGTCGAAGTAAAAAGGAAATGTGGGCATCCACGACTTAGATGGGCAGATGAGGTCAAGAGAGATGCAGGTAGCATCATTGGATCCAGAGCTTTGAGGACTATGGCGCAGGACAGAGAAGAGTGGAGGTGACCCCTTGATGTGGCCAGGACCCGTACTGGGCTGTAGAGCCAGTGTTGATTGATGAAAAAAACAAACCAAAAATATGTATATAGATTTGGAACAAAGTTGTATAGCTAAATTATTTATCAATACTTAATAATAATAGCTATTTTTCTATTTTTTCGCCAAAGTGAAGGTTATAGTTATTTACTTTTAATCAACAGGTAGGACTAATAGGCTTAAAAAATGCCTGATCTAATATAAGTTTTCTGTTACTTCGAAGTATACTTTATATCTTATTTTTATTATTAATTTATAAGCTGTAATGTATTTGGCAGAAAATCTATCTATGGCCATCTTTCTAACTTTCTCAGAGAAGGTTTGATTTTAGAAATTTGTTAACTTCTTAAGTAGTGAAATTTAATTTCTATGGTCAATCTACAGATATGTTAAAGATGACAAATGTCATGAAAAGTGATTTATTAGCATCTTTAGGAAACACAAGTCGATAAAACATAAAAGGTTGTGTTGTAATTAAAGTGGAAAAATTACTAGGGACATTAATTAAGGATAAAAAAAAATACATGAATCATTCATTCATATCTTTTTTTTAATGATTTTATTTCAAAAACATGTACATCATCTTTACAATTTAATATGATTTAAGATGTTGACAAATGTAATTATATTAAGGTATAGGCTTTGTTAATGCCAAACAGCAAAGCAACACACTGCTTAAGATTGTTTCAAATAAAACATATGTAATTCATAAACTACCAAACACTTTTAATTTTGTGCCATAATGGACTGTACCATTTCTCCTATATTTAGTTTTCTATATGGTAAAGCTATAACTTATTACATTCATTATAATATATTTATTAACTTGCTAAGATTTAAGAATGTTACACTTTATATGGGGGCACAAGTCATGATATGTTTCGATTATGGTGTTTTTTTATTCATCTATGACCCGTTGTGCTATTTTAAATAAAGAAGGCTAGAGACATCAATGTCTACCATTCATCACAAATATACCGCACAGTCAAGGCCATAGACTTTATGAACCCTTGAACACCCAACAAGGTTGTAAGCTACAGATTGCAGAGCATAGCTAGATTTAAGCGTCTATTTACTTTATTTTAGCAGTTATTCAACATCTTAATGCATTAATTATTAATGTTTCAAAAGAGGCATGGTAATATTAAAATACAATGCAATCTGTAGTTTTAATCCTTTTGCCAATGTAGCAGTCCATTACTAATAATTTTATTTACAACATGGATTTATCCTAACAATGACCCACATCCCACGCTGACATAAACTAAAAATTATAGAATCGAAAAACTCATTGGTTCTTACACAAAATAATTAATTGGTAATAATAAATAAATATAAATCTATAGAATAGAATTTAAAATGAAAATTTGTCAGAGGTGACAAGTATTACAATCAGTACAATGATAGCACTTGACTTAGAATAGATCAATCACAAACAGCGTGAGTTGGAGCCATCTCTGATCCTTGACTTTTCTACTTTTCACAACAAAAGACAATTAGCTAAATATAAACATTTATAGATCCTAGCCTAATTCTGATATGTACGTTTGTCTGATGTGCATTATCTCCATTCAAAAGATAATGCCCCTGTAGCATTTGAGCTGAATTTTTAAAAATGTTAATTTGTCTTAAAATTGTCGCATGTTAATTCTCAATGACATGCAAACATTAATGGACGGATAAATTCCACAGAGCTGTCTATACCTCTATCTTGTTCTAACTCGTACCAACAAAATCTTTTTACTTTCTTATTTATCATTGATTGTCTTTTATAATGAATATATATCTTTCTTGTAAAAATGGTGCAATTAATTTAATGTGCAAATATCTCAAAATTTTCAGCAACGAAATGTATATAAATATAATATAGACGGTTTTGTTTGGTCTGAGTAAACAAGGCACAGTATAGCCGAGTGCTCTGTGTACAAAATATGGCTAAAAGCATAGTTCGCAAAGTTCTCTAAGACATCGCAATAAAATAGATTAGCCTATGCAATGTCAAGCATGTTAAACAGCCGAAAATAACTTTACCATCGACCTGCTATTTTTACCATTGTAATTCTTAATAATAACCTACTTTTTTTTTCTGACATCACATAAGACATACACACAAAAAGCAAAGTTTAAACTATATAACTATTACACTAAAATCTACGATAAATATATTTGGTTAACATCATAACCTTAAATTTAAATAGAATACAACAAGTTAACTAAAGACTCTTTGGGAGGTAAACATGTACATATCATCGGATTTTTTATGTTAAAGCAATGATGCCTCAACAAAATCTTTGGTAAAAAGAATATTTCATGAATAAAAAATAATTATATAACAATGGGTCTTCAAAGCTCCCAATGTAACAAAATATATTATTTTTATCATACATGAAAACGATATTAACCTAAATTACATAAATATTTTAAATTTCTTCTAGAAAAAAAGGGGCATTTCAAAAGTATGAGCCTCGATTCTGCCTCTCAGAACCAAAATTTCTATAAGTTAATGTTCGTTAAATGTTTAGAAATAGTTATCAAAATTCTAATAATTTTTGGGTCGTAATTGGGTCTTATACCACTTAAATTACCATTAACTATTGGAATGTATTTCGACAGACCCGGTAAGGCAGCTAGTGAAACAAACAAGAATTTTTCAATAGTTTTAACAAATCATATACTTAAGAATTATCTTCTAACGCTTTTATAAAGCAAAATATAATGTATGCATTTGTTAGTTTTCTAAACTTATAAATCCTACTATACAATAAATTTACATATATAGCAAAATAAATAACTTGCAACAGAATTATACTTGCAATTAGTACCTACAAAATCATTCATAAAACTAATTATAATTATTTACATAATTTTATTACAACAATCTAAACTGATACTTTGGTCTTGCTGCATTGTTACCTTACGGTATTCTGCATATTAAATAATGAAGAAAATTAGAAATAACTTCAGTCTCCTAGAGTTAAAAAAAAAGAAAAAAAAAAGAAGAAAGATAATATAACTAAAACATATAGAGGCATCCCAATCATAATATAAATAAAGCCATTTACTTCAAGCTAATTAGATAGAAAAAATATTCACCTAGAATCATATTCATTTTAGCATTTAAAAATTTCTTGTCTAAAATAATTTTTAAGAAGATGAAATGCGCTTTTTTTTTGTTTTTTTTTAAGTACACACGTACAATAAGAAAGTAAATAACTATATACAATATTATAGTCACAATTTGTTCATATCAATATTCTTATTGATATGATCTGATATGTATGGACCTTGATATATATAATTTACACTAATATTATATGAATTTTATTGCTATAATAAGATTTATTTCATCAATTGCAAAATAATTAATTTTTAGAAATATGAAAAACAATATGCTCAGTGTTATACAATTATCTTCTTATAAATAAATAATATATATATAATTATATATTAAGTATATATAATATATATATTAAATTTATATATAGATTTATTTATTTATTATAAAGATTTAAGGAAAGGGCACTGTAAACGATGCTTAAGTTATTCTACTTTTATATTAGAAAATCATTTTACCTCCCTTCCAAGAAAATAAAACAATATAGAAATTTTCTATATTTTCCAGATAAGAATATTACTACAACTTTACCTATCACTACAAGTTTATTATTAATTAATTAATCAGAAGTATTGTGTTACCAATATCTACTCATATAGTACATAAAAATGACACAACTATTAAATCAGTTATAAATAGTACAGGCCTCAGATTTGTAATCAAAAATCAGTAGTACTAATATTTCTGGTTATAGCCATCGACCGAATTACCATCTCTTAAATAGCAATCAAAGGGCACCTTTGGTATTTTTATTTTTAATTTTTTTTTAAATTTTTTTATGTTTTTTTATGAGGGCAATTGAACAAGCATGGAGTCCATCATGATTTCATGCTTTGAACTGTTACAGAAAAATATATTTTAAAAACATTTATACTAAAAAGTATGGAAACTTATAAAAAAATGAATATTTTTTTCTTTTCATTTTACTATCTCAGATAAATCTTATTGTCTATCTTGGTCCAATATATATTTGTATTTATAAATAAACAATATAAAAATAATTTAACAAAGAAACAATAAGTGGAAATATGTAATTTGAGAGTAGTTAGAAATATATCCTAGCCAAGATAAACTTTAAAAAGGCAAGATGAAGGTGAATCCATGTTTGCATTGCCCTGCTAGCCTTGCACCGGTTCGACGGTCCCTCTCTCCCAATGTCAGGTATTAGCAATGTGTTGTGCTGATGGCATGTAATTGTAATTAAACCTGTCCATTTTCTTCGATCCTACTGGATCCCTGAAATTAAAAACCAATATTTACTTACAAAAAAATAAAAACATATTTATAAAAAAAGAGAGAAGGCATTGTACAATACCACTATCTGCAAAAATATACAAAAAGCATGTTTGTTTTCTTCAGAATATTTTAAAAAGATTTAATCCAGAAAGGTTTTGGCTGATCTTATATCTTTCAATAATAATTTAGTAATAATATTAATAGTTTAAATTAATCATCCAAAATAATGATTAAGCAACATTACCTACATTAAAGTCATTCTACATTACATTAAAGTCTTATGATATTTATTTTTAAGCATTGAGCCCATTTTCAATGCTGATCCATTCAATTCACTTTATATCCAGATTATCCCTGAATGAATATTTTAAATTACATATATGTCAAATAGGTTTGATAAAACTTCTCTAGAATTATTTTTTTAGGAAAAAATAAAAAAATAGAAATGTAGAAAAATGATACAACATAATAAACACCTTTTTAAACTATTGAATAAGACAGAATCAACTATATGTACATGAAGTAACATACTTTGAGGGAATGAGAAAAACTGGAAAAATACTGTCCAACATTTATCTTAAAATTGTATAGATATTTTGGTAATTAGTACATCGGAAAGCAGAAAAAAATAAGTGACCGTTTTTTCTCTTCCATTATATTGATGAAAAGCTGTCAATTGTACATAATATTCAAAAACCTGGATTGTAATATTCTAAACTTTCAACAAAAAATATGTTGAAATATAGCGATTATTTTTGCAAAAAAAAAAGTGAGAAATATCAACACACGCACATATAAGTTTGGAAAGTCATGGAACTATTTTCATTATTTAACAATATTGTACTTTGTACTTGATGAGTTATGAGGATTTGTGCTTGGTATAATAACGACCAATATTTAGGTTAGCATATTAAAATTTATATTGCAGTATAGTATTACTAATACTTGTAATATTATTTTAAAAGTGGGTCATAGTAAGTATAATAAAAAAGCCTGTAATTTGAGAAACTGTATAATTATGCTGCATTCTATTCAATGACAACAATTAGTTCTCATATTTTTTTCAAAGGAGGAGTACCGTGATCCAACCACCCAAACTATAGAAAAGTACTCACATAAAAGATGGCAGAACTAGAAGTGGATCAAATGAATCATCTCCAATCTCCATACCTGAGATATACAGTCACACAAATAAATTAAACTTGATTGAAAGACACAAATAGGACCAGCAAAAACCTTTCTTAAAATAATAATCAAATGAAAAATAATAAGATTAAATTAAAATCTTAACAACTCCTATTTTAATTATGTATGTAATATAAATATAGATTATAATCAATTCAGGCATATGCTAGTTAAATAAACTGTAATATTTACTTAAACACTTATCATCATGCATCCATAATAAATGTTGAATACATGCACCAGAATAATGTAAAAAATTAATAAAAACCATTAATGTACTCCGGATAAACAAATTGAAAATAATATATAACTTAAATATTGTCAATTAAAGTCGAGCCGAACCATCCAATAATTTAACTGAAAAAATAACCATAAGAAAGTAAAATGCATTTAAAGTTCTATTTATTTCCAAATTAATAATTACAAGCATAACAAAATTACTATCATGAAATAAACATTTACTTTACCAATTATGTGCTAACTGTGTAGTCGCATAATTATAACATTTACTAAAAAGCATATCATAATAAAAATAATAATATATTAGTTACTGAAGGAATTATGATGCATGGGGCTATCCATACATTCAGTCAATAATACATATTCAATAAATATATATAACAAATAAATGAAAAATATATCATGCTAAAAAAACAAAGTATATTTCGGTCTAGTGTTTTGTTTGAAATAATTTTGAAAATAAAAAAAATCTTGGCCAATTTTATTTATAGTAACAGTTAATCAACAACTAATTCAGAAGACTTTTGATTAAAAAATGTAACTGATTTAACTGATAAAAAGTTTTGTTAACCTAATAATATTTTAACATTATAATTTGATTAAAAAAGGGCCACATTACAATTATTGTGGACAATCATGGTATAAACTGTTTTCATTACATTAAATAGAGTGAGTCAGTCCGCACAAACAGCATTAATATGATCAATTTCGGAAAGAAAAAAATTGACTTTCATTAAAAAATGTTTTAAAATTTTCAAAAAGTTCTGAGATTACTAAAAACACAAAATAACACCAATTCATTTATGAGTTAGGCACTAAGTGTTGCATAAACTATATTATATTTCAACTTATACATTTTTATTTCACTGATCACTAAAGGTTCATCATTAGTTGCATTGATGTAAGACTTTGACTGATATAGCTATATTTGATTTCTTTAAAAAAATAAGTTTATGAATTACTTTAAAATTAGAGCAGAACTGTTTATAGAATAAAGGAAGCCAAACATTTCAATATTAAATGATTTAATTATTAAATATCAATTGTTGTTATTATATAAAATATTAGAATAAATAACTATGGCAAATTAAAATAGCAAATGTTTTACTCTTAACCGACCCACCCTATAGAGTAATTTAAACAGTCTCAACATTTAAAAATTCAATCATATTTAGTCAACAAAATTTTACTAATAAATCTTTCTTTTATTTATACATTTAACTAAAAACTTACTGATGTTAGTTAAAATTTCTGCACAAGATTTACATCACTTCTTTCAGTGTCAGCACAATCTGCTTTTGGACAGAAGATTGATGCTTAGTAATAGCCTCTTTTATATTTAGATAACTTGAAAATAGGGCTTCGAACCACTACCTTAACGATAATCAAAATCTAATTATTTCTTTTTGCCATATCAAAATCATACATAATAAAGACACATGCTAGCACTATCTCATTCCCTATTCCCATCTGACTTAAACAATCAACAAATAATGACTAGTAAACACCATCATGAAATAGTTCAGTATTTTGAATATAGAAACATCTCAAAAAGTTATTAGCTAGGACATAGAATATATTTTTGCCGGATGAAAACAGGAATTTTTTTATAAATAAATAAAAAATTATTTTTATATCAGTAATGTAATATGGTTGAAGCCCTGTCAGCATCTGAATAAAACAGGTTTAGAATCTTTTATTATTAAGTAGCAATAGAAATTTATATTTGATTCACAGCAATTTTATTAAAATAATAAAAGAGCATGAATAGGTCAAAAGTCAGCTGAACAGTGGTCATTAGATAAATTATAATGCTTCAAGCTATATGGCGTAATGTTGCCTGATTGTGATGTGTATGTTAATGGGAAGATATAATTGATGAAATAAATAAAGAAAGAATCTAATGACATGGTTGAAATATTGAGCCTGTACCTCAGACATTTTGGTCTTGGCGTACTCAATGCGAATGGCGCCACGATCTGAAGACAAAAGGAAGGATCCCTGGAGGGCGGTCATAGCTCCAGAGGCAGCCTTCACATCTTTGAACTCGACAAATGCAACTGGTTTACCACCTTTGGAGTGAAGCCGTAGGCGACCAAACCCAGGCACGCTACGCATATTTTGACGAAACCATGTCACAGTTGTACCCCTTTCTAAACGCACGCGCACCCCCTAAACTCTCTCCACCCTATGTTAATATTTTTGTTAAATCTGATATATTTGTCTTGCAGACTCTCTCTTAAAAGTAAAAAATAATTAAATAAATTATAAGAAATAATTTTGAACATTAAATTTTTTTCATCACAATAAATAGTGTCCATAATAAAGCTGTTGAATCCAATGACTGAATAGCATCTAATTGATATACATAGATTTGTAGAATTTTGTTTTGGTTTAATAAAAAAGAATTCATTTATTTTTTTTGGTTAGTAAAAAAAACAATCAGATATGAATAATGGCTCTTTTTTATATAATCATTATGAAATTTCAATCATATTAAATATCTATTTATCTGATCTAAACTTTATGCTGTCATGTTTTAGGAATTAATTTTCAATTTGAAGTGAGCTATAAAGCTAAAATCACTATATATTTTCAGAGAAGGGTTGATAAAACTAAAAAAAGAATACAATTTCTGTGTATAGATATCTAACAATTTAAACATAATATATTTATTTGTTTTTAATAAAAAACAAATTAATCAAGCATGATATAGTTATGATCATATGATGATTATAGTTTTTTTTAAATTAAATAAAAACTTGAGAGAGTCTACTCAACTTAAATTTTGAACTTTCAATTTTTTTCGATAAATATTCGTTATCTTAAAGGATAACCTTTATAGATTTAATTAAATAAATTTATTTAAAACCTAATTGTTAATCATGTGTCCCTTATATTAATATTACTTTATCTATTTTCAACAATCAAAATTACTTTAATGGAGGTAGTGCCTTTTATCCCAGATCAGTTTACCTTACAGGCTTGACATAAACATGCTCCTCTTTTTCTCATCCAGTAAGATCACGTTTCAAAAAAGGTCGTGTTGTAAAGCTGCATCTACCCACATGAAGTTGTGTCAAAATCTTAATATATTAATTTTCAAATAAATTCGTATCTTAGGATTTTAAAACTAACATCTTACAATGAATGCATTTAAGTTTAATTAGTTAATTACTTTGTGCTGATTAAAAAAAAATATATGTATATATCAATAAAAATATTATTCTGTTTAAAGGTCAGTCAAGTTAAATTAAATAAATTAAAATTTAAAAGGTTTGGAGGTAAAAGTTATTGTGTAGTTCGTTATTGTGTTACACTTTTGCAAACATAAGAGTTAATTGTTATTCATTTATCAGAATCATATTTAAACTGAAAATTTAAAAAAACAAAACATGGTAATTTCCAATAATAATTTCCCATTTAATGGTTATTTCACATGTTTTGTTTCACAGAGAAATGAAGCTCTGGTTAGAACATCAGTGGTAGCAGTTAGGGGTTGGCAAAAATCACCACATTTTTGACTGGCCTCATCACCCCCTTCCACCAATTACTGGTACTAAGTACATATAAAGTACTTATTTATGATTACTAATAAATGAAATTTATTATTTTTACTTTTTTATTTTTAAAGAGAAAAGATAGGCCCTCGGACGGGATTCGAACCCGGAACCTCTGTCTCTCCATGACAGTGCCCTACCAAGCCACCAAGGCCGCCTGCCGGCAGAGGACAAATCTTTTCTCTTATCTGATCCCATGTCCTCGTGTTCTCGCAACTTTTGCGATGAATACACTAGAACGAAAGTTCTTTGAACATTAATTTAATTTTAGGATTTTATTGACTTATATCATATTACTATTTATAATGTTTTATAATTATTGGTCAATTTTTTGATTTTTAAATATTTTTATTTTTAAAGAGAAAATAAAAATATTTAAAAATAAAAAAATTGACCAATAATTATAAAAAATTATTACTTTTACCTTCAAACCGACATCGAATGGTTCACTTAGAATGATTATCAATAAAAGTTACAAAGACAAATTGTAGTATTGTTGGCGAGAGGTATGAAACCATGGTTTCTTTAGGTTGCTTGGTTTAAGAATATTTTAAAATATACCAAAAAGTGAACATTCCACTCATAAAATTAAATTTTCTTATTTATATTTTTATTAATATAACTTCAATATGAAAGCAATGATTTCCATTGGTGCATAGATCAACTGTAATAATGTTTTAAATGAAATAATTTTAAATACTTCATTATTTCAATTACTAACTTTTTGAAAATGAAATGTAATGAATATAATCCTATTATGTTAGAAAACATAATTAGAAAATTCTGTTATGACCAGCCAAGGTTGATATATTATAAAAAGTACAGATTAAGATCAAACTTCCACTTAAATTATTGTTGATAGAGAGAAAGACTAATTCTTATTATATAAAATAATATGATATTTAAAATTAAAAAATTTCTAAATGTGTGATAAAATAAATGAAAAGAACTTGTTCAAAAAACTAATATTACTTTGTCTGTTTATTACTTTTATTCTGCTGTTTAAATTTACTATCATACTCATATTTACTTGGGTGTATTGAGAAAAAAAAATATTAGAAAAAAATAAAAGATATAATCGGAGTTTTTATTCACCCTAATTTTAAACTGGTAAAATTGTCCCTGCTTGATTAAGCTTAAATTGTTTATTGTTATTTGTACATCTATATAACAATATTTTTTTAATAGATGTATTTATTTGTTATTATTGAGATTGATTAGTTGTGTTTTGAGATTTTATACTATACCTTGTTCATTTATCAACAAAAAATTGCTTTTCTTAACAGTAAATAATAAATAAAAGTAAATGTAGGTTTATTTTCTTTTTGTCATATATACAAATTGTATCTAATAAAAGAAAAATATGATATTTTCATTAAAATTGAAATGGAATATGATGAATTGAAATTCAACTGAAAATATATGTACTACCAATTCTTTTTTCTTTTTTTATGAAGGGGTTTGAACATTTAAATGTGCCATTTCTAACACCGAGGACCATTACTTCAATATATGAATCCACAAAAGAAAACATATCCTGCATTTGAGGACTTCTAACCTATAAAAGGTTGAAATTTTTTTTGAGCTTGAGGAAAAATATTTTAGATTTGTTTCATTAAATTGTCAGCTCTGTTGTGGCACAGCGTTCTCCAGAAAACATGCTTTAATTATTGTTCGAGTACTGATCTGAATTCAATGATTTTTTTTCATATATGCTCAACTATAATGCCTAATGATTATCGTGCTTTGCCCTTACTCATATAAAAAGACCTATCAATATGGCAAAAAAATTGCTTGCCTATTAATAAATAATAATGGGAATCCAACCATTTTTAACTAGTCCAAAGACTATATGCCCCAGAAAATTTGAATTAAAAATTTGAAGGATGATTAAATTGCTTTAGTGTGCTTAGAACCGAATGTGATAAAGAATTTTTGTCAAAAATGTTTGTCCTAGATTGACCATATGATCTATAGAAAATCATGTTTTGAGCATTTAGAGTTTAGAGAAAATCATGTTTCTTTCTACAGACACGCTTGATTTGGTACAAAGGCATGATAAGCTAAACATTCTCTGATTCACTAGGCTTCGAAGATCATAGATCTTTCGAAAACATCATATAAAAAAGTTTTCTTGAAAGCAATACTTTCCTGAGAGTGGAAATTTTTCTATGTATGTAGGTACGTCTATATATTAAATTGCATATGTATGTGTAATAGATCATCAATAATCCAAACTAGCGTCGTCAACTGTAGTTCAGATAATCAAACCAGATAACTGAAATTGTCTTAAAGGAATAAAGAATGCCAATCAACACAAAAACCTTTTGTATCAACACAAGCTTTTATTGTGTAGCACTTAAGTTAAAAAAAGAAAACATGTATGTTGTTCAAAAAATTAACGTCAATAATAATAAGTATGTACATAGCAGCAGCGCCGGCTCTAGCCCATGTCGCGCCCTTGTGCAATCGTGATCTAGGCGACCTCTAGTAGGCACGCGATTAAAATTGAACACTTACAGTTATGCAAGGTGTTGACAAAAAATGGCAAATTCCCTAAAGAGGTTAATGTGCCATTGAAACTAAACAAATTTTGCTATGGGATCAACATGAAATAAAAATTTTTGAGACCCTGAGACGCCTCGCAGCGCCCCTTGAGACACAGCGCCCGTGTGCCCCGCACATCCTGCACATAAGTTAAAGCCCGGCCCTGCATAGCAAAATAAAAGGCAGTGAAACAAAGAAAGTTGTAATATTAGTATGTTCCAATTTTGACTTCTTCTTCATGGAAGCTAAGTCTCTAATTCTTTTAAGTATAACATTTTGGTATCAAGTAATAGTTCCAGGAAATAAAATTTTAGAAAAAATACTCTTCAAACTTATTTTATAGGAATTTTATAACAAAGTTAATCTCTCTTTGTGTCTCCGCAAAGCCTGTTCGGAATATAAATATACTTGTACTATAAAATTTGTTCTGTACATATTAAATTGTTAATATGCATAAAATATTAAACTATCCTATACATCATACTGTCTTTTTTTTACATCAGTTATATAATAAGATAAAAAAATATGCGACAAGGAATGTTCACTCTGCTCGAATGGAACCCTTTTAGGGAATGCCTTTGTTAACAACAGTTAAGTTGCATAGATTTTTAAGAAATGACTCGGTAGATTTTATTATTTTTATATATTAGGGTTCATCTATTGTTTCACAAAAGGCAGTGAAAGCGCTCGAATAATTTTCAAATTTAAGATTGGATAAACCCCCATTCAAATCTTATTGCAATGAATACCGAGACTTGCATTGTATGGAATATAGGCAACTGTGGTGGCAAATGGAAACTTATATTGTACATTTTTTTCCCTAAAAGTTTATATTAATTACTAATTGATAATAATAATAAGATTTACGCATGAATATTTTTTATTTTCTTCCATGGTAGTTCACTTGTTTCTATTTGATTAAGAACTACATGTTTGAATTTCATAGAATATTGTATAAACAACCTTCTTCTAATAATGAGTAACATTAGTAAATGACTATATTAAATTTGAAACGCCTTATTCAGTAATCAAATAATAATATTGAAAAAGTTAAAACATAATATGTTTCTAAAAGTAATTCAATTAATAAGTTAACAATATTCCTTCCAAAAGCAGTTAATTTACTTTCAGTAAATAAAAACAATAATGCTCCAATTCAAAGTTCAATGCTAATATGTGTTTAGTCCAGTTATAGTTGAAGGTTAGTTAGAATAGAATGGTTAGTTTGGCAGCTTTTAGATGCCTCAAGAAAAAAAAGATAAAAATAAAATAAGTGACTGGAAGTGAGAATAAGTGAGAGTAAAAGAGGTGCATGTATAGCTTATGATGCAAGCCGTTCCCCGAAATACTCTACTGTGAGACAGACTCTAGGGGGTGAGAGGAGGTGCGGTGTGTTTGCAGGGGTGAATTAGTGCGATCAGTAGGTGGCGTGTTAATATTTGAAGCTGGCATGCCTACGACTACTGTGCAATAAATCATTTCAGAATTTCAATGCCATCAATTATTACAAATATTCATTCATATTTTAAATATATGAAAGTGTATCAGATTCAGTTGATTATTTTTAATGTAAAGAACACTTTATTTGAATTTTTGCCCTTCATAAAGTTGACTTAAATTATTTAAATATTTCCACAAGGCAATAAATTCCTCAATGCTCCGTCATAAACCTTATTACCTTAGTCATTAATTACTGTATAAGACAATGAAATTATTTGAGTGTGCCTTCTAACAACAGTTTCTAATGGTCAAATAAAAAATAAGTCAAAAGCTTTGTAGATCACTTTTGAAAATAAAAATGTGTACAAATATTTATTTCACAAAATTTTTAACACAAAAGTTTTAACTAACAAAATTAATAAAATGTTTTAGTTTAACTTTATGTTGAGTGATATATTTTTGTACCATTTGAATGACAAAATAACTTTATATTGTTGTCACAATCTCATTATATACCAAATTTTTATTTAAATAACATATTTAGGCGTATATACATTTTCTAATGGTTACAAATAATTTCATTGACATCCAGAGAATGATCACTGATACCAAATGATAAATGTTAGGCATTGAAATATCAGTACTCAAGTTAAATGAAAATCAAAAGATTCTACTAATCATGTGCACATATGCACACCAATGTTAAAAAGTCACCAAATAATTTTTCAAACATCAAACAATAAAACTTTGAACCAAAAAATAAATAACATTTATATTGCCAGTAGTATTTTTTTTTTGTGAATAAACATACACGCACACATACAAAACACACTTATTATTATAAAATTATAAATGATAGTTAAAATAATTGTAAAAATACTAAAAACTTAAACCTAAATTATCTTTCCTATAATATTTACTCAATATTTATAAGTTATTAGTAAAAATGAGAAATATAGGAGATACAGATTTACATTCTCATTTTTACTTTAAATTAAATTAAAATGCTGAATATTACATCCCTTTATGAGCTAAAAAAATAAAGAAGCCTTAAATATTTGGTTTTAAAATTTATTTAGACGCTAAAATATATTTATATTCTCACATTTATTACTATTTGGCCTAGTTCATAGATAATTAGTGCTAAATATTGATTACTTTACTTGTGAGTATCAACTATAACAAACTCATGGAGACCTTTATACAAAAATTTAAGTTTTAAACAAGTTTCAAATATCTTGCATCAAGAACAACTTTGAAGTTATTTTTCTCAGAATTTTCACAACTGTTGTAGAAATCATGTAAAAAGCTGAAAGTGAAGAAAGTAATTTTTCGATCAACAGTTAAGAGACCAGATGAAAAAAAGCCATGAAATAAAGAAAATTAACATTCGAGTAAGCTGAGATATATTCAATAAAACATTTATTCACAGTCAAATTAGTCTAGGTTTGATTATTAAGAGTGAGCCAAAATCATCTAGGAAGTAAAATCACAGTTAGACAAAAGTATTATTGTCCATGATTACTAATAACCATATCCCAAACTATAAATAGAAATAACTAGAAATGGTTTCATTCTTTCCACATATCTCAATTCATTAATCATCGATATTGAAACAAAAAACTGGCAGAAAATACGAATTAGCACTAAACTGTATAAACTAGACCTTATTATATGAACTATTTTATTTTTAAAATCTTAAAAAATTACATTATAATTTTATTTTTATTTGTATTCTCTGATCGATGGATTTATTATAAATGTATTTCAAATTACATTTAGATATTTTCAAAATCTTATAATCTATGGCTCTTACTTTGGAAAAATAGTTAAAACGACTTATTAGAGAAGAATTGGTCGACTGTATCTTCTAATATAAGGAAGAAATAGTTGGGGGTGCATTCAATGAAAACACCAAAATAAGTTATGCTTATTTTGGTGTTTTCATTGACTGCACCCCCAACTATTTCTTCCTTATAAAACGACTTATTGATTGTTTTTTCGTGTAGTTGTAAATAAATAACCATACTCCTTAACATACAAAATAAAGTGCCATTTTAAATGAATATCAACAAACTGAAGAAGTTTAAATTTAGGTTTATAAAGATGATTTAAATTTACTTAATTTAAATAAAGTAATAAACACAATTTTTATCTAGTTTTATATTAATGGTTATTGCTGTCGATGGTTATTTTAGCCTGGTATAAGTCAAGTATACATAAAAAACATTATATAAAAATTAAAAATATTTAAAGTAATATAGCTCATTTTTCCAGTTGATTTAATTTTTATTGATTTAAATGTATGGTTTTAAAGATCAAATTGTCCTATAGATCCTGTACTAGTATTCGAAAATAAAAAAACCCTACAAAAAACAAAATAAAATTAAATACAGCAAAGCTCATTTCTTTTATTAATCAGGAACTTTTTGTTCTAAAAATATTTATTATAGTGGAATTTAAAAGAAAAATAAATGTTTCTAAAAAAACTAAAATTGACTTTCAGAAAAAAAAATTTTTTTTCCAGCTTTCCTCTAAGACAGATTTGTACTATTTGACTCCACAAAAAATATAAAACAACACATATATTAAGTGCAATAATACTGAATGAAAAACATGTAAAGCAACATATCTGCACCAATTTTAGTGTTCATAATTTCACCACATCTTGGTACACAATTACTACAAATGAAACTACACCTGTGAAGAAATAATATTAAAAATTAAACACAAGTGTATTACAGTTGTGAACGGATTTGTGAGTAGGGGGTGAGAACTCCAATTTTTTCTTCTGACGGTGTGACACAAGTGTTCATAATTTAACTGCGACAATTTTACAACACAGACTACTTTGTGAATTGAAAACGTGTTTTAGAGTATGTGTGCAAGTATCACTACAAACACCAAATGTGTGTCCATAAATCTGAAACTCTTATCAACCATTTTTATTATCTTTAAACGGCTGTAACTAAATTTTATATTTTATTTTTCAAAGATTAATCTAATTTCCTGCGTAGATAAGAGTTTGACACAACATACTACTTACATAATAATACAATCACCTTCTCAACATGGAGTAGTCTGCCTTCTTGCTGGCAGGCTTCTACACAAACCATACCCTTTGTTAGGTGTATTAACTTCCAAAATCACATTTCCTTTTATGGTTACATCAAAGATAAAAAATTTTAAAGTAAATTTACTATTTCTTATATCTTACTTCGTGAGAAAAAAGAGAAGAATTTAAGAGTTACTGAAAAAAGCAATGCTTGCTATTGATATTTTTAAACTTTGGAAAGGTAGCATAAGTATATTTTACTCCATTCAATAATAATTATCTCTACGCCTTTCATAAAAAAATATAGGAAGAAATATCCCAATCTTTTCTAATAATATTTGCCATAATATCACACAAGTTAAGAGATAATTTCAATAAAAACTAAATGAGCAAACAGTTAAAATACCAATCTGTTCCAGTTTCGTAAATATTTTTGAACATTGTATTAATTAACTTAGTATAGTTATCTAGTTATAATTTATCTATAAGAGAGATCATCAGTGAGATATACAGTATGTGTATTTTATTTTCTGAACTTGCTAAGAAGAAATATTAAAAATTTATTACATATACCATTTTCCATGGATGTATTAATTTTTAACCCAACTTTTTTTTTTCCCCCTTCCTGCCATCACTGGCATACAGAGTTTTTTTTTTTTTAACCCAACTGTAGACATGAGTGAATGGAGGTACAATGCTACAAAGTTCCAATAATATATCTATTTTTAAAAATTAAAAGTGGTACTTATGCTCCCCTTGTAATACAAACAACCCAATTCACTTGGTTAATCTCATGATAAATCTGGATTTCAGGTAGAACAGAACATGTATTAAAAAAAAAGTTGGTCTTAAACAAAAATAGAATATGGGTGAAATTTGATAAAATTCGATAACAGATAACTTTTCTTCAATCGGAAATAATTAGGAGTATTATAAAAATACATTTTATCACAAGTAAACGGAAATAGTAGAAGGAATACCAAAATTCCTATAACATACCATACAATATACCTAAAACATATCATCAAAGTTGGATTAATGGTATTATATGAATTTAATTACAGAGACATAAACATACTGACATGAAACTAATGTCATTTGTTTTCCACAAAGTGTGAAAAACAAATGGAAATTTCCGATTTTTGTATAATAACACATTCATCAACTAATGTCTACAATTACATTAACCCATAATTATTTCTATTTATTTACTTTTTTTTTCAAATGAATGAAAATATGATGATTAAAAGATGAGAGCATAACATCATAAAGTTGTAAAAACTATTTTGTCCTGCAAATAGAAGTTTTAGAAAATATAAGTTACATAGAAATAATTAGGATGGTATATGTCTGTACTGAAAATTTACTTAAATGTATCACATGGTTTTATTGTCTTTTCACGTAATAAAATGTAAAGGAGTAAAATCTACTGATCCCTACCTTAACAAAGCAATAACCATTTTAGGGTATATCGAGAGGCTCATACAAAAAAAAAATCAATAATAGTGATTTTAGTGTTAGCAATAAGCGTTGTCATGTGCATAAATTGTGTCAACGGTGGCATTTCCTTTGCTGCTATTATTTGTATATAGCATTGGAAATAAATAAATTATAGCCTTATGGTATACTAAGGAATCACAGCTGAAGCTTGAAAAATATACATATCAATAGCGACCTGACCAATTGGTAATAGTACAATACATTAGTATTGAATAACTTACCGAATACATAAATTTATTAAGTTGTATTAACACAAAGCGAAGTATTATAGAATTAAGTATTACTTTTAAATAGATGATGAAATTTAATTAATATACCTTAGAAAATGCATTAATTAAACTTTCTTCAACAATTCTTAAAAAAAAAAAAAATAAAAGAAGAAATAATTTACAAACAATATATATATATATATATATATTTATAACAAAAAAATTCATCCTGTCAAGAATTCTTGAGCAGAGTAAAATAAATTTTATAATCCATATTTTATTAGTTATTGAAATAGAAATTTATTTTTATTTCATATTTTATTAGTTATGACATAGAAAGCTATTTCTCTACTGTGATATGTAAAACTATATGTGGAAATTTATTGTTTTAAAATCGGAAATATATTTTTTAAACCTGTTTTTCATATAGACAATTCTAATATAACATTGTTATATCATGAAAAATAGTAGATCTATTCAATTTGCTCCTGTTATACTGGTTATCATTTAAATAAATGTTAGCCAATGATTATTTCTTAAACATCAACAACCTTTGTATTTTTCCTTACAAATTATTTTTTTTAAACATTTGAAACGAAATATTATTTCAATAATTTATTCATGCCCATGACTATGAAATATTATTTCGAATTTTTTAATACAATATTAAACATGATTATACAAGTGATATCAGTAATATCCTAATTAGTATAAAATAAGTAAGGAATTATTATGGCTCTGTGTGTGTTACAATTTTTTGTTAAATATTCTGTGAGAATATTCATAATAGATAATTTAATAAATTACTAAAACTTAAAAAAAAAACAATTTGATATAATTACCTGCTAAATATTTCCTTAAGTTCATGTTCTGAAACAAACTGGCCAAGATTAGCGACAAACAATGTAGAGCAGGGCCCATTATTGGGGATCGTGCCTGCTGGAGTCGGAGAGGATGCAACTGGAGAGGCTAGCGCTGGAGATGGTAGAAAGTGAGGGAGTGAGTGAGTCAATGGCGGTGCTGCGCCTCCCATCTGGAGTGCCTGATTGTTAAGAAGTGACAAAAGATGTTATGGTTAAGCAGGTAAAACGATCACCTTCTAATAAAAAATGAAATTGAGTTTTATTTATCATTAACTAAATAAATATTTAAAATACAAAAAAAATACTATACATGTTCATAAGAACTTATTACTTAAATTAGCCTCAACAATAGTTAGTTAGTTCTTCAAATAATTTTTATAAAGTAACATCAATAAATAAAATTGTATTCCCAAACTTGGAAAAAATTTTAACATATTATATTACAAGAGGAGTTTTGTGTCAAAAGCAGTTAACTCTGAAATAAAAAAAAAATTACTTTTTCACATTTTTTGTTTTTTCAAGTCAAGAAATTTTATGATCTCGAAACTTCAGGTTCAAAACCGAACTTAAACCATGAAAAAATAGGGTGGCAAAGTGTTGTGTTAGACAAAGTAGCTTGACTAAAATTGAAAAAAAATGTGAAAAAGTCAATAGTTGAAATTTCAAAGTTATCCACTATCAATCCCTAGCCCCTCATATATTCCTTATTATAGGAAAAAAAATGTATGGTTAATGTAAGGAAATAAATGTATCATCACTATTTTCTATGCTACCTGTAATACAAAAGTATCATTATAATTAATTGTCTTGATCTTTTTATTATGCATTAAATTGATAGTTCTAGTATGAATCTCATCATTTTTCTAACCAGCCCTTCAATATTAGAGAAGCAAGTAGTAGTTGGTGTATACATTTTACCTCACAACCTTAATTTTATTATTTTAAGCCCAAATGTATGTTTAATTTCCAAATTAAAGCTTCACTATCTTTATGTGACTGAAAAAACTTGTACATGTCTAAGCAATTTTCGAAAAAAACATAATGACAAGAAGTCATAAAATAAATTTGTAAGTGAGTAACTAAGCCATATAAATAATTTAACTATTTATAAAAACATTAAAACCAATGATAAAAGTAGTTTAATACAATAAAGAGCAAAACAAATATTTGAGGTATCTGGTTTTGAAACTTTTAAATTAATCAGCTTTGATTTTAGCTGATAAACATGAAAGTAAGAATTAAAAACTGAATTATAGTAAATTTAAATTATAGTGAATGATAGTAAAGTCTGAATTGCAAAAATAAGTATTTATTATAATTATTTTTTTTTAGAAAACTGAACACCCACTGATCACTTGATGAAAAGTTAATAACAAAAGTTCTACGTTTAATACGCAGCACCAAATTGAGATTAAAAAAGTAAGTAAATTGCATTATTTCAATAAAAAAATATCTATTAAAATATTGATATAACAGCTTAATAATTTATTGAGCAATTGAGATTAATTGAGCTTCATTTTTATATGTTTTGAGGTATGAATCTTGTAACTTCTGTTGAAATATTTCAAGTCGGAAGAACCCATGCATAACTTTGCTTCTAATGTTATCAACAGCCATGTACTTCACACAAAATCAGGCATTTATATAATATACAGTAAAACATCAACAATCCAATGATCATCGACCTTATTTCCAGTCATGACAAAAATATTTAATATATAAAGTATTTATAAAACTATAATGTATTATTTATTTATTATTTTACCTGTATTTAAATATTTATTTGTCATAAATTAATGAAAAAATCTTCTATCTATATTATCTGATTATCCATGTTTAGTGATTAAGTTTTACTGTATTATAGATATCACTGAAAAACATTGATAACTGCACCACCAGGAAAAGAAAACATGTTATTCTATTAAAATAATCATAAAATATGTTTATTTTGTCAATCCTATTCCTAACATATAATTTTATAAATAATTATTATTACAAACTATCAAAGGTTTCTTTTTCTGCTAAGCAGTAACCAATGGTTTGCAACAAACTGACCAAGGTAATCTATATCAGATATTTTAAAAGCCTAAAACATATAGCTTTCATAACTTATTCAATACAATTATCCATTTGTATTCATGGATTTTTCAGATCATGCATAAGTCAGATTGACAATACAGCCCCTTTTATTAGGGTACAGGCAAACAGAAAACAACATATAACATTAAATTGAGAAAAAAAATACAGGAGACAAGCAAGCTAAGTGGGAATTAGATATTTCAGAGTTGCACTGTTTCACGAACTCGAAGTAACGAAGTTAACTGATGTAATGTAAATACACATATATGTACAGATTTAAGAGCATATAACCACTTCATCTTAAAGATTGTTTGTTTTCTTCTCACACAGGTACTTGAGTAAGTTTTATTTAATATTTTACAAAGCAAAAGCAACATGCTATATCATTTCACTTCAGCGAATGAGTAATAAAATTTCTAGAGTCAACCTAATTTTTTAGCAATTCTTCATAGTATTAGTTTTGTGTGATTGGTGATAGTATGATGGAAACATGTACTGTGAATATTACCTGGATTTAAAGGAGTTGTGAACAAGTGCAAAGTGGAATTAAAGAAAAATCAAACAAAAAGAAAAAAGAAAGAAAATGAATACTAATGCAAAATGAATTGAGTGAGTGGAATGAAGATTTAGGGATAGATTAACCTGAAGGTAATACATAGCGAAACAGAATTAGAAAATATAATGTACTAAACTAATAGGAACCAATATAAATTAATATTTCTCAACTAACTTCATCAAATGCAGAAAATTTTGTTTATTGTTATTTTCTCTATCACAAAGAAAACCATAAAAAACAGATTTATAATATCCACCTAATAATAAATATTATCAATAATAATAATTATTATCTTATAAATCAACTCAAAAATAAGATTCTTTTATTTTTTTCAGTTGGTTCAATCAGCCACAAAGGGCTTTAGCCATGAGTTGTGACATACAAATGTCTGGTAGGAAACAGCAAAATTAAAAAACGTACAATTTTTTTAAGATATCTTAAATTTTAAAACGAAAAATTGGCTAATTTTTATGTGGAAGAGTGTCATAAAAGTAATTCAAAAGTAACTACTTTATTTTAATATTTAAATAGTTAAAGATTAGCATTGATCACTAAAATCATAAATTGAGATTCTGGTTACATCAAATTACAAGAATCACTGTAGAAAAAACAATACCATTGTAACAAAACTTAGTTTTGAAGAAAATAAATAAATAAATGATATTTATTTACAAAAGAACTATAAAAAAATATCCACAGATTCTATAAAAAATACCATTTAAGGTTATGAATAGAATAATTAAAAAAAAACAGTATTAAAAGAAAAAAAAAAGGGAAGGGTTACAACCAATAATAATATTAATGAAAAAGAAGGCTGATAAAAAAAGGATAATTTTTGGGTGCAATACATGCGGTTAAATGTCTCTTAAATATACTAAGAAGCAATGTGCATTCATTCGGTGTCAGGATAAGGGTGGAATAAGCCAGCTATCAGTCTAAAAGAATGGATCAAAAAAAAGAAGAAAAGGTTTCGCTATGTAGCCTAATAATAAAAACTGTTGGGATTGGTAAAGCAGGGGTACAATACAGGAGAGCCAAAACAGAAACTCTTGGGTGCATGTCGGTGTCTCTCTCTCTCTCTCTAGTTGTCTGTATCGACATTACATGGTGGTATGGGGCGTCGGCCACACTCTCCTGCTTGTCTCCAGATAGTCAAAGATAGGAACGTACTGGGACCTGGGGGTGAAGAGCTGGATGGACCAGTGTGGCATGCTGGAGAGCAGTTCCTGGTAGTTCTGCGGCATAAGCTAGGGGGTGAGGCCAAAGCTCAGGTCCACCGGTGAAGAAAGGCCCACCCAAGTCTGTAACAGTAATAAATAAATATCACAGACCACAAAAAGATTTATATTTGTGAAAAATATATATATTTTTCTCACTTAAATATAAAAAATAAAGTAGATTACTCATTTTCTATGTCAAAATAAATTTAGAATATTGTGATATAAAGAAAATTTCAAGAAAAGGCTCTATTTCAGAATAAAGTACACAAGTATAAGAATCAAGATTCATTTTTAGTGTTTAAATATCTTTCAGCATTTATCATCATATATCAATAACTTTATTTATTATTTTCAATTCACCATTGTTTTAATATAAATATTTTCATTATATCTCATATTTCAACATTTCACAGAGTAATTTATAGACCTTGATAGTTATTCACATAATTGTATTTTTACTTCTGCACTTTATTGTAAAATATGGGTAATACAAACAACCATGTTTCAGAAAGAGACATCAATAAAAAATTAAAAAAAGGTGAGAATGCTTAACCTGCTAATTACTTCTATAGAAAATTTGGACATTACAACAGTGTAATGTTATGTTTCTTATCTAATCTTATACAGATTACTGAGAAAGTTACATAAAGACAATAGCAAATCTAAAAGAAAAAAATAAATGAAAAACTAAAAACCATTAAGATGTTGATTTATTTCTTGATGTTAAGATGTTGATGTTATATCTGTGGCACCTGTGCATAGTGGGCTAAGTCGAATTTTGTGAATTTCAAGCTATCTACTTAGAATCGTAATTTTTTTCTCTTTCCTTGTGTCTAACACGCTAAGTGTTCCGTCCATTGCAATGAAGGATATTCCTTTGTGAATCGTAGGCTGACACTCCCATCTGAACTTTAAAATAAGTTCAGAAAAATTAGGATTCTAAGTAGATAGCTTGAAATTCACAAAATTCGACTTAGCTCATTATGCACAGATGCCACAGATATAGCAGTAGATTCTTGTTCATAAAAAGAAATGAAATAATATTTCACCATTAGATCTTCATACGAGCCAATTTATTGGGAATTATTCTGTTTACTATATCCCCATAAAAAAAATTTAAAAAGTGAGATGAAAAAAATTACCATTTTAGAAAGAGGTTGTGTGGGCACAACAATTAATATCTTTACAGTAGACTAAACATGAGAAAAAACATTAGTAATTAAATTTTTAATATTTCAATAAATGTACACAAAATAAACTAATTCATTCACATTATTCATCAAAGTTAATAGTAAAATATTGATTGCATGGATGGAATGAGGAAGAAATTGGTTGTATAGTATTTGATCTATCTGAAGGTTTGATGATATTTGAATTTAAAAAAAAAATAGACAAACACTATCCATTCTGATTCTATCCTTGTCAAAATAGGTCTATTTATTTTGATTCTTATATAATACACTGGACTGCAATACAATGTAATTATTATCATTGAAAAAAACCAGCTTCCAGCCATTGGCCATGGAGGATAGTTGATCCCCAAGAAAAAGAATAAAAATTTAATTATTACTATACATTTTTATGAGGTATCTATGCTTGGTTTTTGCTAACTGTTTAGGATAAGTTTTTTTGTTTTGTTTTTAGATTTGTGTAACTGATTTGTGATTGTTGTTTTTTGCAGAGTTTTGACTTTTAATTTTTTTTAAAGTTATATAGGATGTTGATGCTTTTTAAAGTATTGAAAATGACATTTAAGTGCCGAAACGTCCTTGTTTAAAAGAATAAATGAATTGACTAGAAGCTGGTTTTTTTCAATGATAATAATTAAATAGGTCTATTTTTGAATTATTGATATAATAAATAAATAGTTACAATTTTGAAGGTTTTATTTATGTCCTTTCTGCTAATGAACTTAAATAAAATGATCAAATATTAGATAATTTTAGCGGTTTTCGTTTGCGAAGAACCACTATCACTAGATTAAAGACCTCAAACATTTGCTAATTGTAAAATTACTAAAATAAAATTAATAGATGATTTATTTTGGTTGTTTGGAAGTGAAAGAATAAAAAAAGTAGTGATTATTTTGTGATTTGTGGTACAGTGATTGTCACGTTGCTTTGTAGGGATCTGCTAATAAATTTGTACAAAATAATTACCTTATACATATAAAATAGTTGATTTTATTTTAGAAGATCCCATTTTATTCAAATGCAAATACTGATAGTCATAATTTGTATCAGAGAAAAAAAAATTTGGTCAACAATTTATTCCTGAACTCCATCATAAAAAAAATATTAAAACGATAAAAAAGAAACTTGCTGCTCAGATGTAATTTGAATGCGAAAGAAATTTGATGTGCAGATATAGTTAGAAACAGTGCAGGTTTGAGAAAACCTGATTTTTAATAAAACATATTTTGAGGAGCGGGGGGAGGAGTAAAAAATCTTTGTACTCAGACAATCACAGATAATACAAGAATTAATCCATTAAAGCAAAATTTAAAAGTATATGTATGTCACTGATAAATTCTCAAATGACATTTCCAGAGAATTCTGACATATCTGAAGTATACAAAATGTTCAATAATATATCTTTATGGGCCTATTAGAAATATAAGCAGGGCTAGAATATGATATACATTAAATGATTTATAACAATGATGCAGATGTACAAGGAGCCAGGTCATGTACAGAGGTCGTTGCCATCTGTATAGAGGGCAATTATTTGAATTATAGCAGATACAAATAACAGCATATAGAGGAGAAAAAAACAGCTATTACTGTATCCATTTCTCACCATCGCAGTAAATATTTATGTTTAAATATAACTTATTATACACATGCAAGAAATTAAATAAATAAATAAATAATTACAGATAAAAAAGATAATATATATGAATATAAATAAATATAAACTTAATATTAAGTAATTAGAATGTATTTTCTAAGTAATTACAATTACATAGGTAGCCCTTCGCCAAGGAGATTTGAAAATGATAATCGTTAATAGAACCATTGCCAGTGTTACCAAAACACAGCAAACTAAAATAGAATCCCTCAAACCACTTATTATTTATACAGATGAGATATAAAGAAACATAAATATAAAAGGAGGATACTAAATCCTTGTGATGATAAAGATGAGGAAAGATGTGAACAAGAAGTGCAGGCTGGTGTGAGTAGCCTTGTGTTTATGTAAATTTTTTCAGGGCTTTTCCCCCCAGGCTACTATTACAACTATTGAAAGTGTGTACAATATAGTTAGAAGCAAAGCCTTTATTATTAAAAAAAAAATAGAAATAGTACATACATTCTAAGAAAATATTAGTTCGTCTTATATTGAAAATGTATAAACAAAATTTTACTAAATAATAGGTAATAGATTAGTTTGAATATTAACTATTTAAATAATTTTAGAAAAGATACTGAAGTTATAATTTTCAGTATACATATTATGATCAAGTTTAATCAGCAAATGGAATTTTTGATTTTTTAAAAATCTTTTTGTATGCTTTACATTCTTTTAGGTATTATTAAAAATATTTTTCTAATTACCTTATAAAAAAAGATGTAGACATGATATGTTAAAAATAAATTTAAACATTTTTAGCTCCCTTTCCTAATTAAACCTATATAAACAAAATTTAGAGCTCCCACTGTGGTAATGTCTGATTAGTCATAGCAGTATAAAGTGACGATAAATAAATAAACAAACAAACACATATTTTTAGCAAGGGCTAAAATAAATTAAAAAGGCTTATATGTAAAAATATTCAAGGAGTACTTTAACCAAAGATTTGACTCTTTGCATAAACAATTATGTGATGAATAGTTCAATATGAAGTATAGCAATATTTCAAAAAATGTATCAGAAACATAACAAAAATAAAAAAAATATTAAATATTAGGATGAAAATGTTAAATTTTGTTTGCTTTTAAATTTGATTCAATTGTAAGTACTACTTATTACTGTAGTCCTGATTTTCTATTTCTTATGTTATAATCATATCAAGCTTTCTTAGCACAAAGAAAGGCCGAAATTTAAATGTTTTTTGCAAAGCTTACAATAAATTTAAAAATTGCTTAGATGTAAAAATATTCAAGGAGTGCTTCGACCAATGATTAGACTCTTTGCAAAAATAATTAAATATAGAATAGTTCAATGGGAGCAATATGAAGTATAAAATTAAAATGATTGACAGGCACACATTAATGCAATATCTTTCATTTCTGTGTGTTTTGTTTATTATTGCAACCCCAACCTTATGATTAAGCTCATCTATAATTCTATGATAATAATTCTATAATTTTTTTTTTAAACCGACAAAAAATTTTTGTTTTGCAAGAGATGAAACATATAAGAATGTTATAAGCAACAGAAGAGGTGTAATGGAAGGAGACAATAAAGATTAAACTAAGGCTTGCTTCTGGTGTTGTTACAGAGAATTGTATATATGTTGAGAGTGTATATGGAATATGTACGAAAAGGAAGACAATTGGCCTGAGAGGAACAGCCGAGATGGTGGTTACTTACGTCCAGTGAGTGGGTGCATGAGAGTCGGATGTGAGTTGGTGAGGCTTGCAGAGGGCTGCTTGGGCTTGCTGACCTTGGTGTTGCTTTTCGCGAACTCCAGCCGGATCGTCTGCGGCATATCTGGGTCGAAACGGACCCCCTGCTGCAATCACAGTGCCCCAAGTCAAACAAAAATCCCCTCAAAGCTCAGTGGAGCAAAAGGAAAAATGAACAAAAAAACAAAATTTTTTTCTTTTTAAAAATGAAAAAAAAATTCTGCCATCACCCCGAACCGCTTTGGACCACTTCCTTACGTAGCCGCTCTTTGCCAGAAGATAAAAAATATGGAAGATACTGAAAGTGAGATCCGTGAAATGAAGACTCACTTGACTGGATCCTCTGTGACTAATGAACGGATGTAATGAAAAAAGAGATAAAGAAAAAAAAAATTCAAACGTTAAACTAAAAGTTTTGGATGCATCAGTTGTGACAAATTAAAGGACTACTAAAACTATGATATCAAATTAATAATGACTAAGATATTTTTAGTAATAAAAATAGGGCATTGCTATTACTATTGCTAATAGGCACAAATATAAACTTTTGATTCTAAGATCTTTATAAGTAAATTCTGCCTTACAAAGATAACTGGTCCGCTGCTAAAGATAAGTGTAATAATAGTAGTGCATTTAATTAAGATAACCGAAATTAATGTTATGAGGAATTCTTAAGGAAATTTAGTAATATTTGATTGCAAAATTTATCTATTTGTTAACTAATATGATATTACTTTGAATTTGACTAATTTGTTTGTTTATCACGTAGGGAGGAATTAAATCAGTACCTAAATTATGTGCATTGCTTGAGCATAGAGGAGTATAGATAGATAATATTTACAGATATTAATTATAACGAGAAATTCAATGCTACTAGAGAATGAATGACTAAGCTAAATTAATTAAAAAAATAATATGATGACAAGTACCTATATAATTTTAATTTTTAATTTCTTCTTTAATAATTTAAAAAGGTGCCAGTAAAACTGTATACGATATGTATTTTTGCTATGTATAAAATATAAGAAGAAATAACAAAAAGTCCTTTAGAAATTCTTCAACTTATGCATTCAAAATTTAAAAATAAAATTATGAGAATGTAAGGGATCATGGAGAGTTTAAAAATAGACAGAGAGTTAAATAAAGGAAATTATGAGTTAAATGAAATTGATGATAAAAACAAACGCAAATAAAGCATAAAAAAAAGAAAACAATACCGAAAAGAGAAACTTTTATTTAAAAAAAAAAATTGACACGGTACTAGCATGCTCAAAACAAAAACTTTTTAAAAATAAAATTAGAAAAACGAAATGTTGATGAAAAACGTAGAAAGAAAACGATGATTGATGGTGATCGGAGAAGTTTGGGCTTTTGGAAAGTGATTGCTTGAGGGCGTGCTTGGTGATGGGTCATTTTGGTGATCTCTAGCCTCATGTTGGCTAGTCACACATCCCTACATCACCTTCAAAAATTATTGTTTAGTTTGTAGATAGATAGAGAAAGGTGTGACAACTACATAGAGAAGTGGTTCAAGTCGGGCCAGCTAACTTGGTGCCAAGGTGTACTGAGGGTAAGTACAATTAATGCAAGCTCGTGTTTCAGGATTACAGTGAGCACTGGCTAACCCCCAAGTTCCTCCAACGACTGCCACTAATTTACCTCTTATTGTAAGGTTATTTGCTAATTTTTCATTTTGTTTTTAAGCACTCATTTCAATGGATTATCTACATTTGAAAACCTAATAACACCGTAAATCAAAAATTAAAACATAATTGGTAATCTTTAATTTAATTCAGAAGAAAAGCAAACCTAAATTAGTTGGTCTTTTATATTTCTTGGTGCATATCCACAGCCCTCATAAATTAGTGGTTAAGTCGAATTTGGTCCAGATACAGTTAAGTGTTATGAGGAAAGCAAAATCTTACCATTCTCACAGTTTTTAGCTTGAAATGAATGTTATAAACTAATTAATAACTACTTTTCAAGCAAATGCCTGACTTAACCACTTATGCACTACAAGAATAACACGATTTTGTTTCCCAATAAGTACAAGAAACTCATTTTTGACAAATTTTGACTCAACCATTTATTCACCGTTGCTGCAGATGTAATATTACGACATTACATATTATATAATAATATTATAATTTATATTATCTTTTCTTTTTACTATGATCGGTTGAGTACATTTTTTCGTTTTATTATAATTATTTTTTTCATTTTCATCTGCACAATTGGATAATTGGTACATTTAATGAGATAAATATATCACCTAATGTATCTCATAGAATACACTCACGCAAACATAAAATTGAACTGAGAAAGAAGAATATAAGTGCATTGTAGAATACTAATTAGCTTTGAGATTGTGGCTAGTCACCTTCTTGACCATAGGTGGATACAGGGGAGGCACGGGGGCACGTGCCCCCCCCCCTCAGATGGTTTCTTGTGTACTATCGAGAATCCATTACAGTACATACTTATAGGGAAATCGTGTGATGATTTTGAATATAAATTATAATATTACATACATTATAATACGGTCACCTGTGGTCTAGTGGTCAGCGTAACAAACTACTAAACCCAAGATCGCGGGTTCGTAGCCCGGCAGGTGGCCCTAGGATTTTTTTAAGGGAGTAAAAAATCCTTAGTTATGCCGTCCTTCGGAAGGGACGTTAAACGGGGGGGGGGTCCCGAGCCTGTACGATGTCAGGTACTCGTTAAAAATCCCTATCCTAATTAAACCTGGATAGGCAAAATTTAGAGCACCCACTGTAGCATCGTCCATTAGCCATAGCAGCATAAAGTGACGTTAAATGAACAAACAAACATCGTGTGATGATAGTTGTTAAAATACCAGAATTAACATGAGTGAAACTATTGTTTAGATATTTTAATAAACCTTTCTATATATACTACAAGTCATATTTCTAAGTTATTGTTGATTTTTTTGCCCGTCTGTCCGTTGTGCCCCCCAGAAAAAAATCCTGGATCCGCCCTTGTTCTTGACCCATGCCTTTTTTTATAACAACAATATCACAAGTTAAATGTTTACTTCTTCAGAATTTGTAAAGTGCTTCAATGATAAAGATAAAAGATATAACTAAAGAAGATACAACTTGTTCACTTCAACTTAATGTATCAATACTCAGACGTCGGGAACTTGGAAGTTAGCCTTAAAATGTTAAATTTTCATATGATTACTAAGCCCTGTGCTGCACTAAAGGGCACAGAGCTTACATATATTTAAAGTCAATGTGCTTTTGCAAAAAGCTATAAATGAAGCTAATGCTTTATACAATAGCTATTTGTTTCTTTAAAGTTCTAAAACTCTTAATGAATAAAGTTTATCTATTTAATATAAAAATAAAAAAAAACAGTCACTGAATAGACAGTTGATAGATCTAAACTACTATAGTTGAACACCTGGAGACTGAGCGTCTTCAGAGCATGTTAACAATGTACAAAAGGTTAAACTAGAGGTGCAGTGGTAATTAAAATTTAGAAGCTGATCTGACCCTAACTAATCTCAAGGAAGAGCTAACTACCCGCAGCTACAATTAGTATATTGCTCAGTTAGCCGAGTTCCGAGAGAAGAGGAGTGTATTCGAATAACATTCCTAACTAATACAATTAGCCAGCATGAATATTCAAGGCGATCGAGGAGAGTAATTTTTGTAAGTGGAGTACAATTTGTGTATATTAGTATGGTAATCAGGGGAAGGGTGCGGTTCTGTGGGCCAATGGGAATCGGCATCATAACCCGCACACGCATCGTCAATTTTATAAACGTCCAACCGACCAGGCAAATGCAACGGTGATAAAATGAACGCGCACACATTGTGCTAGAAGTCATTATCGTTTTCGGTACGGCTCTATTCGCGGCGCTAAGGCTATCTATCGGAATTTATTGGTTACTAACTGCTTTGTATTCAACTAATTTTTTTTAAATTGAAATTTACAACTGTATTATAATAATACAAGGGAGAGGAGTAGCTCAGTGGTAGAGCGCTGAGTTACCATGCCGATGGTCCTGGGTTCAAATCCCGCTGGCGGCAAGACTTTTATTTAATCTTAGCAGCCGGAGGTGGATCCCATGGGATCTAGGACCTCTTGGGGCTCACTCAGCAAATCCGGCGGGTGAACGTGATCTAGAACAAATCAACTCCCTGCACAACCTTAATCCAAGAAACAACACTGTCGTTAATAGGGGTCCGTTGGGTTCTTTAATAATTTTAATATTATCAATAGTCCGTTTTTGCGCGAGTAACGTTAGGTGAGCCTTCGATACTTTTCTCTCCGGGATCAATCCAATTACTCGAAATGCAAAAATGGATGCGTATTATTCGAGGCCTTCTTATAAAACATTGTGTCCTAACCTCTACAATCTGTGACATATCCCAATAATACCTCAACCAGACTGTTGCGAAACTTGAACGAGCTCAGCGATGAAGTAGGGATTTCACTAGATTGTCTCCAGACTAATAGAGGCATAGGTTTCTTAGTCTAAGAAACAGTTTATTTTCATACATTGGCACCTCCCCTTATTATATTAATCAGTTCAAGAATATTTTCGTGAAACGAATAAGAATTATTATCAAGGGAGAAAAAGCTATAGCAAACTAAGAATGTGAGAATGGTATTTTTTAGAAAGATCCCGCCTGTTTGCATGCATCGGGATACATAAAATAAGTTAAATGTAACACCTATTTCCAGAAGTTCTTAAGTCTAATAGCCCATGTAAAAGTTTATTATTTAATTTTTTTAATGGCCGTAGTTTACTGGTCTTTATAAAATTGAAAATGAATTGATCCAATTCGAAATTAATATACGGTGTGGATTTCTACTTTCAAAAAATTTCCGCTACAAGATAAATTCCTTTCAATGTCTAACCCTAGATATAAGTAGATGGCTCATGCTTCCTGATATTAACTAAATTATAAATTATGCTTTAAATTTTTTTTTTGTATACAAGGTGGAAATCTCAATAGACACCTGAGGCCAAAAAGTCCTCAGATAGTGTGGAACTCCAACCCACAAAAACCACCTTGTTGTGCAACAACTGAGCTAGCCCAAGAAGTCACTCCTCTTTCATGTGCAAAATCTCGGGTGTGGGATATAGCCCATTGGCTAATCTCCCAATTTAGTGGAATTATTCTTTTGTTTGGAGTTTTAATTTATTTATTTTAGTTTACTTTAATAGCAAGTCATTAGGCTTCACTCTTTTAACCCGCCTTGTTTGATGCAAAGCCTCCTCAGCTATGCTCTGCATTTCTGGGTTTACGTGTTTTTTAATTCTTTCATTGTGACTATCCGCAAACCTTCCAATCTCTTCTCTGACAAAGTTTACTTCGAGGTCCCTATGCAAATTAACGTATTTTATGTACCATGGAGCATCAACTTCTGAGTTCTTTATTTTGGAATGTTTGGATTATTTGCATGTTGCTTTTCTTGGTACAACACCAAAGCTGAATTCCATAAGTCCATACCGGCTTTGGACTTGTTTGTATAACAGAAGCTTGTTCTCAACTGTAAGTTGCGAATTTCTTCCTAGCAGCCAGTGTATTTTCCTAAATTTTATATTCAGCTTTTCTTTCTTTTTTTTCAAATGCTCTTTCCAGTTTTCCAGGACAGAGGTTAGCATCCAATGTCATTCCAAGATATTTGAGTGTATTTGAATACAGTACCGTATTCTATTAATATAAACCTTTCGCTTATCTATTTTTCTATTAGTGAAATTTATATGAACAGATTTGCTTTCATTTAGTTTGATTCTCCAGCGTATGCTTTTAAATAAGAGAAAAAATATATAAAATATATTTTATTTTGTTGTTTTATAATTTAAAATTAACTGTTGTAGAGTCCGTCGTAAACCAATGACTTTCTGTCCTCCTGTATCGTTTAATAACATCCCACTGATTCCTGTAGAACAGGTCCGGTACTTAAGACTACACCTTGACAAACGCTTAACTTGGAATCCTCATACAAGACTGAAACGACAAGAAACAGCTTGCCGTTTCAAGCTACTTCAACATTTACTAGACAAACGTTCTTAGCTCCCGATTTACTACAAAAAAACTCATATACATGACAATCATTAGACCCATCTGGACATACGGAATAGAGCTTTGGGGCTCCACTAAGCCGTCGAATTCCTCTCGTATTCAATCCTCAATGCTTCTTACTTTTTACTAACAAAGTAATCCATAATGACCTTAATGTCCCGTTTTGATGCTGATTTAGCCCGAATCCGATATCGAGCTTTCCATGACAAACTTCATTTCCACTCAAACCCACTAGTTTCAAACCTCGCACCCCCTTCAATTCATGATAATTCTCCGAGGCGTCTGAAAAGAAGATGGCCTCGTGACCTTCTAAGTTGAACTTTTTATTTGAGTACTACCACCGGGTAGTTTCGCTACTTGCCTTTATGTTGGGACATGATTTATCCTTCATTATATATACTGGATGTATTCTGTATACAGTTGTAAGTTTCAATAAATATATTTAAAAAAAAATCGTTGAAGAGGTGATATGCGGATACATCCAACAACAAACTATATTTGTATTTTTTGATTCTCACTGATTACCATACGTACTAATTTAAACTCTTAATAATATTTCATTGTAAAATGTCAAATCAGCTTTAAATTTTATGATAAAATAAGGAATTAATCAATCAATGAATTTTAATTTATCTATGACTAACTAGTTCATCAGGGAGGAACAATCATCGATCTATAAAATTGGGTTCTTAATTTAATGCCTTAGGTACCAAATATTTGAAATGTGAGAACCCTGGCTTATAGTACCATGGTTCAGCTGCTCCCAACCGAACCATGGTACAGGTAATTGCTATTGCCCAGAGATCTGCCAACACTCTACACCGTAGCCTTGCATACCCACCTGTAGGTCCTGTTTTGCGGCCTCTGCTCCAGCGCGGGTGTTGAACGTCACAAAACCTACAGGCTGAAACAGCACAAGGCAATTATTAAAAATATTCACCAGCTATAATTAATAAACAGTTTCATTCAATAAATAACAAATATAAATTGATCATGATTTGTTGGTTTATAAATTAAATGAAGGATCATTAAAAAATCTCAAATAATGATAACAAGTAATTGAAATTAAACTTTTTGCATGTCTCCAAGAAAGCTAAATGAGCGAGATACAAATTAAAAATAATGATGGATTTAAAATATATATGCTTCAAATAATGAAAACAAAAGTTAAAAGAAAAATGAAAACAGTGATTTTTTTTTCTCTTTATATTTGTATCCACGCCTATCAAATACAAAATATTGGCCAAATACAAAAAATTGATAATCAACCGATTTCCTATGATAACTGATCCCTCATCCACGTTCTTTTTCGTCTCTTCCTAGTGTTCTCTGGAATGAAAGTCGTGGCCATTTGTTCTATTGATGGGTTTGGGTGTCCATGTAGAATTTCTTGAAAGCGTTTGTAGTATAGTATGTTCGTAAGTGTTGATCGACTTTTAGTATTTTTAAGTCCGTGCGCAGTTTTGGAAAAGAGTGATTAATTGGTATAATGTATATTATATTTAAATAGTAGAATAATTATAACCAATTAAAAAATTAAATTAAATATCACTAATAAATGAAGTAAACCTTAGAGATATAAAATAGAGTATACATATACGTGATCAGACAAAAAATATCTTGAAATGTGAATTCAGAATATCGGTGAAGTCTAAAGATGACTCAGCAACAATTAAAAACGAAACTAGTATTAAGGGGGTAGTGGAAAGGTGGGAATTATAACAAAGATTTGACAGTAGTCCATATTTTTAATAGTCTGAGATTAAGACCTGAGGAAGAATTTTACAGTATGGATAGCGAAACGTCAGCAAAGAATTTGATGATACGGTCGAAACCAGAAGGGACACTATTATGTTCATTAGGAAAACTTATATGATCTGCATATAGAGAGAGTAAAACCGAGTAGACTTAAAATGAAAACGGCTTAGCTCTTTTAATAAAATGTTTGAAGTTTGTTAACAAATTAAGTTTGACGTTTTTACCAATTACTTAAGGGGCTTAGATGGTTGATCATAAAAACAATACCGTCCAGAATCAACTCGTATCCTTAATTAATATCGCATACATCACACTTTTTTACAAAAATGTTTTCAAAGAATCCATTTTCGTGCTTTTTCTTATTGTTTCGGTTCTTGTAATATAGGTATTGACATTTTGTCATTGAAGAGAAAAATGCCTTGATTATATATACTGTTAGGTGTTTATACCTGTTCAAAAGATTATCTTAAGGTCTATCATCATATATAGTAGATCATTTAGTTGATTTGCTTTAAAAATATTTTTTAAACTTAATAATACATTTTTGGAACAGTAAGTAGTTAGAAATTTAGATTTGTTTGATGTGTTGAATGCTCGTTTGGTGATTTTAGGGATTGCATTAAGAAAGGCATCGATCTATTGGATTCTCAGGGATATTGATTTTTGAAGATAAGGATGTTGGGAAATAATAATAAATAATGAGAATAATAAGAGTCTGGAGGAATATACAGTTTAAGGTTAGCGGATCAAGAGCCTTTATTACTAGGTGTATTCCTGTTCATATCCTTTATTTATTTGTCCATATAATTATCATTATAAAGAGATTGAGGAAGGGAAGAGAATGGTTAACTTCTTAATTTAAACGGGAGCTACGAGGTTCAATAGTGGTCCGGTTTTCCCATTGAACCTCAATACTTTACGTAAAGGAGATGGTTGGGGGGTGCAGTCAATAAGAACATCGAATAAGTGAAGTACTTATATTATGTGCCGACGTTTCGACCTACAGTGTAGGTCATCTTCAGGGCTAACAGAGAAACAAACAGAACAAAAATGTAAAAACATCTAAGTTGTACAGTAACAATACTAGTGACAAATAATGTAGAAAAATACAAAGTGGCAGATATGAAAATAGAAGATAAAGAATATTAAAAAGGAGTCAGATTATAATAAAATAAAGATATAGACAGATTTAAAAATTACTGATAATGAAAAGGCATTAAACTAGTGGTAGATATAATAAAAATCAGATAAAGACAAATATAACAAAATTATTGAAATAGTGACAGATATAATTATAGAAAATGTGATAGAATATAATAAAATTAAGATAAAGACAGATATAACAAAGATATTGATAATGGAAAGAAAATGAAAATAATGGCAGATATAATAAAGTAAGACAGATTTAATAAAATTAAAGAAAATGAGCAGAAATGATAAATAATAAATAACGCATATAAAATAAAAAATAGAAAATAAATGTACAGAATGGATAGTACAGTACAATATAATAATATAAAGAAAAATCAAAAGGAGGAGTTAAACAAAAGAAACAAAATGAGGATATTTACATATAAAGAAAAGTTGGAATATGAATAATACAGAAAAACTAGTAAAATAAAGGTGTAAAATGTATGATAACGGACTTAATGATGTTAACAAATTACAGAAAAGTATGGAACTATATGTACAATAACAAATGTGAATAATAGAAAAACTATTGTACAATAACACCCGTGTACAATGACTGTTTTGAAAATATAGTAGATAGGAATAGAATATGAAAAGATAAAATAGGTGAAAACGCTAGTACAGTAACAATAGTTTACAATGTATGTATGAAAAAATTAGATGGGATTAATGAATTAGAAAAATAAAATAGGTGTTTAAAAATATGAACACATGATTACCAACATATGATGGATGCCAAAATGATAAGGGGAAAAAATAAGAAAATTAAAATTGGAGAAAGGATAAAGAGAAAAGTTTAAAATAAATAAAAAGAAGAAATGAAGAGGAGACATACCGAATGATGGGAAGCGTGGCCGTTACAGATCGCGGCTAGAGTGTACTGGGCCAATTTGACCGTTGAGAACGAGGGAAGAGATGGGGGCGGAATCTAGTGGCCGGAAAGTTAACTATAGAAGGTAACTATACTGGAGTATAGGAAAAAAGGATAAAAAATATAAATAAAATTAAAACAATGAAAGAAATGTCGATAGAGTGATAAAAAAGAAAACATCAAAGTCGGAGTAACGGGAATTTATCGGATTCCAGCAAAAGAACGTTAAGACTGGGGGAAGAGATAGGGGCGAAATCTAGTGGCCAAAAGTTAACTATAGAAGGTAACCATGCTGGAGAATAGGAAAAGATGGGGAAAGGGAGTAGATGGATAAAATTAATATGAATACATATTTTTATGTATTATGAATACAATAAAAATAAAAAAATGAAACAATGAAAGAGATGTAAACCGAGTGATAACAAAAGAAACATAAATGACGAAGAAACGGAATTTAAGGTCTTTTGAGTAAATTAAAAATTTGGGAGTAGGTAGAGGAAAGGTGATGAGAGTCAGACTTAAGATTGATGGAGGAGGAATCTAAATTTATGTGGATGGTTTCAGAGAGGATGCGTTTGTCATGGTTATGCGCTGTAGCTAGGATAGACGTATTTTCAAAATCAAAGGTGTGGTTTAAAGAAATGGCATATTCGGAAAGTTTAGAGGAGGTGAGGTTATGGGAGGAAATGGCATATTTGTGTTGAGAAATACGGTCTTTAAGGAAGTTTTTGGTTTCACCTATATAGGAAGAGTTGCAATTAGTAGAAGAACAAGGTATCCGATAAACGACATGGGAACGAAGCTTGAAGGGAATAGGATCTTTGATACGGGTATAGATATGGGAAAGTTTGTTATGGGATTTGAAGGCAATACGTAAATTGGGGATAACGGAACGTAAGTATTTTTGAATGCAATTAGAGAGGGTGGGTATATATGGCAAGGATCTGTATATAGGGATAGATGGTGGATGTGGTGATCGGGTGAGGGTGGGGGGGTTATAGTAGTCATGGATGAGTTTATTAACAATATAGGGAGGGAAATTGTTTTTAAAAAGGATTTCTTTGATACGGAGGGTGTTGGTTGTATGGAAGCAGGAGTCAGAGAGGGATAGGCCACGGTGAATAATATTTTTAGCGACGTTAATTTTAAGGTGGTGTGGATGTTGGGAGTAATAATTAAGAAGTCGGCCAGAGTAAGTGGGTTTTGTATACCAATCGGTGGATAAGGTGTGGTCAGAATTTTTAATGATAAGGAGGTCAAGGAAAGGTAGTGACTTATTGGATTCGACTTCAACGGTGAAATGGAGGCGGGGATGGTATGAATTGAAGGAAGATAATAAATCAGTAATGATGTTGGGATTGATGATAAGGAGGAGGTCGTCTACATATTTTTTGATGAAACAAATATCGTCGCGGAACACGAAAAACGTACATGAAAAACATGAAAAACGTCAGCACATAATATAAGTACTTCACTTATTCGGTGTTCTTATTGACTGCACCCCCCAACCATCTCCTTTACATAAGATCATCCAGTCAACCATTTTCATCTCATACTCAATACTTTACGCTAATTGAACCACACACAACCCTTTGCCTAATACCTCAAATCCCTAGAACTATGTTGCAGATTTGGTATCCACACATTCTTAGCATTTGATCAGCTTAATAGATTCACCAGCTTTCTAGATTATCTACTTTGAGAGTATTTCTAGTTTAAGAGAATTTCTTAAACTTTATCTTCCTATAGCTGCTTATTATTTCCATCTCCACTTCATATTCAAAGTAAAAAAGAAATAAACTCTTTTTAGACTGTCTTATCATGAGAAACATCGATCTTTTTATTCTTTTTAATTGATGCCAAGTAGTTTTTATTCTAATAATAATTAAATAAATAGCCAACCTTTTGAAATATCATGGAAAGATATTTTTTGTCCATTCATAAATTTGTATACTCAATTTTAAATTTTCAAGTTTTGCTGTATTTATTAATGTTACTAATTTTCTTTTCTTTTGTATTTTTTATTATTTATAATTTCTCAATCAATGTCAATGTATATATTTAGCATATACGTTACTGTGGTTGGTTTTTATGTCATTATGTATAATATATTTTGTATGTTTTTAGTCTGGTATTTTAGGTCCTAATGAAGACCTTCAATTTGGGTCTTAATGTCATCTTTCAATAATAATTTTTTAATATATATGAGAATTTTTTTTACTGTTACTTGGGCTTCCTTATCTTTCATGAATCAATTTAATAATGTGCTCTAAGTATTTTTTTAAAAATAATTTGAAATATCGTAATAAAAATAATTTTTCCCCTTAAACTTCCTGAAGAAAAACAAAGTAGTCACAAAATGATTTTATCTTTATCCATTCTGATTTTTAAAATATTTTTAACTATCAGTTATCCTTAATCAGTTGACTCTGTATAACTAATTAAACCATATTCATGAGTATAATATCAGAAGAATATGTTCTATACAGAATATAGAATTCTAAGTTTTAAAAACTTAGAATTCTATTATTATTCTAAAAATATTATTATAATATTATATTATATTATTCAAAAAATTATTCTAAGTTTCAAAAACTTTATTTTTGAAAAGTGAATTAATCCACTTTTCAAAAATAAAGTTCTTGATGAGTTATAATTAGAATGAATTAAACAAATCGGCTACAAACTAGAAATGGCAGGCCAATCAGACATCTAAAATTTATTTTAATAATTTCAAACCTCATTAACAACGAACGATGAGTGGCTTTTGTGTAATTTGCTTAATCAAATAACATTGTTTACAATTGTGTCAAGTGTCGGAATAATTCTTAATAATTACGCCTCAGCTGTTGTTTAGGTTTTGGAAAAAATAGCTAGAAGAATGTAGTTCTAAACACAATTTTTAACAAATCTTTTTTCCACCTTTTAGGTATAATCTGAAACTGAGGTATGATTAATGCAACTGTAATGATGAAAATTGCTACAGAAGACAGGAAAACCCTAATAGATAGAACACACGACTATCGGGTGACTGATGATCAATTATATCCTCTCAGAAGCATCATTAATTATTCAGCCTTAGCTAATATATGTATATTCTTTACGCTATAATGAATAAATTACATCTACGATATTCTTAATATATGATATTCATGACTTACCGAAGCTGTTTTTCCGTTCTTGCTGGTTACCTTTAGTAGAGATCCTTCGTATCCCTGAAACAAATTTGTTTCATAAAATAAACTTTAAAAAAAAAATGAGAGAATTATATCTAGTTATTTAAATGAATAATTTCAACTACAGAACAATCATCCACCACCTAGAAGATGTAAGTGCCTTTTAGTAAAATTAGGCACGCTCTTAACTCATTATTAAAAGAAATATTGAAATTTACTACTATCAAGTAAATATAACGAGTGATATGTAACGCCATATGAAATGGAAAAAATAGAGAAACTATACTACACAATTTCTCTGTATGAGATCTCTCTCGTTTAATACAATTATTACCGATAAGTGTAAACAAGAAAGATCTTGTCCATATCAACTTGGGACCTCAATCAGTAGATTGAAAGAACCATTCTACAAAAGCGCCTCTCCAAATACCTGACATGGTCGAAATAATTCGCCAAGAATTTTGGAGCCATCCTTAGCACTTTTTTTTAAAGGATAATACGTACTAATTGACAACTTAGTACAAGTAGGCAAAGGGATTGCTATCTTCTCATTGTGGAATGAAGTCTTCCCAAGACTTAGTCTCTCCATGGAACCTATTAGCTGAGTGAAATTGATATCAACATCGGCTAATTGAATCAAACAATGAGTATGAACAAAACTGATTATTATACTACTTAAAGGTATGAAAATCATGGAAGGTTTTATGGTTTGTTCCATTTTATGCTGTCATGGCTAATCGGACGATGCTATAGTGGGAGTTCTGAATATTGCCTATCCAGATTTAATTAGGATCGGTTTTTAGCGAGATCTTGACATTCTCAGGCTCGGGACCGCCAATTTACCTCTCATACTTAACGACGGCATAACCAAGGATTTATTCTCCCTTTAAATAATCCTAATTAAATAATCATCTACCGGACTGTGAACCTCCGACCTTGGATACTGTAGATTGTTATGCTAATAATTACACCAAGTTACCATCAAGTTCCTATAAGTGGAATGATAGGAATAAGAAATAATAATATGCATATTTCTAGCTAGAAAAGTTTTATTAAATAATAAAACTGTATTATTATTATTAAGTGACATTGGGTGCGAAACCACGCTATTGGTTATAGTAGGCTGTATATGTAGACCAGTAAATCTCTGCTAACCTCGGAAAATCAAGGTAATCGTGGTTCCAAATTAAAAAAAATTACTAAAGTAAACAACCAAAGCTTTAAAAATAAAAAGCCATTGTGATAACAAAGAAAAGGTTATCAGCCTTATAGGCTTACATTACAAATTTTAGTTGAAAAAAAATCAGTAGCCGCTCCAATCGATAAATAATGTTTAAGCAAATATATTATATATGTACAAGCTATATATGAAGGATATGCTCCGAATATTCTTAACGTTTAAAAGATTATGTAAGACCAATATTAGCACTGTTACAACCACCGTCGAAGTTGCAATGTAAAGCGGTTTCCAGTAGTTCTGTGTGGTCTGTACAATAGTCCCAACTTCGGAGTAACACCACTAAACCTAATTGTACAGAAATCGAAATGTACCAACTTCCCCAAGTATTAACAATTTAATACAAATCCTTAGACTGGTCTTATAGTAGAAATATATAAACCTTTATTTATATGCATAAACCTAATATTTAATGAAGTATTATTAGTAGAAAAAAATAAATTTATAGAAGATGGAATGCTAATAAGAAGTAATAAGGGATGTACAAGACATGATAAAAAATAGATTCCTTCAATGCATGTAATTGCTTGAAAATAAATAATCGTCAAACATAACATAAATCAAAACAGATATAATAGTTTTCCATCACAGACTAAACCATCATTTTTTTTTTTAACACATGCACCACTACAACCCATTAAGGGTCTTAGATTCAATACATGGTAGAGCCTGTACTGTTCCAAGGACAACGGATGAGCAAGGGGTGATCTGCCACTCTCAACCGCCAGGTTTTCCCCCTATTAAGGACATCAAATTTATAGTATTACAGGGTCTATCCCCGGCTGTTAACAGAGTAATAATTTATCCGCCACAGCTGGATTTGAACTTGTAACCTTTGGCGCTCCACACACTGAGCTACCACGAAAATTTAATTCAGGGTGGGGCAAAAGGTACGGAACGGTTTTAAAGATGTAAAACAAAAACAATTCAACTTACAGAAATTATGTTTATATTGTTTGATTCAGTACAGAATCTAGTTTTTTACATTAAGTTTGAAAGATGACATCAGGTAGGTGCCGGCCGTCAGCGAAATTGAGGCAAGTGTTCCCTCAGCGTCTCGTCTCTGTGAGGGGTGACGTGAGTGGCCTGCGTACTCACCAGTTTTGAGCATTTGCGACTTTTTTCTTTGGGGTACATAAAGGAGAAAGTTTATAAACATTGTCCACTTACCCTGGAAGAGCTTAAGGACAGAATAAGAGAGGAAGTTACAGCAATACCCATCGAAATGTGCAGAATAGCGGTTGAAAACTTCAGAATTCGCCTTCAAGAGTGCACCGTGGCTGACGGCCGCCATATCATCTTTCAAACTTAATGTAAAAAACTAGATTCTGTACTGAATTAAACAATGTAAACATAATTTCTGTAAGTGGAATTGGTTTTTTTTTACACCCCTTTAAAACCGGTTTATACCTTTTGTCCCACCCTGTATAAATCCTAAACTAGTCCTACAATAGAAATGTATAAATCCTCAAGGGCACGTCGCCCTTCAAAAGAACAATAACATATCATAACCAATCGTATTGGTTGTAGATTTTTAATTCAGGAACGACATATACAGTTAATAAAAAAAAATAATACCATCATTAAAATAGAAGTGCTGTGCTTTACAAATACCCAAATGTTTATTTTTTTGACTCACATGGAACTTACAAATACCTACGTTGAAAAATTGGGTTTTTTGAAATATAACTTATTCCTTTTGAAGGAGGGACATGCATCTAAAATTTTCTGTATTGGCCTACTGAGGACCACGTCATTTTAACTGTCTTCTTTGATTTTCTTCTTGATATTCGCCCAGTAGTTCCTCATCTGGATCTGCTTCCTTTTTCCTTCCTCGCCATTTCTTTCCCGTCTTCGGCTTTGGTTTTTCTTGAAAAACCACGTGAGTATCCAGTTTCATCCTGAGACTGTTGCTTTCCAGAACATTACGTAACCTCCATTTCCCGTAAATCATTTTCTACCTCTTCAAAACAGGCAGGTTTGGTATTATTTTCTTTGAAATACGTAAAAATTCGGTTTTTAAGTCTAATAGGTTTCATTCTTAGCAACTGGCCATTAAATGCAATTCTCCTTCTTCTCATAACATCCGAAATTTTTGCAACATGAGTGTACAACTCACCGTACACACATATTTAATTCAGTATTATTACAATTCAAAGGATTGAAGATTATAAGAAGAAATGTTTTTAAAAAGTAGTAAGGCTTCGTCCGCAAGGTAAGAACAAGTAATGACCTATTAATTACTTTCTAGATACCAGCCGTTAATTGATGTATTAGCCGGATTAACATAACTTCGTTTGCCTACCTGTAATGCCTCTGGAAGGGCCAAGTGTTGCCACTACCTTCCTAAATAGTTTAGCATGCGCCCTAACCTCTCATTAGTATTATTACTAATTAAAACAATTGGAGGGTAGTGAGGATTGGGGTGCTCTCTTGAATACTTTAACTATAATTAAGATAAAAGTTGCGTGAGCCTCGTTCGGCCGGCGGCGCCCCTTTTTAATTAATTTTTAACTTGCTCCTCCCAACCGAAAAAAAAGGTCAGAAGGGGAGGTTTATTAGTAAATTACTAATCGATATTATTATTTCCGGGCGGTATAATAAGGCAGCTAAAGCCGCGGGAGCCAATTAATACTCATTAATCCCTACAGGGGGCACTTTGCTGCCCCACACACGATAATTAGGAGGGACAACCGCGGGCGATGGGATTATAGAATACTGAGGTCTCGTCCAGCCACCACAGTACGTTCGTTGTTAATGGATGCTCAATCGTTACACTGCTTTATCAGTACACTAATGATATTAGACTCGATATAAATGACGCGGTGAAACCCTGCCTCTTCGATATATATCATGCAGAAACCCTGTATTGTATTTCTTCTCATGGCCAGAACAAACCATTAAATCTAAACGACAACTAATAAAAAATGATCATAGATTATCATAAAAAAAAGGCTCATTTCAGAATTGGTTTTTAAAAAAGAGTAAAAAATCCTTGGTTATGCCAACATTCAGAAAGAGTGTGTAAAAATGTGGACCCGTGAACCTGTGCGGTGTCAAGTACTCATTTAAGACCCCTATTCTGAATATACCGATTCATCAAAAAGGAGTTTGAAAGCTGTATTTCTTCCCAATGATAACCGATCCGCTTCTGTGTCTGTTGGACACTCGGTTCATTTGAAAGAATGATATGAAAATCATGAGTTTTAACTTAATAAGCCCGGCTACTCTGACCATAAATGGACCATTTGTGGGGATTTTGAAGTTATTTCTATGTTACTAGGTCAACAAAGTAGACAAACACTATGACAAGCAGACGTAGCCAATCAGTAAGGCTCTTATTCCTGGAGTTAAAAATGTTGAAAGACAAAGTTTATCCTAAAAACATCTTACTTCCACCACTTCATATCAAATTGAGGCTAATGAAGCAGTTTGCGAAAGCAGGACCCTAAGAAGGAGAGTGTTTCAAGTATCTTTGTGAGCAGCTATATCTTATCTATATCTATATTCATGATATATCTTATGCTAAGCTGAAAGAGTGACCCTTGTTTGGGCCTGACATCAGAAAACTTTTAAAATATGAAAGCTTTGCTATTGAAATGGAAATGGAAGAAAAAATGCCTGGAATTCATTTAAACTTGTTATAACAGTCTTTCATGGGAACAAAAAAGACCCAAACTACAAAACTTTGGTTGCTGAATTGTTACAAAACTACAAAATGTTGGGCTGCAACATGAGTGCCAAAGTTCATTTCCTTCACTCGCATCTGGACTACTTTCCAGAAAATGTTGGAGTTGTAAGTGAGCAATGAGAAGAACGTTTCCATCAAGATATATAAGAAATGGAGCGCAGATACCAAGGTCGATGGAATGCCAACATGATGGCAGACTACTGTTGGATGTTAAAAAGGAAAGATTCACAGCCGAAAAAGTACCAAAAGCAGCTTTGAAGGAAAAATAAAACGTTTTTACAAAGACTTATAATAACTTTACAACACATGTGCATCACATTTATGCACATTTTAGCTAGGTATTGTTGTTGTTTTTTGCTTTTACTTCATGTTAAAATAATAAAAACAAATCCAAAATTTTCCGTTTTTTATTTTTTCCAAAAACTTCAACTTTATTTTGTAGGCAAGGCTTACGTGATAGGAAAAAAACCAACGTCATTTTTGAAATCTGCGCAAAAACTACATAAAGATCAGTTAACTAAAACAAAACAATTTTTAAAAACGTTTTTTTTGCAGAACTGCGTAATAATTATGTTTCTGGCTAGAAAAGTTGTTTTTAGTAATAAAACTGCATTATTATTAAAGGGAATTTTCCCAGAATAAGATTATTTTTCTAATATATTCCACATTAAGGACAGAAGAACCTAAATCTTCGATGCCGATAACTCAAGCAGGTAACCTTACTTACATGATGGTCCTTAATGTCAAGATAATCCATTTAATCCTTCTCTACGGTCCTTAACCCCTAGACGCTCGGTTTTTTTTTCACAAGAATGTAACCAAAAACATCACTTGTTTTTATTTTGTATTTAAAAAGTTTATATTGTTAAAAAAACATATCGTAAAAATAGAACAAACTTTTATTATTTCAATATTATTCAATATAATATTCAATATAGTTAATTTTTTTCTAATCAAAATAAATAGAAATGAACATATCATACGAAATTCAGTAAAAATCAGTTTTTAATTTTTTGATACAATGAAAAAATCATTTTTCATTTTATTTTATTATAATATATATAATTATAATCATTCATTTATTGTTTCAAAAAGCACATACAGAAAATTGTAATAAGTTTTATGAACTACTAGCTTTTGCCCGCACCTTCGCTCGCATAGAATTTGGACTACCGCATAAAGTTTCTTGACAGTGCTTTTTAACAATAATTTAAAATAATAAATAATTTAATTTTTTTCACTATAGGTTACTCGTACAAAATTTCAGATGTCTAACTTCAAAACTGACGGATTCCATACAACCTTTGAACCCTTATTATAATAAGGGTGGAATTATCCAAACTTCTTTCTTAAATCATACAAAGGACCTATCTGCAAATTTCAAGATGCTAAATTCCTGATTTGCCTTTAATTATGTACTATAATGAATTCTCCACAGTACCTCTAAAACTGTCGGGGGTGGGGAGGGGCTTGCTGTAGCCCATGTGTTATTCTGATGTATAACCTAAATTGCTGTAAAGTTTCATCCAAATCCGTTCAGTAGTTTTTTGCGTGGAAGAGAGACAAACATGCAAACTTTCACATTTATAATATTAGTAAGATTAGTACTATATCAAAACAAATAGTTTCACTCTTGTTCTTTCTGATATTTTAACAACTATGATCATGTTATTTTCCTTTAATTATGTACTATAATGGATTCTCCACAGTTCCTATAAGACTGTTGGGGGGCACCTGCCCCCGTGCGCCCCCTCCCCTCTAAATCCGCGCTTGCTATAATCCATGTTTTATTCTGATGTATAACCTATATTACTGTAAAGTTTCATCCAAATCCGTTCAGTAGTTTTTGCGTGAAAGAGAAACAAACACACAAACTTTCACATTTATAATATTAGTAAGATAAGAAAAGAAACTACATGTAGAAGCCGGCAATAATGACAAGTAGTGACTGGCAAGCATGATTTGTCGTGATTAATCAATTATTATTATTTAATAAACAACTCCTGATCAGTCAACCACGTCAACCTTTGGAGAAGAACAGGATATGTCTCTTATTTATTAATGACTAGCTTTTGCCCGTGGCTTCGCTCTGCCACATAAAGTTTCGTGACAGATCATTTTAAATAAATAATTTAATTTTTTGTTTTAACTATAAGTTACTCGTACATCCAAAATTTCAGATGTCTAACTTCAAAACTGACGTATTCTATACAATCTTTGAACCCTATTATATTAAGGAAGAAACCCTTGGGGGTGGAATTTCTTACTGATAAAAATCCAAATTTCTTTCTGATACAAATTATTCAAAAAATCTATCTACAAATTTCAAGAAGCTAAGTTCCTGATTTGCCTTTAATTACGTACTATAATGGATTCTCCACAAAACACAAACAACTGTCTACGGGAGGGGGGGGGGTCACACACCCCCGTTCTCCCCCTAAATCCGCCATTGCTGTAGTCCATGTGTTATTCTGATGTATAACCTATATTACTGTAATGTTTCATCCAAATCCGTTCAGTAGTTTTTGCGTGAAAGAGAGATACAAACTTTCACATTTATAATATTAGTAAGATAAGAAAAGAAACTATATGTAGAAGCCGGTAATAATGACAAGTAGTGACTGGCAAGCATGATTTGTCGTATGTAATGCGTTGTCGAAATATGCGAGCAGCGCTCGGGTTGGTGTGGGTTGGTGTATGCCGACTGCACGAGAGCGGTTCGTTCAAAATCGTTAACCGGTTAAAGATTTTATATGTCTATTCTATCCAAATGTCTTTATGATGTAATATTTTATCGGTATTGTCTAGCAACGGGTCAAGGAATTCTTTTTTGTGTGATGCTCGATTAAATTGTAAACATTAAATTTAAATTGTAAACATTTTAACTGATTTTGAATTTAAATGGGGAGAAATGGAATGCACCAATTTCAAATATAAAAAAGCTACATTTATTTCATTTATATTTCATTATTATTGTTTCCAATTTTTTTTTTTTTGACAAATAACGAAAAAAAAATATGTTGATGGCCATTGAAGTATGTTCACCCTATTATAAAAAACGTAATAAAAAACGGCCTAATTAGCAGATTAATATAAATGAAATATTAAACTGAACACGAGCCATAATCATGAAAAAACTATTTGTATTTTAGTCATTTGAAATTGTTTCGTTAAACACACTTAAACGTTTTTAAGCCACACATTATTAAAAATAAAATACACAGAATGAAGTTACGAGGGTTATAAATGCATAATATATTTTGTTTGATACGAAAGTTATTGAAGGGTACACACGTATGACCAAAATTTGGGAAGCATTGTTCAGGAGAAAAATACAAATAAAAAACCTAAACATATAAGGTCAGACTCAATACAATCCTTCTGTTTGCCTACTCCTGCCCCTTGGGACGTTCAGCCAAACAAAAGTTGAGCAGGAAATCGATAAAAAAATTCTCACGAGCACAGACGGAGTATTTCTTCAATATCATTGTTGGACAAAATGGCTTTGTTGACTTGAAAAACAAGTTATCTATCGGTTAATTAAAATTTTTCTTGAGCTATTCAATAATCATTTATTTCGGATATTAAGAATGCTTTTATAATTGACATTTTGACAGGTGTGAACAAATCCACCGTTACAAGCAAAACTACTATTTGAACCTTGAAAAAATAGAGAGATTTTACAACAAATCAAAATTTAAAATAAATCAAGATAAAATCCAAGCTATATTATTTACAAAGAAGTGACCGAATAATATCCCCCAACTGCATGTAAACAGAACGCCTGTACCTTAGACTACGCAGATTAAATATTTGGGACTTAATTTGGACAAAAGGTTAAATTTTACTTTCAACACTGATTATATGTGCAATAAAGCCAACAGGGCTCTGTGTACTATATCCATAATTTAACAGTAATTCTAAATTAAGCATAGATAATAAGTTACTATTATATAAAGCCTGCTTACGACCTATACTAACATATGCATGCCCAATATCCTACTAACATTTTAAGTACGAAAGTTTGTATGTTTGTCTCTCTTTCACGCAAAAACTACTGAACGGATTCGGATGAAACTTTACAGTAATATAGGGTAACATTAGCATAACATATAGGCTACAGCAAGGGCGGAATTATGGGGAAGGGACTTGGGCACGTGCCTGACAGTTTTTTAGGTACTGTGGAGATTCCAGTAAAGTACATAATTAAAGGCAAATCACATGATCATAGTTGTTAAAATAACAGAAAGAACATGAGTGAAATTATTGTTTTGATATCCTACTAATATTATAAATGCCAAAGTTTGTATGTATGTTTGTTACTCATTCACGCAAAAACTACTGAACGGATTTGGATGAAACTTTACAGTAATATAGGATATACATCATAGGCTACAGCAAGGGCAGATTTAGGGGAGGCACGGGGGCACGTGCCCCTCCATACAGTTTTTTGTGTTCTGTGGAGAATCCATTACAGGACATAATTAAAGGCAAATCAGGAACTTAGCATCTTGAAATTTGCAGATAGATTTGTATAATATAAGAAAGAAATTTAGATAATAGGGGTTCAAAGATTGTACGGAATTCGTCAGTTTTGAAGTTAGACATGTGAAATTTTTGCTGTACGAGTAACTTATAGTTGAAAAAAATTGTTTATTTAAAATGATCTTTCACGAAACATTATGTGGTAGACCAAAAACCCCGGGAGCGAAGCCACAGGCAAAAGCTAGTTTAGTTACATGTCTAAAACTAATTACAAAAAACTACAAATATTCCAAAACAAATGCCATAGAATTTCTGGAAATTATGCATATTACACTAAAATTAAAATTAAGTATACCTTATATAAATGTATAACAAACTGTGTAAACAATTCTTTTTAAGTGTAAAAACAATAAAAACTCGCTCATAAAAAAATATTGGGAACTAAACAAAAAAAAAACTACAAAGCAGTATGTACATAAGAGAACGAAGCTTTTATTATTGTAGGATAACAATTTCTTTCATTTTATTGTAACTGTTTATATTTAAGTATACAAGTTATTAAGAATGTACAGTTACAATTTTTGTTTATGTTTATATTATTAATGTTTTCTTTCTGTAGGAAGTTTTTTCATTCATTTTTTCTTTCATTGTAAATAATGATTCTTCACAGATACATTTAAATTTGTACAATTGTTTTTTATTTGAGACTGGTATTTGCTAATTTTGTGTATTTTAGCAAATATACAAGAAATAAATAAATAAAAACTATTTGAACCTCAACGTTTTTCAATTATCTTCATACAACAGCACTTCTGTAGCTTTATTAATCATTTCATAAAATATTTTCACGCGAAACTCTTTACGGGATTTGCGAGTTTTAACACGTAGCTACATGTAACGGAGATTATGATATGAAACGGTTTAGTAATGAAATATATCATTTCATAAACATTTGGAAAAATCATCTAAAAAGATTAGTTTATTTCAGTTATTTGGCTGTTGTTTTCGAAAGTGGTATAATATTGCTTAATCTTTTAAACAATTTTAATGATTATCATCTCATAATAAAAGTTAAAAGCTATATAGTGTTAAAAAAAATCATGCTTTTTTTGCTAAGACTAAACGTTTGCCCATATTTTTAAATTAATTCAAATGAAAACCCTTAATTATCTCGATAAAAAAAAATGGACTTATAGGAATTTCAAAAATAACAGCCCATTTATTAATATTAAGTCCTCGAAAAAGTTTTTTGCATTCAAAATTGATTTCAAAACACTTGTTGCTTTTGCCAGCCTTTTTAAATGCTATTTAAATATTTAAATGCTATTTAAATATTTTATAATCAATCAATTTATAGTGTCAGCTAATTAGTTTACATGTAATTTGTGTAATTACCTCATATGCTCTGAACAGAAGATACAGTTCTCTCGGTTTGGCGTCCATTGGAAGCCCGCTGACGAACAGTGTTCGCACCTGCAACATTCAAAAATGAATTTATTATAATAAATAAATAACAAATGAATGAATAACAATAATCATTTCAAGATCAAAAGTTTTAAAAATGCAAAGAAAGATTAAACAATGTTACATAATCACAGTTACTAAGGTCCTTAAAATAAGAATGGCTGGGTCAAATTTCTAGATTAGTCCGAAAGAATTTTCTTTTGGAATTTATAATATTTGAAGGCCTGATATAATATGGCGCAATGCAGATAAAAAAAAAAAAAAGAAATCGTCAATACAATAGTGAAAAACACAAATTTTTCACAGTACAGAGAAAATAACTGCTCAAGGTTTATTCAAAACCATTATGTATCGTCAAATTTATTTTACTTATGCCACTAAAAGTTGTTTTGTGCCTTATAGATGACAGAATGAATTTTGTGTAATAACCTAATAGTCTAGAAATTGTATAGAATTCGTAATAACATTCACCAATTCTAAAATTATCATTATAGATCGAAGACAACAAATGTATTTTTTTCATATTTGATACTTTGCATTTGGATCCACGATCTACTGTTTACTAATTTATGCAACCCGAAAATGAATACATAATGAAACCATTGCCTTAGACCCATTTTAATTATTCTACCAATGGATATATATATATATATATATATATATATATATATATATATATATATATATATATATATAAACCTATAGACACCCTAAAGGTAGCGAAAAGGCGACCAGAGGGATGGATAAAGGGATTAGCGAGGAGATCCAGGACCCCTATACTAGTTTATCGCTGCCTGATTTCCTCCCACCGATATCTATCACTGTTCCCTCCCGTTCGCTACCTCAAGCTAACTAGGAGATTTCACACTTTAAGGAACAAAATGTCAATAGCTATATTACAGGGACTGATGCAGTAAGAAAAAGCATCAAACTGGGTTCTTATAAAAGATAATTGTAAGAAAGTATGTGCCCTGTATAAGTTTAGAAAATAAGTTGGATCTAGGATTGTTTTTAAGTAACTTAGGTAACTGGAGACAACGCCAAACTCTTTTTTTTTTTACCAAACTTAAAACTTTTTCTTCAATTACTAAACAGTTGTCATTTTAAGTCTGAGTCGCGGAACTAAATTACCCTTAATGCATAGGCCATAGTCCTATAGTTTGATTCACTCTATGGTATGGTACTATGGATAGGAAATAATAGTTTATCAATTTACTACTGTACACTAGTCATTTCTATAATAATCTATTCATCATTGGAAGAATTATAATAAACTTCTTAAATAGTGAATTTCTTCAATGCATGTAATCACTTAAAGTATGCAGTCCATGAAAATAATATAAATTAAAACAGTTATATATTTTTTTCAGATTTTTTTTTCAAACTCTAAACCGTTATAAGTTTAAAAACCAAGAGAAAAAAAACACATGTACCACAACAACCCATTAGGGGTCTTGGGTTCAGTTCATGATAGGGGCTGTAGAGTTTCTAGGACAACGGTTATGCAGGGAGGTGATTTGTCCGAGATCACGCTCAACCGCCAGGTTTTCCCCCCTATTAAGGATACACACTTTATAGTGGCTGTGTGAACCCCCAAAGGTCTCTATATCCGACAGGGTCAATCTGTGGCTGTTAACAGATTAAATAATTTATCTGCCACATCTGGATTTGAACCTGGGGCCTTCAGTACAGCAACTCAGCGATCTACACACTGAGCTACCATGCTTCATATGGGTTTTTAAACAGTTTATAATATCACTGAGTTATTTTCTCCTATTACTATTAAGGGGCTACATAGACGTCTAAATGAAAGATTAAAGCAAATTTGAGATGAAAGAATCTAGAAGTTAATGATGGTATTTTAAAAAAAATTGATAATTATTCTTAAAAGGATCATCTAAAAAAAATATAATTACAAATGTGACTGCAATTTGATTTCAGTGATAAAGAGAGGTATAATAAATATATACTTTCTTTGGTAATAATGTTTCGTAAATAAAGTCGTTATTATTATTTAATAATAAGTTGTGGCAGATTGTATTATTTCAATGAATTGTATATACAAAAAAACGTAAAAAAAAGTAGTTTTTTAAAAAAACATTTATTGAAAAAATACTGATGCTTTTATTGGAAAATTTCTTATATTATATTGATGATTTTAATGTCAGTCAATTTCATCTATAGTTTTGTTACAATACAAGGCGTTAAAATACAACTGCGTTAGTATTGAAAATGATTTTTAAATGATATTTTTTATTACATAATGATTTACGGAGAGGAAGAGTACTTAACTCAGTTTTCCTTCTTTTAATTGTATTCTATGAAAACCTTTTTATCTATCGGGAGTTAATTTTCAAAACAAAATGAAAACGGTAGAAGGCGTATTCATTAGGTTTTTATTGCAGGTATATCAATTCCGCAAGAGGATGAGTACGGTTGAGGGAAACTTTTTTCCCTTTTTTTTCTCCTCATCAGATGTGTTGCCAATTACCGAACGAAGTATGGTGTTGATCACCTGACCCCAAACCCTGGGGGAAATTCAACGACATCGCCGAGCTGCACTAACACAGGTTGATTAATTTTTTTTTGGTGCCGAAGCTGTGTTGGCGATCCGTAACCAAACTAAACATAATACGATCTTGTTTGTCAACTAACGGCATTAAATAATGTTTGTTCTATATATCATTTTTAAATTAAAGATCATGGATTGAGTTACAATTAGATGAAAGCTTACAAATTCGTAGGACATTATTTTTATGCCATTAAATCAAGATTACTGAGATGCAGCCCAAAATCTGATTCTTAATTTTATACAGCAGAAAAAATGATGAAATAAGACTAATAGAATAAGAAGTATAGAATAATACAGAGAGAATAATCAAATGATGTTAGTTAGATGTTTTAGTCATCAGGCGCACTAACTTAATTTCAAAATATGGAAATTACAATTTTTTTTTTAAATTAACAACATCGTCCTCAGAATCAGTCCTAACATGGGATTGTTAGATGAAGGGTATTTTTGATAAATTCAATTTTAAAATAAATTTTTCAAAAGAATATGACTTGTACTTAATAAATTTCATTTATGCTTCATAAGTTGTTATATATTATTTTAGAAAAAGCAGAAAAGGTTCTATTAAAAAAAAAAAAAATTGAAAATGATTACCTTAAAATTGAGGCTAGTTTTAAATTTTCGTTTTAGATGTAAAACAAAATATATAACAAAAAATAAAATGATGCTTTAAGCTAAATTAAAAAAAAATATGAATAAAGGATTATGTAGTGTAATATAGAAAAGAATAACAATACATAAATGAAGATAATAATAATTTAAATTTTGATTTATTAATTAGTACTTAAATAAAAATAAAAAAATGAAGATATAACTAATTTTAAATGGACGAATAGGTAGTAACGCATTAGCTATACTTTTTATTAGACAAGACTTAATTATCACCCAAAATCGATTAATTGTTCAAAACCATATAAACAACATAGCAGATGTGTTTTAATATTGCTCTCCTGATTCAGGCATGTATAATATTAAATTAATCCTACTGTAGAAGATAAATTATTGAAAATGTTAAAAGACGGGGATAGATCCTTTGGGATCTGGGAGCCTCAGCCTCTATGAGGTGGGTGCCCGGGATGAGCGTGATCTAGAACAAATAATCTCCTTGCTCAGTCGTTTTACAAGAAAAATTACATTCTCTTTACCACATACTGAACCCAAGACTCTTTATGAGTTGTAATGGTATAGGCTGTTTTTTTAAATATTAAATTTCGAAATGTATCGTAATAAACTTTAATATGGTAGAATATATAAAAGGAGAAAATTCACGGTCCCAGAACCAGTATAGCTAGAAACTGCCCCTTCCAGGTTGTCCCTAGCTCTCAATATCTGGAATCTACTACAACTGAAAACTTGAACGAGAAGGCTGAAATAAAGAACAGACTGGCAGCAGCAAACATAGCGTATTTCTCCTTCGCCAAAATTATAAGGAGTAGGTTATTAAGCCGTGCTATGAAAATGAGGATCTACAAATGCCTCCTCATACAGCCAGTAGCATCCTATGCGTGTTAGACGTGGATTCTCAACAAGACCGCTTCGAAAGAAAGATTCTGAAACGAATAATAGGGCCTATCGAAGAAAATGGATCCAGACGACTGCGTCGGAATATGGAGTTGTATAGGGAATACCAGAATCTCAGCCTTTCTTATTTTGTCAAAGTGCAAAGAGTAAAGTGGCTCGGACATGCTATTAGGTTGGAGGATAAGATTGTCCTTCGAAGCTGTACAAAAATAATCCAGTCCGGGACCATTTAGGGGGAAGACCTAGATCTCGGTTTTGCTCGGTGGAGGGACAATGCACTGACAGACATTAGACAAGGAGGAATATAGCCTAAGCTGCAGATAGAAAATCCTGGGAAAAGATAGTTTAGCTGGCCAAGGACCGCTTGAGGCGTCTGTCGTGGCACTAGAAGAAGAGAAGAATTATAATAAAATTATATAGACAAACCGAAATTAGATTTTATCAGAAATTGAGAAAACTTCAAAAAGATATCGAACAGATATTGATACTTTCACATAATTTATGGAATTCGTTATACTTTCCATTTGAATAAAGGAATTAAAAACATTATTTTAGGAATTTAACGGGAACGCTTATGTAAATAAATATATAATAGCTCGGGAGAAATTATGTGTTGGTAAAGGGAGAGGAATATGTTGGCGGGTAGCGTTCCGGTTTGATGGATCGCGAGGAGAGTATACAAGCAGATAGGGGTGTCCGCCCCTATTTCACCCTCCGTTTCACCCCTTCCTTTGTCTACAACACCTCCTCTGCCCTCTCTTACAATACCGCTTTTCTATCCTCTTCCAATGTTAATTTAGCTCTTATTAGTTCGCGTTAAGTATCGTTATTGTGAGCAATGTGTTCGGTTAAAAATAAAAAATTAAATAGGCAGTCATGAAGCCTGCCGTAGAAGTGAAAAGACTTTGAAATAACTATGCTCTTCTTTGAATTTCTAAATCAATTATATATACCTAGTCTGAAATGTTTAAATTTAAAATTATTAACATTAGTCTGACTTCACATATATTGACACTCCGAACAATTTTCAAGAAGTTTTTTTATTATTCAAAACATATGAAGGATTGCATAAGCTCAATACAAAATATCAATAATTTAATTGAAATAATAATTAGTATATAGTTATGGTATAATTAGTATTATATCATTTATTTGTATATAGATAGATTTTGTTTTCATTCATTTTGGTTTCAGCATAATTATCATCATCGTTAAGTTTAACAATTTGTACTTTCAATCATATCATGAAACAAGACATTTAACTATTACAAATAAAATCTTTTGGGGAAACGAAAGTTCAACCAGTTTTAAGTTATTATTAGTATCAATTAAACTATTAAATGACTTTTAAACTAAATAAATTATAAAATGACAATTAACAATTTAAATGACAACTATTTAACAATTAAACGATTTAATTTAACAATTAAACTATTTAAATAACAACTATTAAATGATAAATATAATTATTCTTATATCAACGGAGTTCTAACCTTTAATCTAAAGTCCACTAAAAGAAATTGTACAATTCATGCATAGGTGTCGCCGGTCTCGAGCATGTTGCTGATACAAAACCACACGCTCTACCAAACGTAGCTAAACGCGACTAAAGAAGTTTTCACTTCAAAACAAAGAAAAAAAAGGAAGAGATAAATATGAGTTATTTGTATGAACCCTAGTCAGGCTCGTAATTAAAAAATGTCAAAAAGGAATTTTCAAAAATATCAATTAAAAACGGATCAAAAAAAAAAAATTCCTTAAAAAGTTTTTAAAAAACGTGCATTAAATGGAAAAAATCTAATAACTAGAAGAAAAAATTGAATAGAGCGATTAAAAAAATTATTTTATCGCAGTACGGCTGGTGACATCAGGATTATTTAAGAGAACCTAAAAAATCATTGTTATTACGTCCTTCTGCAAGGACGTAAAATGCGATTCTGAGTCTGTGCAATGTAAGATACTCGTTACAGATCCATTTCCTATTTAAAACTGGATAGGAAAAATTTATTACTCCCTCTGGAGCACCGTTTGATTAGCCATTACAGCATAAAGTGCCGTTAAAAAAATAAACAATAAATAAAGATTTGATTTTTTACCACGCACCATTCTTAAAATAATTGATGATTTTTTTTTTTTTTTCTGTTGGCTCTACAGACCTTGTAGATCTTTGGCCGCCTTTACCAGCTTTCTCCACCTCTGTCTATCCTGGGCCGCTGATTTCCAGTCTGCCACATGTAGCTCCTCAGCATCTTTGTTGACCCTGTCTATCCATCTGGTCTTTGGCCTCCCACGTGGTCTCTTGCCAACTATTGTGGCATTCATTGTTGCGTAGAGGCGTCCTGACGGATTGCTTCGAGCAACATGCCCCGCCCATCTTAACCTTCTTGATTTCATATCCTGAGATATCGCCTGACCAGTTTCTGTGAGCAATTCCTTATTGGTCCTTCTCCTCCAAGAGTGCAGACTCTCATCCCAGACCGCTCCGGTTATCGTGCGAAGGATTTTCCTTTCGCATCTCTCTATTCTGCTTTCCAGGGTGTCAGTGAGAGCCCACGTCTCACAGCCATACATAATAGAATACATAATTAAAATAGTATAAAAAGGAAATGCAGAAAGGAAAGTAGTATAGAATCGTTAGGTATTATACATCCTTATTTATTATTCATGGCAAAAATATAATTTTTTCCTTAGCTGTCATGATACGTATACCTTTCTCCTTACAGAGCCGCTTAGACATTTATTTATGGACATAATTTCAACTGAACTGAAGAAATGGGGCATGCATATCATCACTCTCAGAGCTTAAATACCCGACGAAGAGAATACATCATCCAAAATAAGCAGTTTGCGTTAATATTATAAATAATTAATGTTTCCCTCAAATTCCATCAATGTCCAAGCTCCATTGAATAATGATGAGCTTATAAATTATCCGATTTTCGATACCTCGCGTAACAAGTTATGAGTGGGTAGTTTTGTTAAGGAATAAATAAATGATTTATTCATAAAGTTTTAAAACTAATTAATTATTTCAGTAAACATCAAAGGAAGAAGATGCGTATCATCAATATTAACATTATGATTTACGCTTTGTGAAAAAATAAAATTGATTAAGTACAGACAAAATTTAATAATGCAACACTTAGTATCCACCTCCTTGAATGACAAGAAAATATCAGTCAAAATTGTCTTTAAGCCCGATTTATGTATAATTCGCTGTGTAACAAGTTTATTTAAATTATATTTTTATTTATATCTTATTTCAGATAATACGTGTACTTTAGGGAAGTGAGGTGATATTTGCAATTTCTACCATTGTAATATCTCCTATGAAAAGCTGAAATGTTACCTATGACAATTATTAACTATTAAAATTTTTTGCGACTTAGGTACAGATAAAATAATAATAAAAAAATAACTAAAACTTTGAATTTACCTTTTCAAAGGTTCGACCGGGGAAAATAGATTGAATTTTTCAACATAAATACCTTCCCTGCACATCAGGGCTCTTATGATTTAGACAAATATTTACATCTCATTATCGCTTAAAGCCAAGATATTAAACGTTTCATAGAACGAGGATGGTATAATACTTAGTTTTTTGAGTGCTGAAAGGAGTAAACAGAACTTTTCCGAAACTAATTTTAATTTTAGCCTTTATAGATAAAAACAAATAGAAATCGTCTTTCAGATTTAAAGGTATCTTAAATGTAATTTCATAACATTCATAAAATATATTGTTACCGTCACAGAGAGGAAGGCAGAAACAAGGGATTAACGTCGAAGGTTCTCGACAATCCTAGAACAGTCTCCCCCTACTTCCGTGTTCTAGAATGTTCGGCCTTGCCTATTCAAATACCCTCCTCGCCTCGAGCGAGTCAGTCAGAGAGTAGACCAGGCACTGTGACGAACTTATAATAAGTGAGTGTCAGTGTGATAAACTATTCAGTGTTGAACCGACCAGTGTAATAAGTGTATCAGTGGACTGTGACAGTCTTGTGAGTGTAATAAACCGTTTGGGTCATGTCAGTTTGTTATATTTGGAGATTCTTACGGTCGGTGGACTTTAATTAGTGAACTGTAAGTGTTAATTAGTAGTAGTTACTTATTTAATTAGTAGTTGGTATTTATACAAGCTTATGTAAATAGTTAAGCTATTTAGTATTAGTAATATCTTATATTATTGTAATAATTAAATAGGTGTTAGGCCTAGATAATAAATATTTAAAATATTGTTATTGTAAATTTATATCAGTTTAATAGTTTAATCGTTTATAATTTAATTCTATACTATTTGTCACATTGTTAATAAATATTAGTATGTTTAATTAAGAAAGTTTTTTTCATTTCATATCCAATAGCTCGTAACATTATCTTAAAAACCGTATAATTGACCAGAAGTAATTAAATTAAAGTCCCTTACTCATTTTATATTCCTTAACTTTGGTGGTCATAGTCACTCGACCACTTATTCTGTAGATAATTATTCTTGGGTTCCATTTATCTTAAGCATAAGCTTTAATGTAGAGCTATAGAGCTTACACTGTTCGGAATGAGGTGACTAGATGACGTGCGTTCATCTCAGACGGAAGAATGGATTGATGCCGTTTAATTGGCAATGAAGTTTATAAATCGCGATGATCGTTTATTAATCAAAATCATAGCTTGTGTAGGGAGTCATTAATCCACACAGTGCACCTGCTGGCTCCATTTCGGGTTATTTCACACTACAACTGGAGATTAATGGGGTTACTCATACGCATATGTCCTCTGAGTACATTACAGTGTTCTACTTTCTTCAGGACACTATTAGTCTCTCTTCTTTGAATAATAATGACACATCAAGATGATATGTTAGTGATATATATATATAAATCCAAAGAAAATAATACAATCTTTTTGAGATTGGTGGAGTCAAGATTAAATGACAAAAAAATCGGTTGTATATTAGCAGTAACACTATGATTTTTAGAATAGGAATTTTCTGATATTAATAATTTTCAAGAAATAATGGATTTTTCATGGATTTATTACAAAAAAATGAATAATTGACAGAAAAAGATTTAGCTTAAAAACAATAGTTAGACTATGACAGATGTATTATAATAACCAAGTGGTGGTATACAAATTATTGCCCAAATTGTATCAATGGATTGAACCAAATTGTGGTAACAAAAAAAAAAGTGAGTGTGGAAAATCATCTTCATTATTGTAGATTTCGTAACATTCGTGAATAAATAACACTGAAACAACTAATTAAAGGGATCTTTTTACCAATGCTATTCACAACTAATGAGTCATTTTATACTTCAGGATTCCCTCTTATAATTTTTTCTTTACAAGGTAATTATATTTTTCATCCTTATTATTTTTTTTTTAATTTAATTTTTCTTATTTCATGATCGAACAACTAGTAATGTTTCACACATATAGATACAAACATGGGATCAGCGAATTTCCTCATCATTTTCTATTTTACACTTAAGTGTGGAGATAAATTAAATCCAACATCGGTCAATGGCAGTAAGCAAATTGTTTAATAAAATAGTTTTGTAACAAGGAAGTTTCATCAATGCTTCTCTGTTGTCAGCAATGTAAACTTCCTTGTCCTCCCATCTTCTTTCACATGTATTTATATTGGCTATAAGTTTAGGAAGAGAAGAGAAGTTAGGATATAAGAGCATAGAAATGTAGTCGTTAGTTATATTATGTAAGACATTAATCCTAAGTTAGATGTAGTCCATAGCCAATAAGTTATACTGAGAGTCAATGGTAATTAGTCACCGAGTTATTCCATAAGAATGTATCTTTAATATCTCTTGTATATTCATATTATATCGGTTCATCACTCAATAAACTTATTTATTTCTTACAAGTCGTCCACTGCTTGTTAAATAAACGATGAAATTTATAAAATTTAATAGCATGAATTAAAACGTGAAAATGATTCTTTAATATCCTTATCAATTCATATCATTAGTTCGAAATTTCGGCAATAACCTCAACTTAAACATGGATTTAAGAGGTGTCGGTATAGTAGGGGCGAAGGTAGGTGGCATTCCACGTAGATAATTTACTGGTAAATTATACATTGATATTAGGAGGAGAGGCGGCCAACTTCACTCTATTAACCTCAACTCATTAAATATTTCAAGATGGAGGGCCCTTATCCGAGTAATTACTTTTCTTTTAATTATGCATCCGTACTGTTTTGGAGGCCCCGCTCCGAAGGCAAGGCTCCGAGGCCGCCCTGACGTTTTGACAGTTCCGGATATAATTACAGAAGCGAGATGTTCTTTCCACTCGGGATTAGCGTCAGAAAATACTGGAATTAAACTACTCAAACGGAGGTAGAATCTTTTGTTCTGCTTGATATTTAATGGCCGCCTAAAAGGAGCCGCTTGAATAGGTCATAATGCCGCCTCTTCTTATTTCAAAGTAAATGAACAACATAATGAAATAAATAAAAATAAAAAAAATAAATCAAACACCTCTCTTTGATCCCTTTCAATGTAATGCGACCTACAAAGAATAAAATATTAATTATTTTATTAATTAGTGGTTTAACAAGAGGAAAATATCAACTTTATAAACTCAAATTTAAAAAATATAATAGTTGACAAATATTTTTAATTCAGCTCTTAAATATTAAATAAAAAATAAAATTCTGACGGCTCAAAACCGTTGATTACCGTGTTAGGTACAAAATCAAAAAACATTTAAAATGAAAACCTTTTTTTTATTATTATCGCACGTATTCAGAGCAGCATTATTTACAAAATAATTATTACCTTCTTGATGTACAAATAATATTTTAGATATATTTCCTATACTACATGTATATGATTTATAATAAATAAAAAAAAATCGTCCAGTTTTACTATGAAAACCTGTAAATACATTGATATTATGTTTTGTTTTATTTTCATAACAATTATTGTAACGGGTATTGTCCAAGAATAAATAAAGAATTATTATTATTATTATTAATGTAATACGAGGTTACAATATTATATATTAGATGGGCATAGAACATAATTGAGATAAACTGCTTATTGAAACTTTCATTCAAGTAAAATAACGAATGCTTAGTTTTTTCTCATCCATCAAAAAACAAAACAAAAAAAAACATCTAATTGAGTCCAACCAATATTGGATTAATAGGCAAACATTATTTTATTTTATCCTTGTTACATTAATCTTTTTTATCTTCTTATTTTCTTCTTCTTATATAATTAAACTTCCTAGAAAAAAAAAACATAAGAAAATATTTATTTTTGAATGACAGTCGATGTATCTAATCTGTTAGGGTATTGGTATTCAATATTCTATTTCGTTTCAGTTTAGTCCTATCAAGAATACGGGCTCGTCTCAATCCGATAACAAGAAAGGGTAAATAAATGTGTCGGGATGTCGCCGACATGGAAGAACAACTGAAATTCCCCCCGAGCCCTACCTGCTACCGGAAGGAATCGAAGATTAAATTAACAATCCGGAAGAGATACAGAAGAAGACTAGGAGAGGAGAGGTAAGTATGAAATATTGACTGAGATAGAAGGGATAAATATATCAGGTTTAGCGAGGATTCGATTGCCCACTTTGTCCTTGGCTGGTTAACATATATCATTCTCCCTCCTCCTTTGTCTCCCTTCTCCCCTCCTTTACTATTTATCACCAAATTGCAGCATATTTCTCATTGATATATTGCCGAATTGAGTCTTTTTTGTCCAAATTCCACGAAGGATTTCGGCCATTCTTCAATTCTCTCTCTCCCTCTGCGTTCATCTCCTTTTCTCAATAATGTATTAAAATTGTCAAAGGAATTTTTAAAAATTGTTTTGTGTTTATAAGAGTTCTTTTCGTCAATATAAGATTATACTTATCCTTAATAATAATAATTTGTGATGATAATAATTTATGATTTATACATTTATAAAAATTTTGGAAGAAAATGATCAAATAATTGATTCCTTAAATAGTGATTAACTGTTTGTTTATCTGTTTATCATTTTTTTAAAAAATAATAATATCATAATTATCCCCTAATGTGACCTTCAATTCCACTTTAAGAATAAAAACAAGGTATCAAAATTATAAATAGTTCAACTTCGTAAATCACAAGGCTAGAACCCATTTATAAAAAAAAAAATCATGTACTTACAAGCATATTTTATAATTAACAAATAAGATCGAATGATAGATACATATAGATATTACATAAATATTAATGGTAATCATATGAATATGACTATGATGAAAATTCTATGGAATTCAATTTCTTTAATCAATCTAGGAACTATAATTCATTTTAGTAAAATCCTATAAATGGGTGTAGGGCTCCCATTCTTATTATTATGAAAATCTATTTATTTCTATAATTTGTATTATCAGCATTATCAGCAGTTTATGATAATAATAATAATAATAAAGTAGTAATAACAACTACTCATTTTAAAAATAACTCATAGTGCCAATATATAATGCAAATATATATTGTGTATATATATTGTGTGTGATGCGATCATAAAAATATGATATTATGTTACTTATCATTATATATTATAAAGGAAGTTAAGGTTCATTATTTAACCTAGTATTATACAAATCTTGATAGCAGTTTGGAATATGATTATGGAATGTACGTTACCAGGAACATATCTATGTCAAATATAGCTGTATATCCATACTTTTGAACAGACATAGCGAGCTTAAAAGATAGGAATTTATCCTTTTTTATGGCAAAAAATTTAAATCATTACTCTCACTATCACTTAATTCTAAGTTACGAGTAATTTCAATATTGGATGCCAATTTTTTTACAATAATTATATACATGATAAACCACGCGATTTTTAAGAAAATTAAAACTTTATTTTCTTAACACTCCAATTTTTATAAGCAGATAAATAACATAAAATTAATCCAAAAATGTGCTCATCCTCGAATATTCTAATTCGATCAAGAAATACTATTTCAATATATTTACAGACTCTCAGCCAGTTATATATTATAATAATTTTGTTCAATATTTACATCCTCAAATAGAAACTGTAAACAATAGACAAATATATAAATAGAAACAAAGCCATTAAATAGTAGGTGACCTATACTTGTCTCCGGCTGTTTGTTATGCTGGCATTGTATAACCGAAGCGCCTATAAGAGTCCTGCTTCAATTTCCTTATTTCATACAAACTGTATGAATGTTTATTATTATACTAAATGTATTTATCACAATATAAAATAAGTATGTAATTAATATCTAACGTTATTAACTTGAAGATCCATTTTTCATCATTGTCTTAACACTAGTTTACAATTTTTATTTATAATCAAAGCATATATTTTACTATGTATATATATATATGTAAAATAATTTATGAGCATTGGAGTGATAATGTAGGCTTTGGTGTAACCTAACGCTGATAGTGAAGCACATGTTTTATTAAGATTGAGTCTTTTATATTTTTATATGATTTTAACTTCATTTAATTCTGATATTCTAATGAAATATCATCAATTCAGTTTATTCAGGTATTATTATTTTTTCTAATTGTATTTCTAGTTTAATTTTTGTTATTTGTTACTGATTTTTTGTTTTGTTTAATAAAATTTCAGACATTGGACTGTTTAAACTTTGATTACCTTTTATATATAGAATACAGAATTACATATATATATATATATATATATATATATATATATATATATATATATATATATATATATATATAGATATGTACTTTTTAAAATGGAAAGCGAGATACAAAGCAGAAATACGTTAAAGGTATAGAAAATAGCTATAAAACTAATTTTCAAAACATACAAAGCAGATATCATATTATGAATTATAGAGTAAACAGAAAATTAAAATTGTTTACTGAAATTACCAACAATATAAATTATAAAAAAAGTTATTCCTTACAATGACTAGATTACAAAAGAAAATTAGTAAAAAATGCGCAAAATACCTAATTTGAACTAACAATAAATAAATTAGAAAAAATAACTAGGAATGATATGTCTTTACTTGTGATTTTATATTAATAAACATAAATTGTCAATATCTAATAATCCCCACAAAAAATTAGATAAATCAGTAAAAAAATGTTTAAAGGTTCATTTTAAGATATTTTTTTTTTTATATTATGTCTATTAACATTTTTTTTTTTTGGGGGGGGGGAGGGTTTACACCTTCGGTCATATGCCGAAATACATTTAGTCGCCAATACTCTCGGTCTCCCCAATCTCCCTCCGCCAAGCCTCTTTCTACCATCACCTCTTCAACTCCTTGCAGCCAAGTTTTCCTTGGGCGGCCTCTTTTTTTTCTCTCCTCTGGGATAAAGTTTTCTTTTAATTGGGTCAGAAAGCGTTTGATTTTTACGAGATACGGGGTGCCGGCCCGTTTCTCAACCCTCTACCAGGTGGACTCGGTTTGAATTCAGGGTTTCCTCCCCTAGAAAGGTTGCCTTCACTACGGTATGGGAGTCCATCATCAGGAAACCCAGAGCGCGCTGAAAGCTACTCTTTTAGTCGCCTCTTAAAAGCAGAGTTTACTGCATATGTATTATTTTTATTTTTCCCATCCGCAGAAGAATCTATTAACATGAAATTATAATACAACTTCAGGCTTTTGTTGTTTGTATTCAAATATTTAATAAGTCTAATATTGCAATCATTATATGGGGAAGAAAACTATAACATTGTAAATTCTAAATTCTATATTTTGCAAATAACATTGCAGATGAGATCAGACAGCGTCTGGAATATGTCCAATTTTATTAAATTTTTCAGGCTAGGGAGATCGGAAACTTCATCTCTATTTCTAACTGTACCACCCTCAGTTTTAGTTCATATATAAAATGCAAATGTTAGAAATTGGAAAAGAAGTTCTCACTTCAATATCACTGGGAATTTAATTTACCCAGTAACAGATATTTCAAACAATATTTATTACTTTATTTCTAAATAATAAATTCTTATTGTAAATTGAAGTTACGATATGTTTGTATTTCTTATAGAGAACAATAAATGTGGGTTCTACTCTTTTATGAATTATAAAAAATTCAACTTCGTAAATCGCCTTCTTTCTAGCTCTCTTCCAATAGACCATCTCAGTAGCAAGAAGACTTTTTCCTAAATAAGCGCTTATGGTTACTGTCTCTGATCCACATAGCAATATGCTTTCAATTATATACTTTTTATAACAGCTTCTTGCTACTTTTCGTCACATTATTGCTCCAAAGAACCGAGTTGAGCAAATCAATTACTTTCTGGATTGTATTTAATCTCTTCTTCGTACCGTTTCTTTCCATTACAGGAGCCAAATATTTAAAATTATCCACTTTTAATTATATTTCTTCGATCATTTTCTTAGTATACATAAGTATATAATATCAGGAATAAGAGGAATAATGAACAGTGATACTGAGGAACAATTGCAATCACCACAAATAATAACGTTGATATGATTCGGGACGAACCCAGACTGAAACTCGCTTCCAATTAGTAGCCAGTTAATTAGTCAGGATTATATTAACTGGACTCATGGAAGATGAACGATTATAATTCATGTTTGCATTCGCTCGGTGCAATAGATTATGTGGACAGCTCGGACAGGAGGATTCCTGAGGGACTTAGTGACAATGCATGACTAGATATGTGGCAGAAGCCGGGAGGGACAGAGCAGATGTTTTCATATATCTCTCCTCTGTAATATATTCCAGAGATTATCTCTAGCGAGCTGGTTGATAAGTTGGCGGCGCCGCATCAGCACTTCCCTACCTACACAACATCCTTCTTCCCTCATCCTCTTCTCTCTGTTTTATTTTATCACACTATCTCTCTCACTTAATGCCGCCCTTTTTAGAGCAAAATGATTCACCTCCCCATTTATTTTAATATTAGCGATTTATTTACCTCTAGTTCACGCCGGGAATGGTGTTTTAATAAAGCGACGAGAGCATCTGTTTATTATGAAATATACCGGCTAACCATCGCCATACCTTATTTCTGGAGAAAATATATAGATACATATTTATATATTTCCAATCAATGAATGAGTAGTTATTTCCGAAAGTGGTATAAGTCAATTTTTTTTTATTTGTTTATTTAACGTTCCTCACTAATCGGACGATGAGAAAGTGGGCGTCCTAAATTTTTCCTTTGTAAAAAGAAAATATTTAAATAAATTCGAGCATCAAAGGACGAAATAATTCTGTTTTTTCTAAATGAAATGTTAAATTTTAAAGCAATGTAATGAAAAGCAATTCTAAAAGACTTCAATTATGGTCAGTGGCTTGTATTCTTAGAATATATACTTTTATATAAAGTAAATGAAAATTCATCAAGTTTTGCTTTGTAAAAATATAAAGTAATGTCATCATAAATCTAAAATTAATTAATTTAATTTAATTTACTTTCGAGCATTGAAATATGAAATAATTCTGTTGCTTCCTCATTGAAATGCTAAATTTAGCTAAAAGGTTAGAAGCGCTTCTAATAATTTATGAGAAATAAGAAGAAAGGAATAAAATCTTAAATTTAAAATGTTCACTAAACATTTTTCTTGTTCTTAATGGTACTCTAATAATTTGGTCTATCCTTATCAAGCATAATCCTTTAAGAATCAAATATTAATAATTATCAAGTTTTATTATCTTCTAAATTTGCAAAAATGTGAATTTTTTGAACTTATTTATGGTTCCTGAGCAGGTTTCTAGGCAATTGGCTTTTTAATATCCTCATAGGAAATTCAGGTAATAGAGAGTTCGAAAAGAGAAAGAACAAGACGATTTTGATGATATGTTGACTAATGTAATGTTGAATGTATATTCTGTCAATATAAAACAATGTGACTGTCCGTGTGTATAGTGTGATTCGAAATTAATCAAGCATCATTCGTAACTTATATTTCTAGTTAAATCTAATTTTAATATTTATTATTAATAAATTAAATTTCGAGTGTCTAAGGACTAAATAATTCTGTCTTTTTTTTATTCAAACGCCAAGTGTAATAAAAATCATTTATATAAAAAACTTCATTTTATGGCCGGCTGCTGATATTCTAAGTTTATGTAGTTTATATAACCAATGCAAATTTATATTTTAATTATAATTTATCAAGGTTCGCTTTGTAAAAATAAATTAATATCAGTAGCCATATATAAGTCTATTATTATTATTATTATATCCAGCTCTAATATGCTGGACTTAATGATTTTTTCTCCTCGATTGGCAGGAATACAAAATTGTTAATAACTAATTAATGGTCAATCTTCTGTCCTAAAGTCCAGAAAAAAGAGAACAAACAAGAGGATTTGGTAATATGATTATGAGAGTGAAACATTGTTTATTTATTGTAAATATATCTACAGCTCCAGTAAATAATATATATATTAATTATAAATTATATATATATATATATATATATATATATATATATATATATATATATATATATATACATATATATATATATATAAAATTCGATTTTAATGATATAAAAAAAGAAATTCTAAGAATACTTCATATTATGGTCTGCTGCCGATGTTCTTAGAAAATGTTGTTTTTTAAACCACATGAAAATTTATCAAGTTTTGCTTTCTAAAAAATAAATTAATATAAATAGCTAAATATAAGTCTATTATTTTTTTTATGTTATATTAGCGACCCGCCGGCTTCGCAAGGGTAGAAAAATTTAAACAAAACCTTAACAAAATATTGTTTTACTTAAACCTTCTTCATGAATCACTCTACATTGGTGAAAACCGCATGAAAATCCGTGCGGTACTTTTGAGTATATCACGAACAGACAGATAGAGGCGCTGGAGGACTTTGTTTTATAATATGTATAGATATGCAATTGCGCCGTATCGCATCCAGCATATTCGATCTCAATGTTTTTTTTGTTTTTTTTTCAATTCATATTTTTATACAGATGTAGATTTTTTAAAAATATTATTTCGAGCGTCCAAGGACGAAATAATTTTGTTGTTTCCTTATTGAGACGCCAAATGTAATCAAAAGCACTTCTGAAATCGGGGAAACAGTCCCCATCCGGTGACGAGGAAGGCAAGGGATAATTACTGGAGCAGGAGGCATCGATTAGTGGTGACAGGCCCTCAATAGCAACCCTCGGCAAAAATTGAATGGATCCCGCAACTCCCAACCAATTCTATAGCCTATTCACAATTTGCCTTGGTCTCCTTCATTGTTCCCATTAATTGTTCAAAACTAATGAAGGATCTCTCCTTATAAATACTATTCACTCCCACGTTTGACAGTTAGATCATTAGTAACGAGAAAAACACACACCTCTTCGGAATTATTTCGAATTCCATTTAAAACAGTCATTAATATCACTTCTTCATTTACAAAAAAAAAACATAAGCTGGTAATTGATTACTTGATGATCAACATTTAATATCCTAAATACTTCCGTTGAAAACAGACAATGGAAGTAGTATAGGCATGTCTGTCACAAAGACAAAGAACGTAAAAGAAGGTAATGGAAGCAAGGCCACTGGGCAGAAGGGCAGAGGTTGCCAAAGGATCTTGTATTAATAACATGAAGAAAGATTAGGAGCAGGAAAGGGGAAAACAAGATGAAAAGGATATGTCAAGACCGGGAAGGATGGCTCAAATGGATAGAGGCTCCTCTACGCTGAACGGCAGGAGAAGAAGATAAAGAAGAAGAATTTAATATACTCAATAGGAATTAAATAACACTTTCCAAATAATAAATACTATATATAATATAAATCTATATTCATCAAATCTAAAGAGTTGTACCTTAAGGGAACAATCTAAGGAAACTATTATAAGAGCTTTATAGCTATTATAACCTAGGGATTTATTTGTCTATATATATAGTTATGTCACTGACCCATCCAAGCTGCACCTATTCTCTTTCCCACGGGAGTCAGCACAAGTCAGCACTAAGATTCTCTTATAAGTAACTCCTTAGAAAATAAGCAATCAATTCATGTCCTAGTTCTAGACTGTTACTATGTCGGTTTAAATAAAGTTTACTTTTTAAAAAGTCTTTTCAAGTGTTCATTTATTTAATTGGCGCCCGAATAGGGACTTAGCGGCTTACCGAAATACTTCATAGAAGCTAACGTAAGAAGATTGTTTTTACAATTTCAAAGCTAAGTCAAAAATCTATTAAATACAAGAAGGAAGACTCAAGCATCCAGTCTTTACTGTCTGCTCTTCACTTGCTGGTCATTTGAGAACATCACTCCGCAGAACATCTGGGAAATCGACTCAAGACTGCAATAACTTCTTAACAACGCTTGGTAAATAAAAGACTTTAGTATAGTTCACATATTGCATGAACTTAGAATTAAGTAGACGTTTAGCTAACTTAAAACTTAATCACAGTACAGTAGATCAGGATATTGATACAATGTCGGTATCAACTCTAGAAATAAAAGATTTTGATTTTAAGTAAATTCCTAATTATGATGGTGATTCTTTGAATTTGGTAGATTTCACTAAAAGTATTAAATATCTCTTAAATTTACATTGTAAAGATGGGAATCCATATAAAATTATAAATCATCAAAAAATTTTATTAACAATTCATAACAAATTACATGGTAAAGCCAAAATAGCTACCAATGATAAAGATTTTAACAATGTTGAGTCAGTAATCGAGTATCTAACTAGTAAATATCAGGATTCGCGGACAAAAGAGCAATTGCTTGCTGAAATTCTTAACACTACCATTTAGAAATGAAAATCCGAAAGATTTTATTGAACGGTTGATGTTAAAAAGATGTGATTTATATGCCAGGACGTATGCTGATGAAAGTATAACTAATAAGCAAGATGAAATGGCCAGATATGACAAACAGTTGGCACATCATGCCGTACACCAATTTCATCCAGATTTAACAGATTTTATATATCAAATTAAATTTGATTCATTAGAAGATTTGGATAATATATTAAGAAACTCTGCTTCTTTTGTAGTGTACAGACTATTTCCAACAAAAAGGGAATATCACAATAATAAAAATCATTTTGAAAAACCAAAATATTCAGACAGACCACCTCTATAATAAACCTCCTTACCCAGTAAGATATGAACATAATCCACCGCCCAGACAAGAATATAGACCTAGGGAGCACTATCAGCATAATCACAATTACAATTACCAATATAGGGCACCATATCAACCACAACAATTTGTCCCTAATTATAGACGAGAATGGTCTCCGCAAGATCAACATAAGTTTTTTAATAAACCGCCCTCATATGGATATAAACAAAATGAAAAACCAAATTACCCTCAAGAACAAACATTCAGAAAAAGGGAAGACAGTAATACGGTATCAATGAGAACTGTCTCAAATAGGATAAACCAAAACAATCATATAGAAGATGAAAAAGACAGTGTCATTCAACAGCTCACAGAAAGACTTAATAAAGTAGAGCATTTTTTAGAAGTAGGTCCCAAGGAGGAGGAACCTCCGGATCAAATATAAATGAATTAAATATGACTGACACTCTACCACAGGTCATAGACAATAAAGGATTAAAGTGGTTATTTGATACTGGCGCTACCAAAAATTATATACACCCGGATGTAGTACCGGAATATATATATATATATATATATATATATATATATATATATATATATATATATATATATATATATATTATTAAATATAATAAAGATGGTCGGGTATACATCGAATGGATAGAAAAAATCTTGCAAATCAGATCTTAGAGTGACGACCAAATGTAGAAAAAGGAAGACTGCGTTGGATGGACGATGAGCAAGTTGACTGCTGGGTGTGAATCTCGCCTTTCCTGTCAGGGAATCAAGAGGTTTACTCCGATTTCAGAAGTTCTTTTGATTACATTGATTGGAAGTTATTTTAATTAAATTAGGTGTTTTGCTAAAAAAACAAACAAAATTATTTCCTTATTTGATGTTCAAAATATTATTTAGATTCATAGCTATTTGTATTCGTTGGCTGGATGAGATTGAGACAGACCTTAGGCTCTTGTGGATAAGAACATGGAGAAGAGTCGCGGAGGGTCCGTTCTGGGTGGCAAAAAATTGTTTGTGTAGGCCAAGGTCCTCCGTGGACCATAGCGCCGATAAAATAATTAATAAAATAATAATGAATTATTATTATTGTGTGGCGGACCGACCATCTATTTCTCTTTCTTTCTTAATACGCGTTCTTGGCATTATTTTTTAATTAAATTCAATTCAATATGATCCATTTTTATATTATATTATATTATAATATTTATTATTTGGAAAGTGTTATTTAATTCCTATTGAGTATATTAAATTCTTCTTCTTTATCTTCTTCTCCTGCCGTTCAGCGTAGAGGAGTCTCTATCCATTTGAGCCATCCTTCCCGGTCTTGACATATCCTTTTCATCTTGGCCAGAGTTTTCCCTTTTCGTGCTCCTAATCTTATTTATTATAATGAAATTGGGAAAAAACACAATGCAAAGCCTTATGTCTTGGTGGTGGGTTGCTGTCTCATCTTTAGAGCCTGTTTGGCTCATATTAATAATATGCAAATTCAGGATAATACTGAAATAATAAATTTAAAGAATTTCGTACCATTTCTTAAAAATAATTTTACTTTATTTTATTAAGTTTTGTATAACTTATACTAATCTAGAGGTCTTATAATATTATATTCAAAAATTGTCGACACCATTATAACCAGCTTTGACTTCATGTAGTTTTATTGAAAACTTATAAGGGGGTTAATAGAAAATTGCCTCACATAATTTGTAAAATGGTTGACCTGAATAAAGTCGCCGATCCCTTGGAGTGCTTAACACTCAAGTTTACTCAACTTAATTGATCGCGTGATCATACTTTCGCGTGTCTTCGGCAAACTGATACCGAACATAATAGCTGCACGAAATGAACCAAACCGTTCTGAAAAATTGTGTTTCCATTTTCTGGAATGACCCTAATTCGCTTTTGGTAGTAATCGTTATCCATTTGTCCACTCCCTTTGATATCTGGCTGATTTAGTTGTAACTATCGTTATAAAGCAATAAATAAAAAATGTATTTCGACCTTGAAGCGTAATAGCTATCATATCGATCAGTGGATTAAAAAGATGAATCAACCATTTCTCAAAAATAAATGGAAATTTTACATTTATCTTCTCATTCACTGAAATGTTAGAATATATTTCACTATATCTTTCAATAATGATACATTCAAGGAGAAGGGTGTGTGTCTTTATATTAAAACAAACCTGAACCAATACAATCAACGAACCTTATCGTGTTCAGCGCAAGTAAGAGACGGTACTATTTCTATATCAATGGTCTTGCATAGGGTGATTGTGTCGCGGAACATAATTATTTCTATTTTTTTCTTTCTATAGTTGAATCAAACCTATTAAATAAAAACATTGACATTCAATGATCTGTTGAATTTCGATAATTTGTTTACTATAAATTTGGTCATCATCTATTAATGTTATTATTCTGGAAAGTATATCAAATATAGGATATTTGATTTTTGAAATTAATACTTTGATATAATCAATGCTTAACGGTAAAGGATAAACATTATTGTTACGGTCGCAGACAGGAAGACGGAAGCAAGGGATTAGCGGCTTAAATCCGTCGGCGGGAGAAGTTAAAATAGGATTAGTACCTTCTCGATCGTCTCCTTTTGTCGGAAAAGTATTAAGAAGATTCCAGAATTGTCTCCACCCTCCCGTGTTCTAGAATGTTCGGCCTTGCCTATTTAAATACTTCCCTTGCCTCGAGCAAGTCAGTCTGGGTCTGAGAGAAGACCACGCACGGTGAAGATCTGTGATAAGTGAGTGTCAGTGTGATAAACTAGTCAGTGTTGAACCGGCCCGTGTAATAGGTGTATCAGTGAACTGTGACAGTCTCGCGAGTGCAATAAACTGTTTCTGTTTGTTACTGTGTGTCAGTTTGTCATACTTGGAGAATCTTACGGTCGGTGGACTAGTGAACTGTAAGTGTTAATTATTAGTTATAAATTGTAGGGTAATTTTATAATATTCATAGAAACTATTGTAACTAGTTAAGCTATCTAGAATTAGTAATATCTTGTATTATTGTAATAATGAAATAGGAGTTAGGCCTGGATAATAAATATTTAGAATATTGTTATTATAAATTTATATTAGTTTAATAATTTAATTGTTAATAGTTTAATTGTATGCTTTTTATCATTTTGTTAATAAATATTAGTATCTTTAATTAAGGAATTGTTTGATTCATTTTAATACCCAGTAGCTCGTAACATTATAATTAAATAGTTTTTAATTTTTTTTTTATTTCACTCCAAATATATAAATTGGACTGATTCCTGGGGATATTTTTGAAGATTATTATATTATAGCTTATGTGTGCCTTGAAGTCGTCAAAATTCCAAGGTAAGCCAAAATTGGGGATAGTACAATATTAAATTAATCTAGTCAATCTCTTTTTCAAGAAGCAGTTTAATATGAATTTAAAACAGGTTAACCAAGGCATAATGGTTATTTGTACATTGCACAATATGTACGTATATGGTGTACACAATCTCAGTAAAATATCGATCGCCTTGAGAGGGGACAGTTACCTCCATGTAGTACCGAGGGGTACCCCAGGGAACAGCTCGTAGCCCATCAATATTAGAGACAGACAGATGAGGAGCGAAACACAGATCCCCACTACAGTACCTAATGGACAGTCGGATTGACGTAACATACATATATACCACAACCTGATGGATATACCTCTTACTCCACATGCCTCCGGTATTCTAATTCCGAACAGGAACCAAACCTCTCTGGCTATGAACTTTCAGCATAGACCCGTAGTGGGAAGTTATTTTGAGATAAAATACATATAAATATAAATGTAGAATAGGATTCAGAATGAAGGCATAAGCGATTCAAGCGTATCTTATTAACACGCATGTATTATCATTGCCTATATATATGTAAAGAAATCACTGAACTCGATTTTAGGCCGCATCAAAACATGGAATTGAATTGAAACTTTGCGCATTTCTCACGGACCAATGACAATACAATAGTTCAATAAGTTTGTCTCATTATCCTTCAGACCAAGATCTTCAGGATTAGCAATTTTACACATCCAAAGAGGAAGGTTATCTACTTTGCTTTCAACATCAATGAGATAAGTTATAAAGGAATAGTGTAAAGTGGTCAGGAAATGCACTCAATAAATTACACGAAATAAGTTTAACTTATTTTATTGGCGCCTAAGTTTTAGGGTCAGGGTGTGACATTTTTTATAAGCCTAAATTGCTTACTAACTTTCTTTCGTTTAGCTGGAACTTGCGGGCCACGTGCCATTCTTCAGTCAAACGCCAGTTCAATGTAACCAAATCGACCAGATGACAAAGAGAGAATGTCTAATGATTTGATTTAGTATTTTTTTTTTATACATAAAAACAGATAAAGTAAAACAAGGCTTTATTTGAACCGGTACAAGATTATGTAGTGGCTTAAGACTAAATCAGTTTTATTTGGCCAGGGAGAGGACTCCTTTATTTATGTTACACAATTTCCTGACATTGTGTTTTACATAAATTTTTATTTTTAACTTAAAATTATTCAGGACACGGGACTAAGGAATCAATAGATTTTAGTAGCCGTGAGCGAAACCCCTCTTTCCTTATTCCTATAAAATATATGGATCCAACTATCTTTCATACCATAGTGTGGATCCGACAATTTTGGGTATGCCTGTTCACTTCATGTCTATTCAGGTCCAGTTAGGCAAAATCTCAATGGAATAGGATGATCTATTCGATATTTATACCTAAATTGTGATACGTGTGAGGGGAATGTTCACGAAGACACCTCTCCTGGTTTAATATGGAGTAGTTTTAGTTAGGATTGAAAACATATATATGTTTTTAATTTGTTAAAATCGAATGCTTTGTTAGAGTAATGGTATTCATTACAGTATCAGAAAGAGTTTTCTGCCTCGCCGAAGTTATTTTTGAATAGATTATGGATTAAATGTTCTTAATTACATGATCCGGGATAGTGTGGATGAAAGGACATGCAGGTCCTAATTCGATTCAACCCCCGATGTTGAACAAGAAGATGAGAACCAGTGATCCTAATGAGGCTAGGAGAAGATATTTTTGCAGAAGAGAAAGGCGGGCTGTGGTAGTAATGGAGGCTGTGTTTGGTTAGCCTCGGGCCTGTTAATAATAATAGTCTCATTACCAGCCGACCATCACTGCCCAAATAACACATCACCCTCGGCATCTTCCCCAGCCATCTTACCACCCCTCTGGTTATTAACCTGCTCTAGCTAACGGCTTCCTAGCACCGCCTGAATTAAATTCACTACCGTGTACCATGCAATATACATGTCGACAGCGTCTACGTGTTCCATTTTCAACAAGGAATGTACATGTGTTGGCATAATAGGTAGACAAAACGTTTTGAGGAAACACCTATCTTTGGAATCCCGAAAATAAAAATGTTATAAAAAAGAGAAAAGAGTTATTAATTACATTTGAGGCAATCAGGATCAAAAGCAGGTGACCCCGAAAATTTAATAATTGACATTTTCATACTTTTCGCTGGCTTAGTCAAGAAATTTCGTCAAGCATGACAGTTTTCCACCAATTTTCTCATGGTTTTAATCCCGTCTTGAACCGGAAGTTTCGGGAGCATAAAGCAGTGCTTAACTAAACCAGCAAAAAATGTGAAAAATCAACTTTTTAAACATGGAGTTATCAGATTACAAACAATCTTTTGACCCAGAACACTTGAATTTTTTTTTTAAATTGCAAGTAACAAAGCCATAGTTCGTAGTCTCTGTATTATAAAAATAGGTTTTACTCAGGTAATATTTTATCGAGGTTGTCAGGCAAAGCATCGAAGAATATCTTTTTGTTTAGTCCTTTGTCGCTGAACTTAGATTATAAATATTTTTAATAATCGGCAAATTAAAAAGTCACTGTTCCTGGCTTCTTTCAGCTGCTATACAATATACAGTATTTTTTAAAAAAATAGTGAAATAATATTAAGACATTTTTCTCATTAGTTGTTCGTTTCCACTATTAGTTAGATCATTAGTGAAATTTTTGTTATGTGGTTAGGCTGAGTCAAAGTTCTTTTACTCATTATTATAAATTCTTGTCACTTGAATAGTTCCTTATGGCTTATAACACGTTCACCTAATAAATATTGCTCCATTATGTCAACTTCAACTTTGTTTAGATTACAAACAAACTTTTGACCCAGAACACTTGAATTTTTTTTTTAAATTGCAAGTAACAAAGCCATAGTTCGTAGTCTCTGTATTATAAAAATAGGTTTTACTCAGGTAATATTTTATCGAGGTTGTCAGGCAAAGCATCGAAGAATATCTTTTTGTTTAGTCCTTTGTCGCTGAACTTAGATTATAAATATTTTTAATAATCGGCAAATTAAAAAGTCACTGTTCCTGGCTTCTTTCAGCTGCTATACAATATACAGTATTTTTTTAAAAAATAGTGAAATAATATTAAGACATTTTTCTCATTAGTTGTTCGTTTCCACTATTAGTTAGATCATTAGTGAAATTTTTGTTATGTGGTTAGGCTGAGTCAAAGTTCTTTTACTCATTATTATAAATTCTTGTCACTTGAATAGTTCCTTATGGCTTATAACACGTTCACCTAATAAATATTGCTCCATTATGTCAACTTCAACTTTGTTTAGACAATAGCATTATGTAAAAAAAAAAAGGTATATGTTACTTTTGTTTTGGATATAATTTAATCGTCTACAATACTAAAAAAAATGTTTACAATAGAATTTACAATTTTAATAATTAACATAAGAATCGTGTAACAGTCTTGGTTCAAACGTGTTGCGCAATATTGATTAAGAGAAAATGTTCTGGAATATTCCGAATCACAAAGAACCATTTAGGCGAAAATAATCTAAAACGTGATAATTAAATATTCCCTTCAATTGATAAAATACAAACACGTCGACAATTGCTGATACGCTTCATTAACTGTGTGGATTTAATTTATTTCCTTTTTAAATCATTAGCTATCCTCCCCTGTAGTAAAGATCCTCCGATGTAGTTAAGATCAATGAGGCAAACAATTAAAAATTAGATTAGATGAATTAAAAAAAAAAAAAGAATTTCTTACAATGAGAAATATGAAGGTCACTAATTTTGTTATTATTATTTATATACATGTTAACAGGCTAAGAAAATAACTTAATTTCATTCTAGAATTTGAAAAATGTAATGGACATCTGACAAATAAAAATTCACTGGAAGTTTTTAAAATTCAAGAAACTTTTATTAAATTTTTCATCGGTAATTATAAAGTGATTGTGTACTCTTATATCCCTAATTTGAGAAGTAATGAACATATTTGCGTATATATGAACATAATTCCTGAAATATTAAAACTTTATTAAATATTTGACTTAGTTGAATTATAGAAATGTCGGGTACATAGTGATTATTTTAAAGCTCCAAAGTGGTTAATCTAGCATAGGACTATTACTACTAAAATTAGGCATGCTAATTAAGTTATGTTTTAAGTTATTTTATAATAATTATCCATCTCAGAAGACCAATTTCCAAAATATTTGTAAAAAAATGCACAAGCATTATTTCTTAGATATAATTCTATAAGAAATAAAAAGTAGCAATGGAAAACAAAATGGAAATTTCATACGACAAATGCACTTTGCATGTACCATAATGTTACTTTCTACGATTAACTCAGTACAAATTTCAGTTTTCATAATATTGGCGAACTAAATTCACAAAATTAAGGTGCCTTTAGTAAAAAAATAAATAAATAATAATATTAATAATAATAAAAAAAAAATAAATGATAAAAAAATCATGAGAGCGACCTATGGTCTAGTGGTAAATATAACAACCTACTAAGTCCAAGATTGCGGATTCGAAGCCCGGCATGTGGCCCTAGACTTTTTTAATTCAAAATCCTTGGTTATGCCGTCCTGCCATCGTGTACGATGTCAATTACTCGTTAAAAATCCCTATCTTAATTGAATCTGGATATGCAAAATTAATAGATCCCAATGTGCCATCGCCCGATTAGCCATAGCAGCATAAAGTGGCGTTGAATAAACAAAAAGACAAACAAAAAATCATTTCTAAATTATATCGGAGACAATTAACACACAGTTAAAACCTTAAAAACAATTATTTCACTATAAGAAATTGTGTTTTTTAGGCATATACCTAAGTCCAAAGAGGAAGTCGTTCACTTTTGGAAGTTATTATATATAATAGACATCAGCACATATATTTTTAACAGGTAAAAAATGCAATGTTTAACCAATAATATTCTTATTTTCATATACACTTTCCACTCGGTTTTCTTTTCTTTTCATTTTTTTAAAAAGAATGTAGTTTAAAGCTTATGTTTTTACCTGTATTATTATTTATAACAAATTGTTGTTAAAATAATGAAAAAACATACTTTAGATATTTTATCTCCTTTATGCTCCATGCAACGACCAGACCCTCCAGTAGTTGAACAAACACTGGAATGAGGTATAAAAGATTCGCTTATTTTGAGCCAAAGTGGAACCCCCTTGCGGAGTATATATAAGTATATATTATAACTCAGCCCGGTTATGAAAGACCGGCCTAAATTAATCTCTTCCAGAAACAAATATTGTCGCTCCACTCGTTTCTTGATAAAGTCGGTTACTTTAAAAATATTATTTTATGCATTTTGTTTAAATCAACCTCTTTCTTCCTGTGTAGCCAAGTTCACGTTTTATCCATAGAAGTGAAATTATTTTAACACAACATAAATAACTCAAAACATCACAGATAAGACTACAGTGAAGCAATTTTACTCATACATGAAAACATAAATAATTTAATTTAATGAAATAATATCTTTGCAATTAAAATAATCGTTTTTATACTGTATTATATATATTAGAGAGGAAAATAGTTGACTGGAAGATCTAATTGAGGATGGAAATAGTTGAGGAGTGCAGTAATAAATTAAATTATTATTATTAAATTTAATTTAATTTAATACGGTGTTAATTTATGACTGCACCCCCCAAATATTTCCACTCTCCACTATATTATACATGAATGGGGCAAAAACTGTCCATAACAAAAAGTTAATGAACATTTTTTTAAAAATTCGATTTCGTTTTTCTTTCTAGAACTTTATTACGTTAGTTAAATTACATTTCATTAAATATAATCATGCATACTAAAGAGCTATTAAGATTTCTTTAATTGAATTTTGAATAAAATAATAAGCAATTATTTTATTTTGGCTATTCAACCTCTTCCCCAAAATCCACAAAACTTTCAAATATATGCATATATGTGCATATATATGTATATATTTTGTTTGGTCAGTTTGGCCTTTAAGATGTATTTTAATTGTGATTTTGAAAAGTATTTTGTATCATATTTTATCTCTCCTTGAAGTACAGGGAAATATAGATATGCCAATTCCAATGTTATATAAATATGTATAGTAAAAATGTGAAAATTAAAAGGATATTTAAAAAAAAAAATTAATAAAAACTTTTTAAGAAGGAGATTTTAAATATAATGGGTATTTTAGAAATAACAATAAAATATTCATATTATATTATATTATATTATAGCCCAGCACGCGGTCTTGTGATTTTTTAAGAGGAGTAAAAAATCCGTAGTTTTACCGTCCTTGGTCGGATGGGACATAAAATGTAGATCCTGTGCCTGTTTAAACAGGCCATGTCGGGTAACCGTTGAAGATTCGACCTAATTGTAGCTAAATTAACAAAATGTAGGATTCCCACCGTAGCATCGTCCGATTATCTAAAGCAGGATAAAGTGACATTAAATAAATAAACAATATTCCTCTACTTCACTTTCATTGAATGACTAATGCTTATTCAAAGCAAGTATAATTCAATACCAAATAATTACATTAACAAGTGAAAAACAAACTAAACCGTTTTAATGCGACTAACGTATAAAGTTATTAATACGTTACCCAACCTAGCTCCTAACCAGAGAGAAATTTAACAGAAAATATTAGTGGTTAGCATAACAAACTTGTATACCCAAGATCGCGGATTCATTGTGCGACAGATGGTCTTAGGGATTTTTAAAGGAATTAAAAAATCCTTAGCTATGCCGACCTTTACAGGGGACGTGAAATGGAGACTCCTGACTTCGGTTCTTCCACTGGATCTGTACTTAATCTGACAATAGAGGCGACCTGTGGTATAGTGGTTAGCATAACAACCTACTATTCCCAAGATCGTGGGTTCGTAGCCCGACAGGTGGCCCTAGGTTTTTTTAAAATGGATTAAAAAATCCTTGGATATGCCGTCCTTCGGAAGGAAAGTAAAACAGGGGACCTGAGCCTGTACGATGTTAGCTATTATTTAAAAATCCTCCCACTGTAGCATCGTCCGATTGCTCATTGCAGTATTAAATAGTGTTAGATAAACAAGCACACCTTTGGCATTATATGCAATTCAAATAAAATCAGTAGAATTCTACCATCTAGTATTGCTAAGAAGTTGACATTTTAAAGGGACACGCACAGATAGCTACACGTTGGCTACAAAACCTATGTTATCTATGTATGTTGTTGGCCACGAAGGTGGAACTCCGTTGTATTGTGGGCCGGGATATTGCCACCGTAAGGGCGGCTTTACTGTCCCACTCCAGATCGAGCATATTTCATTCAAAGGGGGTGGGTCTTTTTTATGTACCTGCCCAACAACAACTGCAGTCTGTTTTTATTCCAGCCCCTCTTTGCCCTAGTTACTACTTTCTTTTATTTTACTTACTTCATAAAAAAATTCTGAACCCAAATGAAAAATGGAGATATTCAACGTTGTATTCATCTCTGTAAAAAAATAGTTAAATTAGGTTTACTAATACACATTTATATGTGCCTCTACGAATTTCATACTATTTCCCCAAGAAAAGGGTAAATATTTTAAGGAGATAGAGTCATTTTGAAAGTTTTGACAACATGCATGATTCTGTAGTTTTAAAATGTTAGATTATATTTCTTCATTTAATGTCATTTTATGCTGCTATGGCTAATCGGACGATGCTACACTGGGAATCCTAATTTTGCCCATCTAGGTTTAATTAGGACAGGGATTTTTAATTAATAGCTAACATCATAAAATTTCATGTCCCCCGGTTTACTTCCCTTCCGAAGGACGGCATATCCAAGGATTTTTTACTCCCTTTTAAAAAATATTAGGACCATCAGCCGGGCTAGGAACCCGCGGTCTTGGGAATAGTAGGTTGTTATGCTAACCACTATACCACAGGTCGCCACTATTGTCATATTAAGTACAGATCCAGTGGAAGAACCTAATACCATATAAGAAAGAAATTTTTTTAAAAATTGTTAAATAATGCTAAATATTGTTGTCAGTAATGGTTGATAGTTATGAGGGCACAGCACCAACTAGGTCACAACTCATCCGCTGCAAAAAAAAAATCTTACTCGTTATTTCACATCAACACCAGAAGACTTTCGTTGCCGTGTGAAATAAAATTAAAAAAAATAATTATCAGTTTATATTTATTGTTTGATATTATTCATTTGTTTATTATTATTTATTATAAGTTTATAGCGGGGTAAAATTTGTTTTATTTCATATGTTTACCTTTGTTGAAAATCGAGGCGTTGAAAGGGACAAGGTAGAAATAAAAACAATTTTTTTTTTTCATAAAAAAATCACAAAATTGCAGTCGGTTATAATATATTCCTAACCTTATTGCAGTAGGAAAGTAAAATATTTAAGTACATAATTAATAAAATATAGTCGACATATTAAAAGTAACGTTTACTGGAAATATAATAGAGTTCAAGAGAATAACATAAGTAAGGTCCATCTCTGAGTGGCATTTAATATTTTGAAGGGGAGATTCTAAAATCAACAAGTAGAATAATCCCTTTAATTGAAGTTAAGGATCTGAATTCAAGGCACAATGAAAGATTACAGTTTTAATAAAATTTTGCCACCGTAATCTTATTAAGGGATGATAGACCACTTCCACAATTAAAATAATCTCCACCCCCTCGATAAGACTGTAACTAAGCCTTCTTATAAAAATGTTTTTTTTTTTTTTTTGGAAGGGTCAGAAGCTGCAGGTTAAGAAGATTCCCCGTAGGAGATAGAGAGGCGTCGAGAGAGATTTTTTTCCCTCCGGCGAAGAGCTATCATCAGGGACAGATAAGTTATCCTGCTGCTTTATAGCTTTTTAATGAAGGTCTATCAACACCGAAGTGGCTGATAGTACCCCACTATGCCATCCTCTAGCTGATGTTCCCTTCGAAGGTTAGAATATGTCCCAGAGTGTAACTGTCACCTGGGTGGGATGAAAGTTCAGAGTAAAACACTTAATTTTTATTAGCAAGTAATTTCAGGTTATTTGACAATATACATCTGAAGCACCTTACGGATTCAAAACTGTTACTGGAGATATACACTAAAATTATTTTTAAACCTTCACTTGGGGTTATTAAGGGCAGGGAGTACTAATTAATATGTAACCCCTAAGAAATTAAGAAAGGATATCTCATATCTATTGCCTTTTACAATCCATTGCAAGTAAGGTCTTATCGAACATAGCATAACATAAAGCCAACAACAATTGAGCATATTAAACTGAGAGTGCGTTGTATGATAATTTAGATAACGACGTTTTGCAAAATCGCTGGCAGGGATGGGAATTTTTAAGGGGGAACGGAATTTCCTTACCTAACTGAAGGCGTTGGGCGGCTTTCTTTACGACTTTACATGGCGGTGTTCTATCTTCTGCCCAGGTTGTTTTCTAAGTATTCAAACTGCAGTTGATCAAATCATCTCCATTTGATTATTATCATATGATTATAACCATTTGGATAAAATGGAACAACAAAATCTGAATTATGTAAATTGGAATTAATATTAATTTCAAAATGGATAGTTAGGTCCTAGCCTGCTTAAGGATAAGACGAATGCGCTACGGTTGGATGTCAATGATCGTTTTGAGTGTTATTGTAAATGGTTGGTCAAAGAATACAAACGTAAACAAACAACAAAACATTAGATTTATAAGATAAGCTCTAAAACAGTTTCATTGCCAGTCTCAAAGATTGGAAATTAATTTGATGCTATCAACTACAAACAATAATTATAAATTGTATTAAAAAATTAAATAAAAAAAAAATTACTAAATAAGGTCAATAATTAGTAAATTTGAAATACAACAAATTTATAAACTCTGAAGATAAGAAAATTAATCAATTAATAAAAAAACTCAGGCTCGCTCACTCTTTAAAAACCAAATTGGAAAGCTTAAAAAAAGCAATTATTAAAAAATTGAAAATAAACGACCCTTCCTGAAAAAATAGGGAATGAAAAATATGAACCGGGGCTAGGATATAGAAGGGATTATAAGAGGATTAGTTATTGAGGAACAAAAGCTAATCTTTTCCATTATATAGTATTAAAATAAGTCATATTTATAATCTGCTACTTGTTGCTCGTCTTCTTGGTGAGGCAACCCCTCTAAAATATAAGAAGGTCCTTAAGGAAACTACTTAAGGACAGGGAGCTAAAATGATCGAGGCATAAAAAGAAAATATAGTTCACTTATTGGCTGTTTAAGTAGCAATCTAAAAGATTATTTTTATAAATATAAATTATTAGTGTCTATAATTATACAGGTTATATTTAATATATTCCGTTAAAGATCTGCAGCCCCAATGAATAGGTGGTTAAGTCGAATTTTGTAGGGAAGCGGCATCGTGTCATTTTCGTAGACTTTTGTTTGAGCGGTATTGACTCAGTGGTAGAGACTTTTATTTAGTCTGTTAGCAGCTGGAGATGGATCATGGGATCTAGGACCCTCCTCGGGCTCACCCAGCGTTTCTAATGAGGATTCCAAACATAAGGGCGGAAAATCTGGCGGGCTAAGCGTGCTATAGGACAAATCATCTCCCTGCACAACCATTGTCCATGAAACAGTATAGTCTCTACCATGTACAGAACCCCAGATCCGTTCATGGGTTGTAATGGTACAGGTTTTTTTTTGCTTGAGATTGAAAGCTGACTAAGTCATTTAAGCAGAACAAGAATGACACGGTTCCGCTTCCCTCAATATATTTAACTCATTTTGGACGAAAATCTACTTAATATCTTATTCACCGAGGCTTGTAGTGCTATAGGAACAAACCTTACGAGGAAGTAGAGAATCAAGATGAAAACAGATTTTGAATACACCTATTGTAAGAGGGAAAACAAAATAAAATTGATAGCAATAAATTAAATATCATTCATTGCGAAACAAATGACTTTCACAATAGCAATAAAATACTAAATAATACGAAGGAGGGATGGATTAAGTAATTTTAAAAAAAATCAAGTACTTTTATTAATTTAGATTTGATTCAGTTCTCAGTCTTTAGTCAAACAAAATTTCCCGTCAATGATAAATCATTCATTAAAGTCATTAAACTCATATTAACTTAAATTATTATTATTATTAAAATCAATATTATTATTATTAAATTATTATTATTATTAAAATCATATTAACTTGAATTCATTCATTAATTCCTCACTCTACTGTTTACTCAAGACGAGCGCCACATTTCTGTTTGGTTAATAAAGGTTGAAGTACCACTGAGCATTTCTGAAGACATAATCGTTCTTTAGTTTCATCGTGGGCATATGTTATGAATCATAGGGATTTCTCCTAATATTTTAATTCCCTTAATACATTTGAATCTTGACTCAACCAATATTTCCGTTACTACTTTGCATTATGCTCTTTAATTAGGTTTAGTGTATTCGACCATAATTAAATAGTAACAGTGATGTTAAAAAATAAAACAGGAAACGGCTTACATATTATCAATAAAAAATACTCAGAACTGAAAAAGAGACACAGGATATTAGTTATATGCAATAGTAAAAATACCGAAAAGCAAAGCCATAAGTCCCTAAACAATGGAAAATAATAACTAGTCTACGTTTTGCTAATTCAGAAGCTATCAGGATATATGCCAAAAAAAAAAAATATTCTATCAAAGAAGATATCCAAGATGTTCAACAAACAACTGAAACAAATGAACGCAATACGCGAACAGCTGGGGAGGCTATAAACATATAGGTTTAGTATATGAAATCACATGCTTGCAGTGTCCGAAGGTATACATAGGTGAATCGCTTCGTAATAGGCGATATCAGCATCACTGATTGTGAGAATGCTTTTGAGAACAGAAGTGGTACAACGAAATAGGATTTGTAAGCGTTGGTTTTGATAAGGTTTAATAAGAATTATTAATAGAGAGAATCATAGCTCTAAGCCAGGGGCTCCCCAACTTTTTTGCACCACGCCCCCCTTTTGTTGAAATAAAAGCTTCTCGCGGCCCCCCCCTTAACAATAAATTGTGTGGGCCTATGAACAAAACAAAAACAAATAAGTATTACATTGAAAACAAAACATTTAATTATACTGCCATAAGGTACAACAATATCAGTATTCTTAAAATACAAAAATTATTAATACGAGAAAAATAGATTAGGTTGGTTAATGAGATGGATGGGTTTACATTTTTCTTACTAGCATGCCTATTCGTGGCTGAGTTTTAGTAAGTGCTCAACGCAAGTCACTAGCAACATCAAGTTTATTCCGATACTTTGTTTTAACTGCCACAAGTGTTGAAAATGCTTCTTTGCACAAATAGGTGCTTGAAAAAGGCAAGTATAAACGAAGAGCTTCCCGTGATACGCTAGGATACACATTGAAATATTTTAACCATAATGAAGGTTTGTCCATTATATCAAAGTGGTAAATTTTCTAAACATCATAGTTAATTTAGAATTTTAGAAAGACTACTTTTTTTTTTTTTATTTATTGATATCTACAACTGTATTACAATAATACAACAAGTAAATAGGCTAAATGATATATAATGACAAGTAGAGAAACTATCCACTGGTAGTACTCAAATCAAAGTTCAAGTAAGGAGGCCACGTGGCCATCTTCTTTTCAGACGCCTCGGAGGATTATCGGGAATTGAAGAGGAAGCTAGGTTTGAAACTAGAGGGTTTGAGTGGTAAAGAAGTTTGTTATGAAAGGGTAGATACCGGGTTCGGGCCAAATCAGCAACAAAAGGGACATTAAGGTCGTTATGGATGACTTTATTCTTGACAAAATAAGGAGCATTGAGGATTTTACGAAGGATTTTGGACTGTAAGGATTGGATACGAGAAGAATTCGATGGCTTAGTGGAGCCCCAAAGCTCTACTCCGTAAGTCCAAATAGGTCGTATGATGGTCATGTAGATGAGTCTTTTATAGTTAATTGGGAGCTTAGAGCGTTTGCCTAGTAAGTGTTGAAGTAGCCTGAAACGTCGTGCGGTTTCTTGTCTTTTCAGTCTTGTATGAGGATTCCAGGTTAATCGTTTGTCAAGGTGCAACCCTAAGTATCGGATCTGTTCTACAGGCACCAGAGGGATATTATTAAAGGATACTGAAGGGCAGGAAGTCATTGGTTTACGACGTAAGGTAAAAGTGATTTGATGCGATTTTTTAGAATTTATTTTAATTCTCCAGTTTTGACACCATTCTTCAAGATCAGTGATATGGGATTGGAGGCTTTGGGATGCAATAACTGGATTGGTGTTGACTGATAATACACATGTATCATCAGCATACGTGGTAAGGATAGTATTAGGATGAGTTGGAATGTCAGCTGTATAAACTGTATATAGGATTGGACCAAGGATACTACCTTGAGGATAGAAAGACTACTTAAATTTAATTTAATATCAACTAGTCTCGCGCCCCTCCTGACATGTCCTCATGCCTCCCAGTTTGGGAATCGCTGCTCTAGGCGAATGCTATTTGAGGCTATAAACCTTTCAAGTTGTTCGTACGTAATGTTCCTTAGTTGATTTTTGAATGTCTTGGAGCGCTTTCGGCGTGAGAAATGCTTCACATTATCTTATTTGATGTGATTTTTTTTAGGCGTCTGTCCTAATGAGGCCTCAGTTAATGAAACGTTAAGTTTTTCCAGTATTTTAGTTAGATTTAAGTCTGCTCTTTAGGATTTTTACTATGGAATCCCAAACAATATTTTTTTTTCTCTTTTTGAGTTTTTTGTAATAATTTTTATTGGTCTAATCTGTTGATGTGCAGTTTATCTTCTTTGATATGATCTTCTTGGCTAAGCTGCAGGTGGTAGACTTTAGAGAGAGAAGTGACTAAAGAAGAAGGATGGGAGGATACTCTAATAGACAAGGGATACATTGAGACATGGAGATAAATCTTAGGGCCACTTGATAGGGATGCCTAAGGAGACAAGGGCCGGTGTATTAGGGCCAATTGGATTGCGTGGATGTTTTCGTAAAGAGGCCGGACCGACGCGCACCACATTCCGCGCACGCTGGTTAAACTTTAAAAGCAACGCATGCTCCGGCCCATCATCTGGGTTCCAGCAGGCTCGTTATGTTAAATAACTTAACGTCTCAGGCTCCCGGTGTTACTCTACCTCGGGAGGTATCTGTTTAGGAGTAGTTTGGGAAAAGGGAGCGGCCCATACTCTGGATAAATACTTCAAATGATGAAAGCAGTCTGATTAATATAGATATTAGCAAAATTGTAAGATAGAATATGAAATAGAATCAATTCAGAGAGGAAATGAAATAAAAGTTCCTAATGGAACTTGAAACTACAAATGTTTCCTAATTTTATCTAAAAATGAGCATTTAAAACGTAAAAAACATGTAAATTTAATAAAATTATACGTAGTATAATAATTATAATTTATTTAATTTTTTTTTTAACACCTCTCTTTTCTTTGATAGATAAAAACTTGTCCCACTACAACCCATAAGGGGTCTGGGGTTGCGTACTTGATAGAGACTGTTGTACTATTTTTTGGATAGCGGTTGTGAATGGAGGTGATTTGTTCTACAACATACCTGACCGTCAGATGTTCTCCCTTATTTTTGGTACCCACTTTATAGAAGCTGCATGAGTCCCAGGAGCGATAGATCCCATATGACCCATTTCCAGCCGCTAACAGATGAAATAAAAGTCAACCTCCGAGCAAGATTTGAACCCAGGTAAGGCAACTCAGTACTCTACCACTGAGGCACTCCCCTTCCTTTTCAATAGTAAACGATCCAAATATCCAATAATTAATATATTCAATATAAACCTATTCTTATATAGCTAAATACCTTCTGAGATGCTCTTTACTCATCAATCTCTCGTGAAAGTGAATTTTTTTAAAAATAAATTTTATTCCGAAGAAAGCTGTCAAAATTTCTGATCAGATGAAAATCTGTTGGATATAAGATGCCCAAAGTTGCTTGAGGACTTTGTAACCCAGATCGTTTAGTTTCTTCTCTCTTCCGATTAACCAATGCAGATTATTTTTTGATAACTTTTTGTTATAAGTATGACAATACCGCAGCAGTACGATGTGGATGTGATGATGTCACTTCTCGGTAGAAAGGACAAATGAATTATTCCTGCCATTGACCTACACATTGAACTACACAGGAACCAATAACTTTCTTGGATGCAATGTTAGGTTTAGCATGGACAAATGTTCCGTTTTTTACAAGTTCCTTTCCCGAACATGGTGATAATGTCTCTTGCAGTTTGGGCTGCAGTGTAAGTTCGAAATTACAAAAATAAAATAAAATTACAATAAATAAACGGGAATCGCGTGTTTCAATGGAAGAATAAATAATATTCGTTAAATAACAGTGAATTACAATCTATAAACATAAAATAGTAAACAACAGAAGTTTACTAATTCAAAATTATATTCTAGAAATAATAAAAACGGACGTATATAATAATGCGCATGGTGCCTGAAATTCAATATTGGACTTTTTCTTTTGTAAAACGTAAGATAAATGTTTGGTTTTTATTTACTGTTAAAGAACGTAAAATGAAAAATGCTTTTCCTTAATGCATCCAATACTGACCTTATAGATCAAAGCCAACTGATTCTGTAAAATATGAATGGACAAACATACTAAGCTCCCTTCCATTTTTACGGCCTCCTGCAGGAGGAATTCTCAAGATTTATTCTTAGGAACTCTCCCCCGTAAGGCATTTAAAACGGGATGGCGTACTATCAAAATAATTTATAGTCTAGGCTCGGAGGTGGTGGAAGAACAGTTTGAAATATAAGGCAATATTCCGACTACCCCCTGTGCTCTGAACGACCAACTCATCGGTATAAATGTTGTAACAGTCTTGAGAAAGCCTCGAATTTATCTTTTAAATATATATTTTTTATTATCAAGAAAAATAATTACATCACTCAAATTTTATGTTGATCAACCATATCCTATTCAATTGAAAATATCGTGACCAAACACCAATTTGTGTTATATTAATGGCCATATCGTCCCTGCCATTTCCAACTATCGAATGTGAAAATAGGTACTTTAGAGCAGAATTAAAAAAAAGCAGTTTCAAAGTTCAATAAAAATTAGTGCATATAGTCAAACCAATGACATTCGTTTTACATTGTTTTTGTGACTGATAGATGTCTCTATATGAATTTTATATCAATTATCAATTCGAAAGCAACTGCTATAAGCCGAAAACGAAAACTGTGTTTTTTCACATTTTATATTTTTCGATGAAGGTACAATATGTCTGATGTCTTGTTCTGCATGCCCTCCTTTCAAACTATATTATAGCAATCTTAATCATACTTATGGATAATTTATAAAAAGTTCAAAACGTTCACTAAAATTATTTATTGCTTGGTGTAGCGACATCGACAATGCCCGGAGGCATCAGGACACAGCTCAGCTGGCAGGCTCCTATTGTCCGAGGGACGTCATCCGTGCTTCTGCGTCACCGCGGTGTACTTTAGCGGCTGCTATTAAAAAAAAAGTTAATAAAGAAAAAATTCCGGTATCGGGTAACAACGTTTTAATAAATGGATAAAATGGATTAATAAAATATTGAAACAGAAATAAACTTTTTAAAATGCCATAGTTATTACTAGTAATATAAAATTGCAATGAACAAAAAGTAGCTGAAAGGTAAGATTGCACATCGCTAATGGTAAAATTGTGGAGAATTTTATTTTATAGGGAAATTTATTATTTGCCAAATAAATTAGAAGTCTTGTAAGCAATTTGAGGTAAAAATGAGAGGATCGAAAAAGGAAGGAATGATCAAAAAAAGGTAGTGTGAGCTAAATATTTACTTACATTAAAAAAAAAAAAGCTCAGAGAACTAAAAACTCTTTAAATCTCTCCATTTTAAGAGTTAAACCTAACCTACTCCACTACAACCTTTGAAGAATCCTAGGTTTACAAATTTGAACCTGAGACCTTCAGCGCGGCAACTCAGCGCTCTACCATCGAGGCAACTCGCTCCATTAAGACTACATAGATACATCATTGAGTAAATCAGGAAAAATGAAAAACATTATATCAGGTTGATAACAAATTGCTAAAGCAAGGTAAGTTACATTGAAATAAAGACAGTCAAATGTGTAATAAGGTTCTTGAGATGAAACTCTAAACTGCGCAAGATCCTAATGGTGATATGCGATACCTATTTCTACTATTGTAGGAATGGAATATGATATGGATATGGGTGGAAAAAGATTATGATTATTAATTTTAAATGATTTGGCGGCATAGTAGTAGTAGTAGTCAATAGTAGACTATGGTAGGAAGAGGTATTAATGATAAACTAATAAAGAAATTCCTTTGGGTTTATAGAAGATCATGGTTGATTTATAGAATTAACTGATTGTAAGAAAAATTCAGTTTCAAATGAGGATAACTCCAAAATTTCAAAAATTGACATTTTTCTCTAGATTTGACAAGCAATTTTATGTTCCCAAAAGTAATCGTTACAAGAGAAAATTGCTTTACTAAACCAGCAAAAAATGTGAACAAGTAAATTTTTGATATTTTGGAGCAATCCACTTTTGATCCCAAACGCCTAAATTTATGTATTTGGTTATTATAGAAATGTGTAGGTATATATTTTTATTAATAAGAATTAGTTTACAGTTTTTTAAAAACAAAGGTAAATTAATGTACTGTAAAAAGAAGAGGCTTAAGAAGAAGAAAAAACAAACTAAAGTTCACTCATTTAATACAATCCATCTACTGGATATGTTTAAATAAATGATTATATAAATAAATGTAAAAAAGTCTGAAAATCCCTATACTTGTGTTCTCGGGGCAATACAACAGTCATAGCATGCATCTTAGTCCCCACTGAATTTAATCTAATATTTTAATTTAAAAAATGTAAATAAAAAAATAATCACTACAAAATTATGAGCAGCACATAGTTCTAAAATTAAAATAAATAAGAATAACATCACACCCCGACCGGATAGAGCTTAAGAGAGTAGTAAGAGAGGCACTTAAGAAGACCGAGATAGAGATAAGAAGACAACCACTGCAAAGGCGGGGGACAGTTATCGAGACAGTAATCTGAGAGTTGAAGGCCCCTCCATGATGCTAACGACATCCACTCTTCCGTTCACATTGTGGTCAGGACGGCTATCCGAATGGAGTCGGCCATATCAGGGCGGCCCGGGGGTCATCAAGCAGTGCGGTATCTTATCAGGACGAATGTAGTAAGTGGACAACCGCCTGGTGGGCGGTCATGTAAATCGAGGCAGCAGTTTATACGGAACCGGAACTGGAGAGAAACAGAAGAACCTTGGGGGCTAGTAGTAATTATATCATACATAGATACATCATTTTCCGCTACCTTTAATTATCAATAATACAGACCCAACCATATTCTGAACGCAATACGTGGTAGTGATACATGCTTATATGTTTTCTTACGTTCATATTGTCGAAACAAATGCAAATGCATGAATATCGAAAGTGTAAAACACCACTTTTATGGAGGGTTCAACAAATTGTTTCAAGGCCCATTGAAAATCAGTGCGTATAAGCCAATGTATTTTATCCACGTCATTATACATTTTTTTGGTCCTTTATAGATGATTCTTCATGAATTTAATACAGTCATATGATGGGTTCATGAATCAGGAAATAATATGATTTGTAAATATTGTAATTATAACATTGCTTATTAAGGAGTTCATAGCCCCAGGAAGACAAAGTTACTTCCTGGGTCTGAGCAGGTGCATTCACTTTTATCCCTCCCACATATCTTATACGTATATATGTTAGCTCTAGAACTAAGAGATTTTGTTTATTGTTAGTGTTAGTAGCCTGTAGATCACTTAGACTTGCGATGTAATTTGTACTTCTGCTTAATAAATTACTATTTAAATTGACTTTCATTCGACTTCGATAACTATATCAATTATCAATCCAAAAAAGCAATCCCTAAATATAGAAAACGGAAAATGTGTTATTTTCAAATCCGATACTTTGCATTCATATCAACGATATAAAACAAAAATAATAATATAATAGTACTCACGCAGCAGCTTTTATTCCTTATGCAATTCTTTCAATTGCCTTAATCCCCTAGTAAGTATGCCTATCTGACTACTCAAGATTGCGGGTTCGCAGCCTGGTGGTTTGCCTTAGAATTTTTCTCAAAATCCTTGGTTATGCCGTCGTTCGGAAGGGGCGTAGAATAGCGGTCACGAAACTATGGTTTCAAATACTTGCTATGAATCCATATCCTAATTATACATATATGGGAAAAATTTAGAATTCCTACTGTACCATCGTCCGATCAGCCATAGCAGCATAAAGTAATGTTACATGAATAAACATCAAAAGCCTAAAATGCATAAATACTTAACAAGGTTATCAAATCCTATGTAGACGGAGTTAAACGTTCATTAGAGCATAATGCAGGAGATAACGAGATTGGCCAGTTAAAAATAAACTTATAAAGAGGATTAAATTAAGGTTAAAATTGAGGGAGGGGGAGTGACACCCAAAAGAGGGTAATTGAATTAGAAGAAAGGACATGATGGATGGGAGTGGGGATGGATTTTTACCCTCCCCCCTTCCCTCCACTCTACTGCCCCCCACCACCACCTAAATATTTAAACTAACCCAAACAATCCACCTGTCAGGCCCAAGCATATCTCCCTACCTCCATAACCGATACGCCACATTAGTCATTTGTCTATACCTCTATACTAAACTTTTTTTGCATAACTAAATACATCAATGGGAGCGGAGTGGCTCTGCGGTAGAGCTCTGAGTAGCTATGCCGAAGGTTCTGTCTTCAAATCCCGCTGCTGCCAAGACAACGAAAGTGGCCGGAGATGAATTCTATGGGATCTAGGATTCTCCTGGAACTCACCCTGTCTCTATAAAGTAGGTACCCAAAATAAGGTGGGGGGAAATCTAGTGGTTAAGGGTGATCTAGGACAAATCAGGTCCCTGAAAAACCATTGTCCAAGAAACAGTACAGTCTCTAACTAGTACTGAACCCAAGCCCTCTATGAGTTATAGTGGTACAATTTTTTTATGTAATAGGCAATATATATATATATATATATATATATATATATATATATATATATATATATATATATAAAATATAATAAACAGTAATTTTATGAATCGTACTACCTTATTGAGAATTATAATTGGACAAACTATACGAGGCAGCCTAGAGTCGTTTCAGGCAATATAGGTTTGTGACCGGCTACTAACCGCCTTTACTAGTCATAATACCTTTTACAACCTACAAGGGCCGAAGATAACGTTTAGGCAATTATATCTTCAGCTACATGAAGCCTGGGGTGGAAAGATAGCATAAGGTCTGGGGTTTAAACAGCACTGAAACATCCTATCTTGCGCGTGAGGTGCATATTGAATAGATAGGCAATGAAATAGTTCAACAGAATCACAAATTTACAATTCCCATTTCTTAGCAGTAGTTATAATAAAATATTTTTGTTTACGATGTGGTGATAAGATTTTTTGGGCATACTGCATAATTATTTCAAAGCTAAAACTCTGTTTGATAATAACTCTTTGAAATGTAATTGTTAGGGTGTGATTAAAATTGAGCTTTTAATTTTTACAAAGTTTTTTTTCAAGGAACTGCAAAATGTGGATATTTTATTAAAACTTAGGAATACGTTTAATAGTTTTTGCATTTTTTTCACAGTTATGTGGCGGATCCACACTCTTGCAGTGTAGACGGAATAAAGTTATTCTACCGACCCGGAAAGGCTATCCATAGCTAACTAAATAAAAATCCTCAGGAAGTAAAATCCATGTCGGAGAGGAAGTGGGTGGGGGTCGAGCAGAGGATTTAATTCTTTTCACGTAGAGAACTTTTCAGCCTTTAATTCGCAGGCAACAAGACAGCTCTGCTCCGTAACTGATCTTACAACTGACAGCAACTCAGTTAATATTTCTGGGTGAGAAAGTAACTAGAACTACAAAAAAATATAAATATAATTCATCAATTTAATACAGATAATCATTATACATATGTGCTAATATACCAGTTGAGTTAAGATATAGAATTTTTAAAAAAAAATTAACATTTTCTGAATTTTTCTTGAATTCAATTTTATCAAATTTTCCCCACCATTTAAGGGTATCAACTACAATCCATGAAGAGTCTTGGGTTCACCTAATTCTTCATTCTCGGTTAATATAGAATATATTGTTTTTAGAACAATGTTTGTGCAGGGAGGTGATTTGTAGCCAGGTTTTCCCCAATTAAAAGTGACCATTTTATAGAGACAGGGTGAGCCCCTGTAGGGTCGGGACACCGGCAGTTACAGATAAACAGATTAAATAAATTATCTGCCACATCGAGATTTGGCATTGAACCCAGGATCTTCGGCACGGTAACTCTGAGCTACCCCACTCTCCTATATCTCACAACATAGTATAAATTATAGAATTTAATATCATTGTATAAGCACGTTTAATTTCTTTATAAATTAGAGCGGGGTAGCCGTGTGGATAGAGTGCTGAATTGTATATAATGTTATTGCATTGTATTAAAATGATGCTAGTATAATGTTTTCCTGACTGTATTAAAATTAAGAAGAATTAAATTCCTGAATGTGTAGATAAATCTAGATTTTCTTTATTATATTATTGATATATATATATATATATATATATATATATATATATATATATATATATATATATATATATATATATAATATAATTATAATCAAATTGCAATAATATAATTATAATTAAATTATAACAATCTACTAAAAAAGGAATTAGGGATTTTTTAAAATTTTAATCGTTTTAGAAATTTAAAACTCAGAAAACGCTTTCTAAAGCTCATTAAAGTACATTTATAAATTGAAATTTAATTATTGATTTTTTTTATAACTTGATGAAATGACATCATCAAGAAGAATCCCTATTAACGATCTTAATCCAATTAGCGCCCTCATAAAAAAAGAAAAGGCTTTTTAGGGGGCCATCTTTTTCATTGTATAATTTCTTTTTTCTCGATCCCCACCCCATTTAATAAATAGTCTCGGGTAGCCATTGTCTCACGGCTATAAGAAGAAAAAACTTCTGCGCTATGTTTTTGTGTATTCATATTAAGTTATTATTTAAATCAGAAGAAGAATACCATTGATACGAAAAAATCATGTAAGGAGCTCGTAACCATGCTTTCCAAACCATTTGCGATTCCACAGAGATATGGTATTTCTGCACTGTTGTCCTTTTTGCTCTTAGCTAAACTGCCAAAAGGCTGAGCAAGAACACCACGCTAAACTTCGGTTTTTTCACAAACTACTTTTATATAGAATCCACTTTATTTATATAGGGTGGGTGAACCCCAGGACGCTCTCCAGATCCTATAAGATCGATTTTCAGGTGTTGATAGAATAAATAATTTATCTACCATAGCCGATCTCGAACTCGAAGCTAGAGAAATGAAACCGGACATCCTACATCTCAGTTACCCCGCTTTATAAAAGTATATTTTAAAAGTTAAAATTTCTATAATATGAAATTGATTTTGAAACAAATTAAAGGAAGAATTGAATGGTTATTCCAGTATTAATCTTGATCGTTAATTTTATTTTTAGGAGCTGAGATTATTTCTATACTAAAAATGAATCGTTTATTTTTCAAAAGTTTTTAGTAAAATTATTATTAGCCACTAAATCTCACATTTATTAAGTCAATTTTACATCAGCTAGTATGAAGTTAAGTCCGTGTAGCCAAAGAAATATTGAGATGTATCTAAAATAACCAGTTTTCAAGATTTAAGATAAAAAAAAAGAAAATTTAACTTCCTGCAATGTAACAAGACAAAAATATAACCAATACAAAAGATACAAGGAATATACAGAGATTATTTGAGCGATACAAGACGGATATAGAGACTCCCAATCCAGCATCTCCACACTCCAGATCATTTATATAGGAAGCAGGTTAGCAATTTGATCAGCCAGTTGCCATCTAATCTTCTAGTGACAAAGCTACATTTAATCTCTTCCTCGAGAAGAGACTTCGCCGTCTTCAAAGCGCTGGGCTGTTTGTTCTAGCGATGTTTGGTAGAATAATTGGTGATGAAAATCATTCATTATAAGAAAACTATTGTAAAATTTTTTTTTATTACAAAAAGAAAAATATTAACTCCACCTGTACCTTATTTTTGTCCTGTCTTTTTTCACAGAGTTATATTATTTTCTCTACCGGGGCTCACCCAGCATCTATAAATTGAAAACTATTGATCGACGGAAAACCAGGCTGGCAAATTAAATCCTTGCATAATCGTTGTCCAAGAAACAGAATAGTCTACCACGTAGTGAACCCTAGACCTTTTATGACAAGTTTTACCTATGTAATTACACGTGGTTTTGTGTATTATTAATGACTTTATATCAATTATCAATCCTAATTAAATCACGATAGATAAAAACCGAATTTTTTTTTTTGCACATTGGATACTGTGCATTTTTATGGAGTGTATAATGTCAAAATCCCACTCCCCTTTTTTATGCTATTTTAGAAATTATTTTTAATAAATTACAAGGAACAATTTAAGCATAAATATGTGTATAAAATTGAAATGCATGATTTTCATGATGCAATACGAAGTGTTAAAAAGGCATAAGTCTTAAAGTATTCAAACAAATGAACACTTAACATAATTTTAACTAAAGCAGGGAATAAATAAAGTCATAATTTAAAACTATTTGATACAAAAATTGTCTATTTCTTATTTCCGTGCGATTAATCTTTTAAATAAATAACAGCTTGTTCCTTATAGCGGGCTGGATTTATGATGAAGTGAAATTACTGCAGAGGGAAAATAAACTTTACTCCATGCCATTAAGTTATCCTTAATTCAGTTAATTGAAAAGAATAGCGGGGGCATATATAACTTTAAATTACTTTAAGCGAATCTTTATCCCGCCCCATTAATTGAAACTAAAGGAGATTTAAAGTCGGATTAATTATAAATCGTAGCATCTGGAAAATAAAATACAAAAGGTAGGCTATTACGAAAAATCCTAGTTTCTTATGTGTATAAGTGCTTTTGAATAAGGATGTTGAATTGAGATTTAGTAGTTTCAGCATTAATGTTTTTTCGCGTGCTGAATATAAATTTGCTAAAATACTTTAAAATGATCTACAGGTCTAATCAATAATCCAATAGGTCCAATTCTTTGTCAACGTTTTACTAGGCACACTGCTAATTTCCTCATAGCTTAATCTGAAACTCTTAATACCACTAAACACTATGAAGGGTTCTGGGTTCAATGCAGAAGCTGTAGTGTCTTTACGGAAACCAACTAAGCCCAAGATCGTGGGTTCATAGCGCCGCAGGTGGCGCTAGGATTTTTTAAAGTAAAAAATCCATGGATATGCCGTCTTTTGGGGTCTCGTGCCTGTTCGATGTAAGGTACTCGTTAAAAAGTCCATGTACTTGGATAGGCAAAATTTAGAGCCCCCAATGTAGTATCGTCCGATTAGCCATAGCAGCATGAGTGTCGTTAAATAAAAAAATATAAATAAATATAAACATTCGGTAAGCCTCAGGAGGGTCAGCTGGTTTTCGTCAACTTTTGGCTGTTAGCAAAACAAATAATTATTAAATAAAATATTTTTCTTTCAACCATACTCGAACACGCCCTCAGCAGCTCATCGCACAATTGGAAGGGCTATAACACTCCTAACCGATATTTTAAATATAAAGAAACTTAAGGTTAGAAGAATCTGTATGGCATTTAATTTCTTTTGGTCTTTGTCTGGAATTTAATGCTATTGTTTTATCTTATTTGTTTCAAATAACATTTCGAAGTATACAAATTTCATATAATTGCATTCTCTTTTCTCTTCTAAAGCTATTAATATTACAAGGGCGATGAATGAAAAGTTCGAAAACTCGAAGCCACAACATTCGGAATAATTACCAGATTTTTAGATATAGTTCATTGTAAAAATGAATAGAGAGGTCTAAATTATACTTAAATTATGCAATAGTACACGTTTGGTCATCATCAAAAAGATCATCAGAAATCAGATCAGGAAACGTCCTGTTGTAACGTCCCATATATTCTAATGATACCATCAGAATCCATAATGCCGCTCAAAAGACATAAATTTCCATTACGCTGGGCTTTCCTTCGGTTCTCCTCCACATTGAGAACATTATTACCGTAGAAGAGGGGTTGGGACTTGGGCTATTGTATTTGTTTTAGAGGAGGAGGGAACAAAACGGCCGCCTGGACAAGTTGTATCTTAATGGTCCTAATTGAGGAGTCATTGTGCTGCCCACCACAAATTGTGTCCCTCTTATGGAAATTGCCCCAGCACACCTCACTCCGTACTCCATCCTTTTCTTTCCGGCCCTCGCACGGCTCTCCTTTACCACAACTTCTATAGTCATTGAAAGCATGAAAGAGATTGTGTTCAACATAATTTTCTTTATTGATTATTAATTTTTTTGTAAAACCAATAAGAAAAGTAGGAAAAGTAGAATTCAACAATTCAGGCATCGTCAGTACATACGGCAACTAATGTGCTGTTTTTAGTCGTGTATTTAATGAGACGAAAAAGGTTCTTTATTTGCAGATTAACTCCTATTTTTTTATTTATTGAATTTTTTTGGTAGTTGAGGAACATTACCGATATTTTAGGAAATATAATTGTGAATTTACGAATATTACTTAGTATCAAACATTTTATAATACCATGATGGATTAAAATGGTCAGAAGGAGCCCAGCCAATGATAACACAAAAGAAGTGAAACTTATTTTTTAATTGTGCCAACGTTTCGGCCTACTATGTTGGCCATCTTCAGGGCGAATATGCCTGGTCAGAGGGTGCCTGGTTTGCGGTGACTCGTCAAACTGAGTTTGACTAGTTACCGCAAACCAGGCATATTCGGCCAGAAGTTGGCCTCCATCGTAGCCGAAACGTTGGCACAATTAAAAAATGTTTCACTTATTTTATTTTATCTCTGACTGCACCCCTTACTAATTCAATCCAATAGAATCATTAGAATTATCCAGTCAACTATGTTTCACTCAAACATTTTATATTATCATGATTAACAATAAGTATTTAGTTGCTGTTGTTTCTTTCGATTTCAATAAATAAAAAATAAGCTGTCTGACTTACTCGAATCATGTAGGTAAAAATTAGAGGCCTCATAGTGCTAATGCTTATGTTAAATTACTTACCTGAAACAGAAATAAACTAATTAATATAAATGGAACATCATGTACAAATTATATAATAAAGCAGAGTACAAATTTATTACATGAAAAAAGTAAAATTTTATTTTGTTCTTAGTTTAAATATAATTCTAGTATAATAGTACATCTAAAAGCTTCTAAAACTGTGTCACAATCGATTACATAAATAAAATTAGTCAGTGACAGAATAAAAAACCTTTTTTTTTTTGTATAGGAAACTAGTGGGTTTGAGTGGGAATAAAGTTGGTCATGAAAATATAGGTATCCGGTTCGGGCCATATCAGCAAAAAATATGAGACATGGATGACTTTATTAGTAACAAAAGTAAGGAGCATAAAGGATTTTGGTTGGTAAGGAATTCGATGTCTCACCGTATGTCTAGTAAGTGTATTACTAGACCGTATGTCTAGTAAGTGTTGTAGTAGCCAGAAACAGTGTGAAAAAAAAACATAAAATAATATTAAGCAATCGGAACTAAAAACGGAGCCATTGCTTTCCTTCGAGGTATAATGGGAAGGGAGTGATATCACCTAGAAAAATTAACGGGACGAATAAATGTATTCTACTAAATGAAATCCCATTTTTCTCCCGTTCTTTATACAAATTCGTCCTTTGTCCAGTTTCATGTTTATGAAAAAAACAGTCGAACAAGTTTTATTCATTTGTCGGGGGAAAAGGAAACCCGGAGTAAAGAGAACATGAGGGGAAATAAATTACAAAGGTAAACAAGAAGGGAATGGGATTGCTTTGGGAGAAAGGGGGGGGGAATAGAGAGCGCCGGATCGGGCTGTGCCTGACACGGGATTAAAACCTCGGCTGTATCAATCGCGGCCGTCAATGGGATCTCCAATCAGGCTAACAGGGCATAAAGGGACGAAAATAATCAAGGAATTAATAAAGATCATCCCCAGTTTCTGTGTCGCTTTAGTATTTCACCTTATTAAAAGGATCAGGCTTCATTAAACGGGAGAAAAGGGACCTTTGGTGCTGTACCGGCCGGATAGAAAATAAAATGGTTCTTTCCTCCGATAGAAACTTAATGTATCGGAGTATTATATTAATGTAAAAATTTATGTATTAGTTATCACGGTCTATAAATAACGATATTTTATTTAATTTATATAGAACTCAAACAAATGGCGCATAATGAGCATGAGTTCCGAAATCATGTAATCAATTTTTTTAATTGTTCACATGTCAATAAAAATGTTTTTATTGCAATTAGTTTAAAGGGATTACTCAGTATTTTTTCCATACTGGTCCACAACAGTTCATTATAAGATTTATCTAACACGTATAAATTTATAATGAAATTACTAATAAGAGAAAAAAAATGGTCCGGGTGGGGACAGAAATATTCTCTTCAAAATTTTAAAATTAATGAAAATTATTTTCTACTATTTAGTTTTGTTTTCTATCAAAACTTGTTTTTTAATTATTTAAATCTATTATTTATTTTACTTGGACATTCAGACTGCCTCTCGCTAACACTTTACAATACACCATTGCCTAGATAAACACAGACAAAATACATGGACCTTACCATGGATAGAGGACTGACTTGGAAATCACACGCCCGACTCTCACTTCTAAGACGACTACTTCACCACAAAAATAAACTATCACTAACAAACATAATTATAATATACTACATGCTAATTAAACCAATTTGGACCTACGCCTCGCAAGTGTAGGGGTCATGCAAAAAATTCCTCATACAGACCATTCAAATTTTTCAATCGCAATTCCTTCGTTATATTACACATAGTTCCTTTTATATCACTAATAAAACATTACACAAAGATCTCAAAATACCATTCGTGACTGACACAATCAAGAAAAACTACAAAAAAAATTTCATGACTCACTTGCTGGACATCCAAACTTACTAGTACAATCATTACTGACAGAAACATTACAACATAATCCGACAAGGAGACTGAAACGTCTCTGGAGCAGAGATCTACTACAGTGAGATGAACCACGCTAGGAGTGCCTTCAATGGGAGGTTTCTCCCTGCGCTTTCAAGAGAACCCCTTAGGGGAGGTTTTCCGAAGAACACCAAAAATACAATATGTGCCGAATGGCATTTGTATGATTTCTTAAATAAATATTTTTATTTATTATTTATTTATCTTGAATAATATTAATTGACCTTATAAATATGAGGAAGAAAATGCTCCGAGTGGAGGTCAGAAAAATTCTCTTGAATAAGAAGAACTATAAAGTCAACGTTTCGACCCATATGGCAGGTCTTCTTCAGGGCTTATAATGGGATGAAGGGTCAAATCATGGGACTGTTATTTGGTGAACAAAAAAAAGTTTAGTTTTTTTTTTAAAACTAATGCTCATTTTTTAAATTTTGGTTTGGCTAAAAGTTTAAAAGCGTATTTTTAAAAATTATTATTTACTTTGTATCGATTGGAAACCTCTTCCATAAATACAACCTCGCTCTTAAAGAAAATTGGGGCTTAATAAAAAAAAAGGTTTACATTAAAAAACTCAAAAATACATTTTTACGAAAAAGAAATATTCTTATGATGTTGTGCCGGATTAATGCCTTCTAAATTTATTTGGTACTTATCATCAAATAATAAATAAATTGAGTAAACGTGTCCTCAAACCGCTCAATAAATAACGATAAATACAACCGTACCGTCATTTACAAGTTAATTTTGCTTCGAATCAGTCAATTTTGTCATGATTTAGGGCCATTGTTTTCATCTTTGGATCCTACATAAAATTTAGAATAAAACATTTTTTTTATTCTCTCCTAACTAAAAATCTTGTCGGTATTCGATTACTGGTAGTCTATATGCTTACAAGTAAACATTGCAACTACTTATACTACATATTCCATTGGAATGTGTATATATTAGTGCTAGTATATAAAAAAAACTATTGTTCTCAGTAAAAATATAAAGTATCAATTATATAGATTGATAATTATATTTATGGGAAGCAATAATTTTTCATTTTATGATTTTAAAAAAGTTGAATAAAGTATATTTTAAACTATGCCATGGTTGTATAAACCATAGTAGGTTTTTTTTTTAATGCTGTTTCGTTCATAATTTAAAATGACTAATATATTCTTTTACAACTATAATAAAAAGGATCTGGTCAGTATCGGCTTGAGAATTGACACGGTGGTTCTAAGAATGTGAATAGTAATTGTGAATTGGTAAAACCGGCATGTGGGTTACGGTTGGAGGGAAATTCCCTGTGCCCTGGGGAGATGTGTTATTCATGGACATAACCCGAAGCAATTTCAATATCTCACAGGTTAGGGATCGTAAGTTAACTCTTTTTTCGGTTATATACTCGTCTTATCGGTCAACTGGCCGTGGTAATTTATTTTACTCTAAGTATTGCCTTTGGTAACAGAGTACTAATAGGATGTTATAGATATTAAAAAAAATATTGCTGGAATTGCAAAACAGATTCATATCTCATCCGTTTTATGACGAGAAACTCTTGAAACTCTTTATGTATCATCGTATGTGCATATCATGTTTTAAGAGCACAAATGCTTTTCATACTGGCCTTAGAAAACTGTGATATTGAAGGGGAGATTAAACTGTTGAGATATTGAACTACGTACCATGATATTTTGTATAAAATATTCAAGAACAAATTACGCCGCTACTATAGGTTGCAACTAGTTTTTCTCATGTGTTATGAGGTTTTGCGCACCCCTAAGATCCTCAAATTGAATGTGATGGTTGAAAATATGGTTGTGTATTAGAAATTTAATTTAGTGAGCACGAGTTGCAAAATAGTTTTAAATTTTCACTTACTGAATTCATGATTCTATAATTCATCCACTTTGAATGCTGATCTCGGTATTCCTCCAGCATCCTCCCATCACTCAAAAATGTGAGGCCCTTCAGCCTACTGAAGATACGACAGGCCTCAGAAGTACAACAGTTCCATTAGGAATCGCATTGGGTTTCACATGACATCAAATAACCTGAAAATTTGACCCAGCTATGGTATGGTTCCAGGAAAGAAATACAGATTCTTCGATGTAGATCAAAGTCCCACAGTCCTTGAATACGAGTGTATGTCGGTAGCGGGACGGCCACTGACCAATTGGTCCCTAAGGGACTTGTTACTGAGTTATTGATAGTCTGCCACTGCACTAGAAGCAGAATGGATTTGGGTGGTATCTAGTAATTGTGTGAATATAAAAAAATATATATATCGCAATGCTTTTAAATATGGTTGAGAAGTACCTGTTACTTTTTGTTAGTGGTGAGTGCTTTCCAGACTATAACAGAAATTTTTGTTTACAGGATATTTTTGTAGTGACTTTAACTTCGGTCCATCCCGAAAAAGTATCTTTTCTTTAAAGTATGTTGCAATAATGCTGTGAAGATGAACATCATTTGACGAGACAATAAAGCTGTTTCAGCTGTTTTGGGTGTAATAGTAGATTTTAATTTAATTGTTAAATGATTAAGTTTTATTTGATATCGTTTGAGGCAATAACTTGTGTGAGGTTAACCGACCACCTTCATGGGGATTGGTAATCATATTGTTTTTTATAATTTATTTTATTTTATTTTTTATAATTATTATAATTTTTAAACATTTTTATTTTAAAGAGAAAAAATATACCCAAGACCGGGATTCGAACCTGTGTATCCTACGTTTCCGTCATGGTACTCTCCCACTTGAGCTATCCTGACTCGCATCTCGGCCAGACGAATCCATTCTCTTTACTGATCCCATATCCTCGTGTTCTCGTAATCTGTGATGTATACAAGGGGAAGAATGGATCTGTCTCTTCAAAATAAAAATATTTAAAAAATATAATTATTATAAAATAAAATAAATTATAAATGATATAATGATGTAAGTCAACAAGATCCTAATTAAAGTAATGTTCAATGAACATTCTTCCCCTTGTATACATCGCAAATTAGAAGAACATGGGAATATGGTATCAGTTAAGAGAATGGATTTGGCTAACCGAGATGCGAGCCAGGATAGCTCAAGTGGGAGAGCACCACGACGGAAACGTGGAAGACCCGGGTCCGTATCCCTGTCCTGGACATATATTTTCTCTTCAAAATAATAATATTATTATGTTTTTGAAGAGATGAAGAGAAACACATTTGAATGACTAACAAAGACACTACACCCGGAAGACCCCTGTGTTTTCGGGGGTGATTTGATTCGAAGGAGAAGTCCCACCGAGGGCGGCTCAGAGAACAAACCCATTACCTTTCCCTGTCCGGTCCATTTGGACACATTAGCCTACCTCCCAATATTTCACCCTTTCATAATAATACCTTTTTTTTTTACCTCATCTTTCATATTTTCCCACCATTTTCATTATAAGTCCAACAAGGCAGGGAAAATACTCTAGATATAACAGAGACCAGAAGGGATGCTAAAGTGCCCGAAAAAAAACAAGAGATTCACCCGCTGGGATGATGAATTTAAATTTTCCAACCAGTCATACTACCTCGGACGGTTTCATTTTTTAGCACATACTTTTCAGAGAGACGTTTTTAATAGCTTGTTTTTTAAAAGTTTAATTAATACTTAATTAAGTCTTAATTAAAAATGCTTGGAGGCTATGTGTCACGCTTATATAAGAAATATCTAATTTTTGAGTTGTAAAATAATTGAGAGATGAACAAACGAAATTAATTTGAAGAATTAATATAATTAAATTAATAAGATAAATCATAATAAGAAATAATATTATTTCTTGTAACATAAACAGCCTAAAACATATTAAGCTACGTTGAATGTGACATTCTGAAAAAACGTAAGCAATTTTTAGAAAAGATTTCCGAATAATATATTTTAATTTTTTAATAACTTTTTTTTATTTAATCAATAAGCATTTTAAACGATTTTATGATTTATACTTAATTTTATTACACTAATTTAGAGATAAGGCAGCGGGGCTGCTCAGAGTGTTAACATGCTACATTAAGGGTTCCGGGTTCAAAGCAGGCTGTGGCAAATAAATTATTCAATCTATCAATAGAGACAGATGAACCCTGTGGGATCTGCAGATCCTCGTGAGGTTCCACAAGCCTCTACAAAGTAGGTACCCTGAAATGGGGGAAAATCTGGCGGTTGAGCGTAATCTTTGAAAAATCACCTCTTTGCACAGCCGTTGCCCAAGACACAGTACAGTCTATATTACGTACTGAACCCAAGATCCTTTATGGATTGTAAAGGTTTTCTTAATAGAGCTACAAGTTATTATAAGACATCGGCAATTATTGTGTATTATTTATATTTGTAACATATTAAATGTAATCTTTAAACGAATTATTAATAAATATTTTGGTTCAAATATTCGAGAGATTAGGCGTAGCGGTTGCAGATGCAGGATATTGAAAATAACAATATCCATAAACAATGAAAATCATATAATTACGAAGTTCCCCGGAGCTAATGAAATTGAGCAATAAACAGCCGTTAAAAATATTTACTGGATTATTCAGTGTTTATAAATGACTGCATTCAAATCGGTCAAGTGTAAGTATTTTTGGCAATATTTTTCTGCAAGATGTTGAACTGGCTCATTCAACTTTCTTATTAAAAGAACAAATAGTGGTAGTTGCCTAGTAGTTGACTTTATAAAGAGTGGTAGTTGCAATAGTTTCTAATTTGTTTCTAACTAATTTGTTTTTATTATAGTGATTATGGACTACATACGTTCGAATAAAATTAACAACTGAATCGCAATTTCAAAATAAATCAATAAGTTAATATAAGCCATGCATTTCAAATTTATAAAATAATGTAAATATACTTAATAAAAAACTTGACTCAGCCTTATACATATTTATTAGATTCTAAAAACAACCGGTCATAAGTTCACTTCGGATCAAAATTAAAATTATTCAGCAGAGGCGGATATTTTCAGCACAGGAAATTTTATAAAATAAGCAATGTAACAATACAATTCCATTTATTCTTAACTCTAAAGCCATAACGAGTATCTATACTCGTATACAGAATATGTAAAATTCAAATACGTTGAAAAGCTATTTATATTGATTCCAATAAAAATTCATGAGTGATCCTTTTTTCTGGGAAGGCTTGCTGTTCTTGTTAATGTAATTTTTGATACATTAATTAATTAGCAGACTGAGGAAATAGTCGAACTTCTTAAGAAAATTAGATCATTCGGTTTTATTATGTAGTTATAACCGCTATATTAAGTAATGTATAAACAAAACATTTCAATTTATCCGACATGAAGATGAAGGACTAAAGATCTTTTTCTTGGTGACAATTGCTGGACACCTCCCCCACTAATCCTATTTTAATGAATTAATTTACAGCCCAATGATATCTGCTTGAAAAAGGAGATCAATATTTTGATAAGAATTCTCAGATACATGCACTAATAAAGAAGTTAAATTAACGAAAATAGGTATAACATTTATTGCTATTATTTCATCAAATAACATGATTTTATAGATCCGAATTTCAATCGGGGATTCAAAAATTTCCATTAAGTTAAAAAAAAAATAATTAAATAATATTTAAAGCATTAAACAATGATAAGTGCTTCACTACTAATATTGTGTCAGCATAAAATCTTTTTTCTCATTAAATATATTTATCCACACCTGTCAAAAAAACAAAATGACAATCAGTGCATTTCTATCTGTAAAGTTACAATAGAATATCATGAGAGGCATGAGGAAGGACAGTACCCATCGGTACCTGCATTAAATAAATAAAATATATTTTTTTAAATTACATGTATTTTTCCATGAAGATATTTTACCACTACCATTATGATAATGAGATGCGGATTTCAACCAATATCTCTATTATTATTTAACTAATATCAGTGCATATATAAATTAAATCATTTAAAGTCAAACTTAAATATACTGAAAGATCAACGATACAAATTTAATATTTTTTCATAACGTCATTTAAACCCTATTCGCATTTCTATTTCACGAATACAAAGAAAATGTGCATGAAAAGAAAGAAAATACAAGGGAAAGTTAAATATACCTCCAACTTAATTATCCTTGGGATGTAATAAAAACATAGTAAATTTTAAGGCCTTTAGGGGGAGTTCGAGGCTAACCATGAGAGGCTGCCCTGGTAACTTGTAAATAACCCGAAGTTCCCCTAAAAGCATCTTATGTTTGCTACTGCTCTTTGTCAAAACTGTTTATTTTTGTTAGTGTGGCGCGAGGAAGGGGAATGGACGGTAAATAGTATTGACCTCAGGCTAAGTCAGTACCTAATAGTCTTCTTTGAAATAAACTATCATTAATTGAGAGCAAGAGGCAGAATATAATCTCATAACAACAGAAAAAGATATGAACAATGATTGCCTCGAAAATGATAAAGTATGCCAGTAAAAAAAAAAAAACAAAAAAAAAACTGTAACGCTACAGCATCGAGAGGGTAACATAAAATACGGTGTATTGTGATTGCCGAAAAAAATAACATAAGTCTATGTCAATGACTGAAATAGTTATTTAAACATTAAATGACGTTTTTTCATACTAAATACTATAGAATACTATCCCTATCCGGGACTAAAAATTGCTAATACATATATAATGATCCTAGATTCATTTATTTTTTTTTAAACAAGAATTTGCCACTACAACCCATTAAGGGTCTTGGGGTACGTGGTAGAGAGTACTGTTTCTAAAATAACTGTCTTGCAGGGAAGTAATTTGTACGAGATCACGCTCAACTTCCAGGTTTTTCCTCCAATTTTGAGTATCCACATTATAGAGCCCCAGGAGAGTCTATAAATCTGACAAGATCCATCCGTAGTCAATAACAGATTAAATAATTTATCTGCCGCAGCCGGCTTTGAACCCAGAAGTTGAACCGTTGAACCCAGAAAGCATTTCAGCTCAATATTCTTAACAGAAGAATTGTATTTATAGATTTCATATAGTAGTGAGGTGAACTTTAACAGTAGACTAAGAGTTCGTTTTTCTTCTTCTTCATAAAGTGCTGTCTTATTTCAAAGGTTGGTGATCATCATTTTTATATTCCCAAATTGACTGCTGCTCTGACGAGATGGTTTGAAGAACAGTTTAACCATTCCCTCAGATTAAGGAGCCACGATATTTGTCTTCTTGCTACGCTGGGCTTTCCTATGATTTTCCCGCATAAATGCTTGTAGCAAGTTTTCTGAATTCTATTTCATTGTTCATTTATTTTGTTTTGTGAGTGTATGAAAAACTTCCTCATTCGTAACTCTATCCAAATAAGATATTATCTATATCCTCCGTTTTTCTGATCAATCAAAATTGTTTAAATATTTTGATTCATACAAGGACAAGGACTCAGAATGACAGTTCTATGCAGAATTTTAGGATATTTGGTTGAAACCAAGCTTCCTCAGAACACGTTATTATTTAATATACATTTAATTATATTTATAAATAGTTCAGGGGTTATTATAGAATTGGAAGAAACATTCGGCAAATTGACCTAAATAAATATAATGTATAAAAGCACAATTATAATAAAATAAAACCCATTATGAACCTAGCGGCATGCTAACACAACTCCCTCGCTAATTTATCCCGACAGAGAGATAAGGCTATTTGTTGTGGAGTGGAAAATTGAGAACAAGGGAGGCTAATAAAGTCGTGAAATGAGCAGGGGTGATTAAAATGCTAGCTGTGTAATTAACTGGATTTAGATGGGGCAGATAGTGCTACTCTTCCGGCCTGGATTGGGCCATCCATTAAACGGACCGCGGTCAACAATGATCTTTTTACTTCCAGGGTGCAGTCTGGAAAAGCAATAAACAATAAAATTTAAATGTAATCCTACTTATATTATAAATGCGAAAGTTTACACTGGGGGCACGTGCCCCTCCGGACAGTTTTTTAGATACTGTGGAGAATCCATTATAGTACACAAAAAAAAAATCACATGATAATAGTTGTTAAAATAACAGAAAGAAATTGAGTAAAACTATTGTTTTGATATCCTACTAATCCTATCCTACTTTCTACTAATATTACAAATGCGAAAGTTTGTACGTTTGTGTCTCTTTCACGAACAAACTACAGAACGGATTTGGATGAAACTTTACAGTAATATAGGTTATACATCATAATAACACATTTAGGCAGATTTAGGGGGGGTGCCCTCCCCCAGACAGTTGTTTGTGTTCTGTGGAAAATCCATTATAATACATAATTAAAGGCAAATCGGGAACTTAGCATCTTGAAATTTGCAGATAGGTTCATTGTATACTTTAAGAAAGAATTTTGGATAATTCCACCCCAAGGTTTTCCCCCTTAATATAGTATGGGTTAAAAGATTGTAAGGAATCCGTTAGTTTTGAAGTTAAACATCTGAAATTTTGGATGTACGAGTAACTTATTGTTAAAAAAAAATTAAATCATTTATTTAAAATGATCTGTCACGAAACTTTATGTGGCAGACCAAATTCAACGCACGAAGCAAAAGCAAAATAAATGGATATTGATTGTCAGATTACAAATAATTATTGGCAAAATCGATGGGTATAATCACTAAAGAGGTTATAATAAAAAACAATGTCGGTACAACCCATGGGTACTACCACTTGTTTCTACTACGAAGAGATAACATGTATCTTATTCTAGAAGTTTAACAATAAATTTAACATAAAATTAAACAAATTATAGGAAAATTATATTTGAAATATACTATTTTCTTTGCTTTATATTAAATATTATTTACGTTAGAAACATCATCAACATTTTTTTAAATATTTTCCAAAAGGAAACTATGTAACTGAACGAGAAAAAAAATTAAGATTACGCATTTAAAGTTGAGATTTTAGTGTTTTATGTACATTCCACATTCTACATTTATACTTTTGTCATTCAACTAAGTACACTTAATAAACAGTAACTATAAGATTTATAAAATCCGTTATTGAAATTATATATAATAAAAGTTATATAAAATGACAAAATGTACCTGTCATATATCTGCATATAATTATAACTAGAATGCCTATTATTTCATACGAATTAAATCAAACACTAACTACACCGATGGTATAATTCATCAACAATCAGGTTCATCAAAAGCACTAGAAAACCGAAACCAAACACGTAATATTACCATATCAGAAGACTCAGAGTGATTAGTACCGAAGGGATGACGGTTTAGTTAAACACACGAAAGAGCTAGCAGTCGATGACAGAACACACAAGCTAGCAATGGTCCGGGCGAGGACTAGAATAGGGCACAATGGACGGGCTTATCGCTGCCCTTTCGCCACATAATTGACCCCATCTCCTGCCCTACGGCCCGCAGATAAACATATCCACTCCATACATATGCCAAGATAAATAAATACGCAGGAACCCATATGACTAAGAGACATTTTATTTTTGTTCAGTTCCATTCTAGTTCGAAAGACAACAGCTTTGGATCATTGTAAATAATTGAAGCAATACTAGGCTAAGTTAGCCAATGAAACATTTATACCTCTCTACTATGCCCAACTTTGTAATGAATTTATTTTATCTATTAACTGTTGTTATTAATTTATTTATAATATATTATTGTTTATTAACCAATCATGATTCGTACTTTTTAGTTATTTTATTTAAATTGTATTTATTTTTTTTTGGAACTTTTTAAATACTTCATGATTTGTATTATTATGTAGCCTTATGACCAGATATAAATTATGTTGTTTTTTTCGGTTCATGTTTTCTATTCTATTCATTAGTCCTTTAGATGGGCCCATATAGACATTTTTAAGACCAATTAAAAATTTTTATCAAAGGTTTTTATTAAAAATTGAGTCTGTTTTTTTTTTTGCTATAACATTGATTCCTACTTTCTTTATTTTATTTTCATTGGTGTATTACTGAATTGTTTTAATTGAAGAGTTAATTTTTGCTTCATTTATTGTTCTCTAAAATAGTTTTTTCAGATCGTTATAGGTGATAGGAGCATAATATTCTTTGGCATAGGGAGGTGGCAGCCCCATCACTCTGTCGTTAGACTGTAATTAGCCTTTGTTCCATTATAACCTAATGATTTAACTGGTTCGCTAAACAATATCTGATTCCTACGTTTTAACCGTTTACAAAATAATTATTTTATATATTTTTTATCCTCATAAAATGGCGAAAGCTCAAAAAAAGATATAAATTATATACGAAAAATCTTAAAAAGCAAAGCCTTAAGTCTCTAAAATACTGATAAAATCTCACTAATCAAGGTTTCGTAACCAAAAGAAAAATCAAATCAAAGAAAACAATATGCAGCGCATCTCACATCAACAATCTAAACTCATAAAATAGAGAATAGCTGCTTGTGTATTACCTGCCTCTTAGTTGATTGTGTTTTGGAGCGAGATTGCTTTCTCTATTCAATGAGTCTATTTGGGCTGCTAATATGAGATGTGCTGCACTTTGTCTTCTTTAATATGGTTTTTCTTAAGTTGTATGAATGATGTGTAGAGATTTGATGCTTTGCTTTTCGTTATTGGATTCTAATAATTCTTTTTTTGTTGTTAATTGTATTAAATGATGTTGTACTAGTAAATTCATTTTAGCGAGTTACATTACTAAAAAATAATTAAAACGGTAACCTAACGATTGCCAGTTTGTATACACAATCGTACTTAAAAAGAAAATAATAATATAAAAAAATGTACGAAACAGTTAATCCTATAAATCTTTAGTGTCACGATCTCGCTAAAAATTATATTAAAAATGTCTGTAAATTAATTTAAACGGTCATACGCAGCACCAACTAAACACTTACATAGTAAAACGATTGAAAATAAAATTGTCCAATTATTTCATTTTACTAATTACCATGCGAGGCGTCTGAAAAGAAAATGGCCTCGAGACCTTCTACTATACGATTTTTTTTTTATGTCATTTGTTCATACTAGCAGATTTACTTGTAATATTATTACAGTTGTAAATATCAATAAGTTAATCTAATACCTAAAAAACTCATTTTATGAAATAATGAATACTTTTTTATATTATAAAATATATCAATTATACTATTATAACTACACAGGTAGGCGAAATAGCATCACTAGATCTTGGGTTCGAAGTCTTCAGTTGAAGCTAATTATTGATTCGATCGAGAGCAATGAATCGAATCTCGAGGATTACGCCAATCTTAAGTGGGGAAAATTTAGTGTCTATGCGTGATCTTAACCAAATTCACTCAATTCACAACCGAGTGCTAAGAAACAATACAGTCCCGAATATATCCAAATCACATAACCTTAATGGTTTTCAATGGTACAGATTTTCTATATAAAAAGCGCACTTTAGTTTACATCCACTTTGGTCTTATATCTGGTGAATAAATATCACTATTGTGCAATTAATATTGAGTAATTTAATCTAACTTTCAAATCAATAAAATTATTTATTAAATAATGCTATGAATTCAATTACACGCTATTAAAATATTAGTAAAAACACAAAACGTAATTTGTGTAAGATCATTTGTGCTTTCAATAATTTCGTTAAACTAGACATTTAATTATGTCAGATAAATATTTTAGGGGCAACGAACAGTCCAATCAGGTATTGGTGTTTTAAGTTATTATTAGTATGCTTTGCACAACAACTAAAAGACCTGATGATTAAACAATATTATTCTTTTATCAAAGGGATTCTAACCTTGTTTGAATTTGATTAAAACAAAACGTATAGATCGTGCACAGGGCGCTGGGTGTAGCGAATCTCGAGCATGTTGCTGACGCGCCCTCACGCTTACCCTCTACCAAAAGTCGCTAAAGGTGGCTAAAGAATTATCACTTCAAAAATTAATTATATCGTATAACTCATACATAGGCTGCTAAGCCTCTCCGGTCTCGCGTCACTAGCATGTCGCTCATATTACTGACAAGAACACAATAGTTTTTCCCCTACCAAAAGTTACTAAACGTGGCTAATGAATTATTACTACGAAAAATTAATAATAACTTTGGAAAATAACCATATGAGAAATCATAGGTTACTACATAGCCCCTGCTCCTAAGGAGCGAGGAACAGGTAGGTCATTATCCCTGACGAGATAAAGGACGAGAAGGAGATGGGAAGGCTGATTGCAAATTTCCTGGAGCGAGCGGTAGGAGTCGCCGTCGGTTCCGGCCAGTGGAGAGCACTCCGGCCAATTCCACTCCAATCCTCAGCTAATTCTTATATGTCCCTCTCGATTGCCTTCCCCTCACGGATGGATTAGCTTCTTCTAGGTCCTCTATCGACTTCCTCCGCTAAGTCCGTTCGTGACTTAGTTGTTTCCAGATTTACCACCAATATACGAGTATTACAGTATTAATTAGGTTTAATCTGATGCAGAAAGATATTAACAGTAGTCATTACATAACTGTTTTGAAAGTATGGTACTTTACATATACTTATATAATAATTAATAAATCCTTTTCAAGCGAATGACTGACTTAGCTGCGAAAATAACACGATTCCACTTCTCTAAATACACGAATATAGTCGGAGAAACGGAAAAGGGCACTAAGAGAGTGGTTTAAGAGATACGGGCATGCCCAAGTAGTTAGGTTTAAAAGTAATGGGTTTTAGTGGGTTAAGTTTGTCATGAAAATATTGATATCGGGTTTGGTCCAAATCAACGAATGCCAAACTTGAATCGAACAGGTAAAGAACATTTTTATAAATTAATAATTAGAGTTTTCATTCTTGTCGATTTGCGTTTGCAGATCATTCTTAAGTTTTATGAGAACCTATTTCTGTATAATGTGTTTTAATTTACGCTTGTTTTTTCTAAATCATGGGCGAATGTCAAGCACGAGTACCTGACACCGCACTGGCTCGGGACTTCTATTTTACCTCCTCTGCCTAAGTAATAAAGTAAGTATTTTAAATTGAGGCATATTATGCGAAAAGAGATTGTAATGACTATGCCTCTAGCTTGCTTTCCTTGCAATTAGAAACAGTTACTCTGAATTCTATCGGTGCTACCAAGCGATAATTCTAATGCTAATACGAGCAGCGATGTGTCATCACCAGGTGCCTAACACTACTTGCTCGTGAAATCAATTAAATCAAGACAACAATTAAATCAGTGCCAGCTAATACCCGATACGTCTTGATCCGTGGCGATAATGAAGGAGCTGCCAGAGGGCGAGGAGCCTAGTGTTGGAACAGCGGCGCTTTTAGCCTAATGAATTGATTGATGTATAACTTATTGATCTGCCCATATCTTCTCTGCCCTATATCCCTCCCCTGTAGCTCAAATGGATCACTCGAATCACTGTTATGGGGGATGGACCTGCATTAGTTAGGAATGAGCTTCAGTTCTTTTTTTCAAGATATTGATTCGAAAAACATATTAAATAGTATCTATAACTGAGGCGTTCAGGATCAGAAGCGGATAACACAAAACTTCAAAAATCGACTTTTCTCATTCATTGCTAGTTTAGTTTACCTGAGCTTCAGGTTGTGTAGTTCCATTAGCAATTAGGTGGATAAGTGTCATGTTAGACAAAGTTGCTTGACTAAACTAATGAAAAATAAGAAAAAGTCAATTGTAGAAGTCTTGAAGTTGTGTACTTTTGATCCTGAACACCTCAAGTTATAACCAACTACTATCTAATCCCTATATAAAAGTTCCTCATTCCCCAATCCTGTACTTAAATTATGTTCCCGTCAAATTTTTCCTAATCAAAAATCTCGGAATCACTTTAGACCAATCTCTCTCCTGGAAAAGTCATATTGCCAATATATCTCGCCGTAATTTTTCTATCCTGAAGAGACTAAACTACATTCGTCACCTATTTCCATTTGAAACTCGTAGACTCCTAGTTACCTCTTTAGTATTCCCCCACTTCGACTACTGCTGCGCCTTATATAGGGGTGTCTCTGTGGAGCTCGAGGCCAAAATAAAATGTTTGATGAATTGATTTGTACGCTTTGTCTTTGGGATCCCCAGGGACGCCCCTGTCTCCCGATTTTATGAAGAGTTGAGGTGGTTGTATCCTTCCTATTAGTAAGTATTTCCTTGCAACCTTCCTCAAGTTATCCAATCCCGCCGTCCATTATACATAAATGAGCTCCTCAAATTTAAATCCTCCATCCATTCCCGTGATACCCGTTCACACTCTTCCGATTTGTATGTAGAGGCCCATCCAAACGCTGCTTTCGACAGATCGTTCCTGATTCGGTCCTGTTCCCAGTGGAATTCTATCCCTTCTTCCATTCGCTGTTCCAAGACCCTTCCGACCTTCAAATCCCGCTTATTTGATTAGTTTCTATCCTTCCAGTTCCCCGAAGAGCATACATAATATTATCGATAGATTATTTATTTTGTTTTTTCATTTTTATTTTTATTTTCAATGTGAAGCAATGTGAAATCTTCATTTTTTCATTATCATAAGAAGCTATTTTTTTATTTATTATTATTTAATCAGCTTTATAGATTGACTTTTCTACTTGATTTTTTTCCTTTGTGCTCTAAGACTCTAAAGCCCACAATAAAGTACAGCTATATTATTCTAAAGGGACTTGTCCCAGAATAAGTAACGAATTTATTATTATTATTATTATTATTTCAGGCTCAAAAATTGCTCCGACGAAATATTATGAAGTACTTGATAAAAATAAGAGAATGCGTGTTGTTGCAGAGTACGAAGGATATGCTTATGGTGATATTTCAAGTAAATCTTTATATTTTTTAGGTATAATCGTAGTTTTTTATATTTATCATATTTTATACTTATATTATCATATTTTTAGGTATAATCAGGGTTTTTAAATGTGGATTATTTTCTCCACACAGAAGTAAGCGTGTTCATAACTTTTATATTATATTTTAAATTAAAACCGTATCCTCAAAAGTACTGAGTTTGTATCGATTAAAGCAATAACCCTCAGTGATAACAAATTTAAACCTAAAAATGTTAATAAAATAAGTTATAGTATAGTAAAATAAATAATATCCCGATAGATCGTCATAAAAGTAACTATTAAAAGGAACTTTTACTACCTATGAGTACAGATAATCACAACATAACTTTAAACAATAAAAATACATCTTAAGTGACGAATCCAAAACAAGCCGCAATAACAATTTTTTTAATATATAATATTAAAAAGTATCCAGAATACATAAAAAATACATTTTTATATTTCAAAATGATTTGCTGGTCGATTGGCAGGTAGAATAAAAACTTTATGCCGGCATAAGTAATTTATCTTTTTGAAAGTACATTTCATTTATTCAGAAATATGTAAACTTAATTACTAAAAAAATTTAAAGGAGGATAATTGCATAATGCTCAACTAACTGCAACCTTTTCTTATAAATTTTCAATGAACCTCTCCTGAAAAAGTATTATTTTTTAGACAGAAGAAGCAATGAAAAAAAATGCTTTTGATTTTTATCGAATGTATGCTAATGCGCAGACTAAAAAAATGTGTATTTGTTTTCACTTAATAAAAATCCAAATCAAAATGGTTCAAATAAGCTTATAAATTTCTTTTTTTTTTTTAAGGAACCATAAACAACGCAATAAAATGCACGAAAGATTAGCCGAAATAACAAAGAACCGGAACGCAAGTATTCTGGGAAAAGCGAAAAATCTAAATTGTGAAAAAATAACCCATCATTGGTCTGAGCAAAAAAAAAAAAAAAAAAAGTATTCATAACCAAAAAAGAACAATCCTTGTGTGGGTTTGAAAATATATTTGATTTATTCTATACATCCATATGGAATTAAAGCAGTATTCTAAGGAAAAAACGAAAAAAAAAATATTATTTTGTGGAATCAACCTTCTATGGATCGCTTCAAAGTATCACCCACTTAATAGTAATAACTAGATAAATCTCGTTTATGGTTCGGTACAAATTAACGTCACCTGTGGTGCATTAGTTAGCTTACAAACCTCCTATGCCCAAGGTCTCGGGTCCGCAGCCCGACATGTAGACAAAGTATTTTTTAAAAGGCCATAAAAAATTGTTGGTTATACCGGCCTATATTAATTAAGTATTTTAATAATAATTTATCATTTCCTCTTATTTATTGATTTATTTCATTTACTTCACCAAAGTATAAACAGATTATATACCATACAATAAAAACCATTTTGATACAACAATTACGAGACTAAGTTACTGTTCTTCGATTAGAAAAACACATAAAATGATTAAAAGAAAGAAAAAATTAATGAATATATTATATTTTATGCAGGCTACAATTTTTTAAACGCAATTCAAAAATAGTTGAAAAACTTGTTTAAAAAATGTTCACAGATTATTTTAACAAATAGAAAAATGAAAATGAGTTGCGAATGAATAAATTACTAATAACCCGATTTATTATTCATGCAATAACATGTTTAAATGAGTGATTCGATTCACTTGTATTATTATAATGCAGTTGTAAATTTCCATAAATTAAAAACAATTATTACCAGGGACATAAATTTTCAGTATCATAGTTTAAACAATGACAGTATTTTAATGTAATCATTAGGGTAATGCTTGTTCTTATGAAATAAGTCAATAAGTAATTTAATCAAAAAGGGGATACTTTTCAATGTTTGTATTTGAATGGTTATGTTAAATGTAATATTTTTCAATTTGTTTGATATTATTTGTATTTATATTTAAACTTATTTTCGAAGTTTTAAAAAAAAATCTAGTATAAGATTTTGAATTTAATGAATACCGAAACCTTCCCTCCCCCCCCCCAAAAAAAAACCAAGCACTATCATACAATCTGTGCTGTGCAAAAATAACCTAACCTAGATCTGTCATACTGCAGACCGACCCCTGTTGCGATCAATTTCTTCCTGCCGCTACAGTAGGCAGTTGTAATAGTCTACTTTAGGGATAATATAATATATATAAATACATATATAAAATATAAGTGATTTTAAGTTTTTCAAAAAATCTAACAGAATATTTTTTTTATATCGTCCAAATATATTAACAAATACACATTCTTATGTTAAACAATCATTATAAAAAGTTCATTATTTAATGCGTTCACATTAAGTACGTTCCATACAAATATATATTAAACACATACATACTATGTTGGCAAATGGTGAAGGAGTTGGTAAAAAAAAATACTAAACTAAAAAAAGAAAATAAGACTTGAGAAAATACGGAAAATATTGAAGAAAATAATCTCAAGTTTTCCACGAAACAGTTCAACTAACAACTCGGTAAATTACAAATAACAAGCAGGAGGATATGAAGAAGATAGAGATCGAGCATAAAACTTCTCTCCCAACATTATTATCTTTTATGTAGCAATGCTTTTTTCGCCCACGCAATCCCACCGTATTCTTTTTCTCGCCCGACATACTATATACATATTAAAAAAATCCATTTCTAACGATTAAGTTCGAAATGCAGTTGAGTGGAGGGCAGATTAATTATTAAAATAATAGCTACGATATTTTTTCAAATGTATCGTCTATTTTTTCTTCGATTTGAATCAAGGAATGAAAAGAAATAATTAAATATAAACACAAAAATACAATGCTGTATTCCATGTTGTGCAAGATGCAATTTTTGAAGCTATTATATTACGAAAACAGCTGGGGAATCTCACTATTAAAAAAAACTGTTCACAGAAAATTTTAAAAAATAGAAAAATCTCATTTATATCGAAAATCCATGATAAAAATGTTTATTATAACATATTTAAAACTAGAAAAAATCGTTCTTAAATGCATTAATGAGAAAAATCCATTTTCTCACTGGAAAGAAAGTTGGTTAATTCAAATAAGCATCCTAGTTAATAATAATAAGCTTTATTTGTTTTCCTCTTTCTTCTATGTACAATTTTTACATAGTTTTTATATTTACAAGGTTTTTAAAAAGAAAAAAAGGCCCTTCTTTGGGCATAAGGCTCTCCCAATTTACCCCAGCTACGTCTGTTCCAAGAAGAACGGTGCCATAATACACCTATGAAGTTTTGTATGTCGTCCCGCCATCTCGTAGCTGGTCTCCCTCTTCTCCTAGTGCGGTGTATTGGATACCAATCCGTTGTTGCCTTAGCCCAATGTGTTGATCCCATTCTTGCAATGTGTCCAGCCCACTGCCATTTAAGATCAGATACTGTCTTGAGAATATCGCGCGTACCAGTCAGCTTCCGTAGTTCTGTCTTCTTTATTTTCTCCCTTCTACTGTTCCTTAACATACTTCGCTCCATTGCACGCTGAGTGGTTGCTAGGGATTTAGATATATCGTTATTTAGACTCCAAGTTTGGCCTCCATAAGTTAAAGAAGGAATGATGCAAGCATCAAAAACTTTTCTCTTGTGATGTATGGCCATGTTGCTTTTAAAAATATTTTTGTGAGACCAAAATTTGGACCACCTATTCTAATCCTTCTATTCACCTCTTTCTTGGATTTATCTGCAAATGATATGAGTTGCCCTAGACAGATTGTTTCTTTAACCCATTGGAGTTTGCTGGTACCGAGAAATATTTCTTCTTCTTCGGCATTTGTCATCAAGACTGATTTGTTAAAATTTATCTCCAGCCAGGCTTCATTTCCTACTAGGACCAGCTCTTCTAGCATTTTCTTCAGTTCAGATGGTGAGTGTGAAATGAGAAGTACATCATCAGCGAATCTCAGATTTGACAGTTTGTTCCCATTAATGTCTATCCCAAAATTCTCCCAGTGAAGGTTTCTGAAAACTTCTTCCAAGACCGCGTTGAATAGATCAGGTGACAAAGGATCGCCCTGACGAATCCCTCTTTTGATTAGAAAATCCTCTCCATTTAAGTCCACAACTACTCTCGCTTGGCTGTTGGTATACCAACATTGAAGAATATCCAAAATCTGTTTATTAATGCCTTGGCGTTTTAGACTGTTGATAAGAAATGAGTGCTTTACTGTATCAAATGCTTTACTGAAGTCAATTAATGCAAAATATATTGAAATTTGGTATTCATTCGATTTCTTAATGATTTGGTTGATGACATGGAGATTATCTATTGTAAAAAAGCCCTTTCGAATGCCAGCTTGTTCTATTGGTTGGTTCTCGTCGAAGAATCTAAAGCATCCTAGTTAATAAAGAGTTATTCTAAGACTGACATCAAACAACTAGAAATGAATAAAATCCAAATTTTAACTGAAAAAGGTCACAAGAAAAAGAAAAAGAGACAATCTTTATCAAAGTTAATTATTTCAATGTAGAAAGAAAGAAATATGGCCGGTATCCGAACACGAACTATATAATACATTTCTAAGAGGAAAATAGTTGACTGAATAATTTTATGAGTGGTATAAATTGGTAATAGGGGTGATAATAATTACAGAAGATAAGAATGACTGTTGTGCATACGTTTTGGCCTAAGATGTAGTCCATCTCTAGGGCAGTGAGGCACAAACGTCTCACAAACAATTATAACCGAATTCATTAAATTCATTACTACCATTAATTTTGAAAAGTTGTCATCAAATCATTAAGGTATATAAAATATCTATAGAATGATTTTTATATTTGTTTTGTAAATGTAAACTTTTTTAATATGTAACAGGCAAAGTAAGTTATAATGCAATTGAAGGTAGGGCGCTTGCCGAACACGAACTACATAATCGGCGCGTACCGATGTTTCCGGACTCAAATCTGGCAGTCTTTATTTAATTTGATAACAGTCAGTGATGAAATCTGTGTGATCTTGAAAAATTCTAGGGGCTAACCCAACCTCTATATATTCGCTTAGTTGGGGGATAACCTGGGGATTAAGCGTGATCTCAGACAAGTCACATTCCAACAAAACCATTATCCTTGAAACATCCCTGAAAAAAGTAGAAAAAGCCTTAGCTCTCTATGGGTTGTGGTGATAACGTTTCTTTTTCTTGAAATTAAGTAACTAATAGGCAGATTGCATACAGTGGTATGAAATGTTCCTATAAATCAACAATCCTCTGGAAGAAAAAATATTTGAAGAATTAAAACGTTAAACATGTGTTGCAAATCAAATTAAATTGCTAATTAAGCTCTTTCCCTCACAAAATATGATCCTTATCAGAGTCGTTAGGGAAGAATTGCCTGTATAATAAAGTGAAGACCCCGGCGAGACTTATCTCTCCGTGATAAGGGCTGCAGTTCTTTTAATTAAATTGGCAGGATGGGAGTTAATAAATTATTAGCTCAGAGATCTCAAAGGCAGCGGAGTCTTGGGCCTTTGTAAGGGCCTTGGTAATCAGTCGGAGGACCCGGTGCATATATCTAATGAGCTCCTCATACCTTCTCAAGCCCTATTCTCCTCGGAAATATCGACTTCCCCATCGCAAGAGGATAGCAGAAGGGTGAGAGGTCGTCTCAGTTGCACTGGTGAACCAAATATATAGTAAGTAGCAGTTTTGATTGAAATTGAAAAATATATGATGCTAGTAGGCATATTTTATTTTTCAAAGTATCACAAGTTATGTATATCCGGCAGCTCTAGCTTCAAGAAACACTACCACCGCGCTCGGGTAAGGATAAATATCGTCTAAAGACCGGAGCAAATGCCAAAAAAAATTGCATCCAAAAAATAATTGGTTTCTGTGTGGGGATCAACAGCAGGATTAATTCTACTTTGCACCCTGAGATGAAACCTTAACATCCACATCGTACCACAGGATTATTGACTATATAAAGAAAAAACTTAAAAAAAGCAACCTAGATTGGTTAATCAGAGGAGACCTATACTCCTAGTCGACAAGACCAGACATTATGTTACACGACCGACCGTAAAGAAACTAATCGAGCTGAGTTACGAAGTCCTCCCATACCACCCTATCACCAGACTTATATTGAGGAAATTTCAATAAGCTCAATTGAAATAATATAATTATGGACAATCATTGGATCAGGTAATTTTCATAAAAACTTCTGTTTCCTTTAATTTAAGTAATAAAAAAATATTTTAAATATTTATCAATATTTGTTACAAATACAAAAAAAATGTAGTATTACAACCCATGAGGGTCTGAGATTCAGTACATGGTAGAGACTCTACTGTTTGTTGGACAACGGTTATGCACAGAGGTGATTTGTCTTAGATCACGCTCAACCGCCAGATTTGTCCTCCTTATTTTGGGTACCCAATTAATAGAAAATGGGTGAGCCCCAGGAAGGTACTCCATTCCCAGCCGCCATAGGCGTAACGAGGGGGGTTATTGGGGATGTAACCCTCCCATTGCTTAGATGAAATTAAAAAAAAAAATGTAAGTAACATTTAACTAAGGATTTTACTTTTTCAAAGTTATTATTGTGCGATTACAGAAGTAAAGGTCAATAATGTCAAAAACACAACAAAGAAAGTGCAAACACAGTTATTTTAATAAATAAAAGGTGCATTAAAATGCAAACCAAAACGTAATACTGTTAATTTACAATTAATTATATTATAATAGCAGCAATAATAAGATCGCAAATGTGAGAAGAACAGTTTAGAAAATTCTTAGAATCTAGAAGTAAAGTCTGGATCATAGGCGGATCTAGGGGGAGGGAAGGTACGGGGGCCCGTGCCCCCCAGACGGTTTTTTGGGTACCGTGGAGAATCCATTACAGTACATACTTATAGGCAAATCAAGTGATAATAGTTATTAAAATATATGAATAAAATGACATGAGTGAAACTATTGTTTAGATATTTTAATAAACCTTTCTATAAATTCTACAAGTTTATTTCTAAGTTATTGTTGATTTTTTGCCCGTCTGCCTGTTGTGCCTCCCAGAAAAAAACCTGGATCCACCCTTGGTCTGGATGGGTCTAGAAAGTTCCCTTTGCAATTGACTATAGTAAGTTATTGTAACCAATAAATAAGGTTACTTGTATTTAAAAGCTATTTCTTGATTGCCCTTCCAAAATAACATTTAATAAAAAATTATAATCTATTCATTTAATTTGAAGCTACATGATTATAGTATAATATAAATTATACCTATATTACGAGGCATCTTTTTTGAAGGGAGTAATATGTTATAGTGGTTGACTGGTGGGGGTTAACCCCCCATTAACGCATGGGGGTTAACGCAACTCTAGTTACGTTAATGCCAGCCGCAACAGATTAAATAAAAGTATGCAACTGAAGACTTTCGGCATGTATTTCATTCGCTATTTTTTATTATATCTTGCAGTGTAATCTGGACTGCCAAAATAATGGGCATCTATTTCTGTAAATCCAGTTGAAATCATTTTGAAAATTTCATATTCTTTTTTTCCTTGAAGGGGCGGTCAAGGGATAAAGGTTCGACAAAAAATGAGAGAGCTGAGGTTTCTATAGAGCTATTGTGTTAGTTGAGCAAGTAGGTCTCAAAAGGCCGTAATTAAAGTAACTCGTCCTCGTTCTGCAAAACTTTTGTCAGTTGTAATCAACTAAAAACTGAAAAGGCTCGACTCATTGCCGAGTTGAGGCCGGTCGCTGTTATTCATCTTACACTCAAGACTCTTACAGTCCACCGTCCACATTCTATAATCCCCAGGCTCCTTATTCTTCGAGGAAGGAAAGTTTACAGTGGATAATACAGGATGGGGAATAAAACCAAGTTGAAAATGACAAAAATTAAATACTCAGTAACGATTTATTTTTAATTAGGAATGGGGATAAAACCGGACGCTTAAGTCATATACTCATCATATTCAAGCATCTGCGATAAAAAAAAAAAAAAAAAAAAAAAATATATATATATACATATATATATATATATATATATATATATATATATATATATATATATATATATATATATATATAAACAGAGGCTAAATTGAAGGATACAATGAATTGTCATTATAATATTGCTAGAAATAAATCTTAAATTATTGCGGTAACATAGCAAATAACATGGTAACATACACGTATATTGTTATTTATTATTATCACGATTAGTGATTCAGAAAACTGGAAATAACTTTTAACTTTTTTAATGACTTCCTCAGCAATGAAATAATGATTTAATGATTTAATTTGCTACATCTTCAATTGAGAAATAAATATATATCATTATTATAGCGATTTTTCCCCCTGAAGTGAGCGATTGAACTAAAATTCAAGATTTCATCTCCAAATGTATTTCTTCTTTGACTCCCAAAATCTCTCCATCCTCTCAAAATTCTCCTTTTCTCTCAAATCAGTCTATTTTTCGCATATTGCCTTAGTATTCTTTGCTTAAACTTCATATTAATTTAGTATGTAGTTATATTTCCGCTTTCGGTGAATTATTTAAGATTTGTTATATTGAACTGTTTAACTCTCTCTGGACTCTCTTTCAGTAATTCAGGATTGCATTTATTCATTGGTATAATGTTAAGTCTTTGCTGTTGTGGTAGATATATGATTATGCATGCTTCATTAATGGCCCAGGATATTAAAGACCGATCGCCAGTCACTATCACGTAGCAAGGTATTATCTTTTTCTGTTCGAATGATGCCAATATTTACGAAACTTGATTGATTGATTGATATTTATTCATTGAGAGAACTAATGGCATTGTTCTGCTTTCGGGGAATGAGAGAGCTAATAGTGCCGAGTGCTGAGTTGCTAAGTCCAAAGGGTGCCCAGCCTCTATGAGGTCGGCAATCTTAGAGCTAATACCTGCCAGTTGAGCATGGTCTCGGAATAATCACCTCCTTGCACAACTCTTGTTCTAGAAACAGACACTGCCATGTGATGAACCCAAGGACTTTCATGGGTTGTGGAGGGACGTTTTTTAAAAATTGTATCTGCATTGGAAAATAAATTAAATAATTATATAAGATCATAGCAGTTGTTTTTGTGCACCTTAACATTAATTGTAGAAAGCAAAATTTGTAGAAACCACAATCTATAATTGTACCCAACAACATCTTTTTTAGATAAAAACCAAAAACATATTCAATGGCATTTATGTTTTATAATAAAGGCTTTTTGAAGCACATAAATAAAGAGGCGTAGGGAGCTAATATCAGATTTTGCAGGACTCGCCGACCGAAGATGGCTACAATAAAAACCCATAAAGAGGAGAGAGGCCAATAAAGCAGAGCTATTGAGAGAGCTCTTATTGGAGCAGAAGTGATAATACTAAGCAGAAACAATGGGAACCGGCAAACCGTGATTTATCGAACGGGCAAAAAGTTGGAAGTTGGATCACGTACTCTCCTATCGCTAAACGCTCCTGCGACCGGGGTATCATCGCTTCGTTTTAGTAAGCACCGTCTCGAGTTGTCGTTAATAATTTAAATATCAATAATTTAGATAGTTTTAAATGAAAATTCACAGGAGTGTGAATAAAATAATATATAAACTAAAAATAATTTGTAGAATTATGGTACAACCCGTCAATCTTCTACAACTGTTAGGATTGTCATATCTATTAGTGTATATTTTTAACATCAAACGATATAAGAAGTTTATATATGAAATAACTAAAATATTACACATCAGCTGTGTTTTATTTGAAGTCCATTTGGATCTTATAAAATCGTTTATTTTTTTAAAGTAGTTTTATTGATTATTATTTCATAAAAAAAATTAAAGTTGTATTGGGTTTTAATCTTCTGCCAAGCGCCCCTGAAGAATATCTGCAATGTGGGTGAAAACGTTGTTTTTCTTGTAAGCATATCTCCCTATTTAAGAGGTTTTTTCCTCGTCCCCACTGACGATTTTCTTCCATTTATTACTTTAAGATATTTTTTAATGACGGTATAAAAAATTACTGTGGAGATGAAACATCAAATTAAGAAGTAAAACTAGAATCATATACTACTTTTGAAACAATCCAGACATTCTTCTCAGAAGCACAGAGGTGCCAGAGAATTCCTAGCAGTCATAGCCTAAGAACGGGCATGGAAGATTGAAAGGAGAAGTTGCTTCGGGGAGCCCCAGACGTAGGATCTATTGTGGAGCCGGTCCCTCCGTGACTATTTGTGACCATGGATACTGGACCTGTTAGTTATCGACCAGCCCTTCGGCCCTATGGGAATCGAAGAAAGCATAAGTGAAGATAGAAGAAAAACCTTCACGGGAAGGTAGTAAAAGTAAGAATAAAATATATTAGTATCTTCGCAGACTACAGACTAAGGTAAATAAGACGCTTGTGATTATTTTGAGCAATGTCGTCTTAGTCTGTTGTGTTACAATTAATCACTCAAACAGAAACAAAAATAAAAAACAGAAATAAAAAAAAAATAAAAAAATAGGTTCGCCAGGCAAAATGTCAGATTGATGAGCGGAGGCAATATTTGAGCTTAAAAGTGAGTATATAACACGACAATAACGAAAGTCCAAAAAGATATATTGCCTCAGGTTTTTCCCCAATTAATGATACCCACTTTGTAGGGACTGTTAGAGCCAAGGAAGGTCTGCATACCCCGAAGGATCCATCATCTGCTGTTAACATATCAAATAAATTAAATAATCAGCCAAACCCAGCTTTGAACCCAGGACCATGGTAACTCGGCAGTAATTCGGCATGGTAACTCAGAGCTCTACGACTGAGACACGAATTCTCCCATAAAGTACAAAACACCCAAAGAATAACACTGCGAAAAAAAGGTTAGTTGAAGACAAGTAAAGAGCAAGTTACAGAATCTTAGAATGCTTATAATTATTGTAACACTACAAGTATTTAACTAACAAATATTTGTATTTGTTATCATTTAAGCGTCGAGCAGGGTAGCTGCTAGTGCGTAGAGAGTTCAGTTGCTATGGTAAAGGTCCCAGGTTTGAATAAAACCACTGAGTGTTTGCAGATTAATTATTTAGACTATAACCTCATAGATGAATCCTGCTAGATCTGCAGATCCTCCTAAGGCTCACCCAGCCTCAATAATGCAGGTGTATACACTCTTAATCCAAAGAAAATCTGGCAGTTGAGTATGATCTCGGACTGATCCCCTCATGTACGTTATCGTGTTAACAGTACATTCCCTACCATCAGCCGAATCCAGGAACTTAATGGTTGTAATCACAGTTTTTTTTTTATGCACACATTCTTGCTTTACGGTAACACTTCATGCACAATACTTTAAAAAGAAAATTTAAGGATAGTATAACTTGTTGGGCAACGTTTGTACAAAACGGTTTAGCATTTTACCCCCCACCCGCTAATTTGGAAGGAAGGAGAGACAAGAAGGGCGGAAAAGAAAAGATGTAATGAGGCTAAGTTTCATTAAAGAGCTTTGTGCCGGAGGTGTATTCCCATGTCGGCTATTATCTTTAAATGCCTCCTGAGTTGGTCCCTCCTCCACGGTCAGTTCCGTCTCCAGGTCTCATCCATTAAAGAAACAAAAGATAAAGTTGCTCAATTTGTTTTAATCTGGTTACTCCATATTATAAATCAATTACTTGCTAAAGCATGGTTACATAATACAATACACATATTATTTTTAAACAAGCTGTACCACTACAAGGGTTGTGCAGGAAGTTGATTTGTCACCACTTAAACGCAAGATTCCCCCCCCCCTTATTTTGGGTACCCACTTTATATAGTAAGCCCCATAAGTGTTTTAAATCCCAAATGATCAATCTGGGCTGTTGATTGATTTAATATATTATTTGAACCTGAAACCTTCGTAACGGCAACTAAGCGATCTACCACAGAGCCATTCTGCTTCCATTGTAATAACGATATAATATATTTAGAAACTATTGCTTTTTTCTAACTAGCGACTCGCCCTGGCTTTGCACGGGTAGTAGAGCATATTATGTCTACAAGTTTTGTCTGTCGTAGGATCACATAATTTTGAAGAGTCGAGTATGTGGGATTAGACGTAAATGTGATATAATGCTCACACTACATAAAGTATTTTAATGTGTTTTATTATGTAGATATTATAAACATAAAAACAAAATACAATATTTCTTTATACACATTTATTTTCACGCGCGTTAATTTTTGGCAATAACTCCTAAGGTACTCATTTAAATTATATGGTGTAAAATATTATTGTTATATTCCAACCAATATACACAAAACCTTGAAAATTATGTACTAAAACTTGTCTCGTGAATCGCTCCATCTATTGGTGAAAACCGCATTAAAATCCGTGCAGTAGTAATAACTAGACTCAATAGAGTTTACCGCGAACAGACAGACACGGCGGAGGACTTAGTTTTATAATATGTATAGATTCACTTTATAGAGGCTGAGTGAGCCCCAGAAGGGTCCTAGATCCCTTAGGATCCATCCGGCTGCTAAAAGATTAAATACAAATCTTGCCAGGAGTGGGATTTGAACCCAGGACCTTCGGCGTGGCAGCTCAGCGCTCTACCACTGAGCAACTCTGGGAGCAAAATTATATTTTGAAATGTTTTATCACAGCTAATACATTTAATTATGATAATCTTTTATTTATTTTATTTTAGTTATTTAAAACTAAGTACTTATACCTGAATAGTTATTTGTGGGGATATGATATTTATTTTATTATTTAAAGAATTCTCAGGGGTATTACTAATTCTTCAATATCTGAATACATTTTAAGTCAATGCAGTTGGGTAGTCGTTCAGGAGTTGATCCACCTTATGCGGTTTTTCATGGATGATCGGTAACTTAAAAAAAATAAATCAGTTTTCAATATTGATACTGGACAAATTTAGTTATTTTTAGCTAAACAACCCTTTTACTTAAGTTAAATTTTATTTGGAGTTTCTGAAAAAAAAACTTAGAACTTTATCCCGAAATATAGCCTATCCAAATAGCAATTATCGTACAAAACCTAAAACGTGAAACGAAGAAATTTACTACATCTAAAAAAAAAAGCTTTTCATAGAGCTTTCATTAGCCGATCCTTGTCTCTTTGTAACTTTATACTTTCTTCCATTTGTCGTTCCAATAATCTTTCATGCTTCAAATCCCTTATATCCAGTCACCTAATATCCTTACAATTAAAAAAAAATTGAAAATAATAGATTCAGTTTTCAGATTCAAATTTTCTAATTGAAGAATGAATGATGTGTTTTTATTTATATATAAGTGCGTTTCACTCATCCGGTTAGATATTTTTTAAAAATAAGTTATCTTAGTTTATATTGTTTGTATTTTTGTTTCATTATTTGCATTGTTTTTTGTTTCTACTTGACATTGTAATTTGCATACCTATGTAATTATAAATTGTTTCTCTCTATATAATTATTGTTATATTATTTTTGTGTTATTTTTATTTCTTGTATTCAGTTTTTTTAAATATTATCATTGGATGTAATGCCCTCTTCTTCCATTAATTCTTTCCAATCTGTTAATTTAATTGTATTAATTAATTAAATGTAATTACATTATACCCTAAGCATCCTGTATATAATACCTGTATTGTTATTCTAAAGAGACTTGTAATAAATAATAAATAAAGAATTTATAATTATTATTATTAGGACTATCTCTGAATTGCTAGAAAATATCATTTAATCCAAGAATCTAAAATTTTAGGGTTCGTCTTAATTTAATTAGGTTAATTAAAATGCCTTGATCTTTCATTTAATGTCAATTTATGCTCCAGTAGTAAATTTTGCCTATCCAGTGATTAGGTCAATTAGGATAAGGATCTTTATGTTTATCGTTCGAGATTATCGTGAAGGCAGCATTTCCTCTTTCCGATAGTTCAGCCTCTAGACATCAATTCCAGGCAAGTAACGTAAGTTTCGTTGACCTGAATTAATTTATTCATAAATAATTTTCAATTGATTAGTTTCTGGCAGCCTTATTGCAAAAGGCGAGTCTTCTTAGCTTTGGCTCGTTATTATTTTACAGGAACTACACAGAACCTGTTCAATATCAAGTTCGAATAGTACACATTTAATAATCCAGAGCCAAAATGAAATGAATATTAAATCATTGCTGAAGAAAGACAACTGGTTCAAATGAATAAAACGAAAAAGAACTTATGTGTGGTACCGGCGAAGAAATAATATGACTAATAGACGTTTCCGATCATAAAACTGATCATAAAAAAGTGATTACCTCTTTTTCTAGCGAACTTAAGGGGTTAGTGATTAGCGATCGTTATGACTGATCATTAATCTTTGTTAGCCTCCGGCCCGCCTACTTAAATTTACTGAGTGAGAGGCGATCTGCGGAACGGTGCAATTAAAAGCACATCTAAGTGAGTTGAAGCTGTTTATTGTCATTGTAGTCTTCATTCAATACTTGAAATGATGAGCTCTAGGCGTAATGCAGGCTTCTATAATTAAGTGACGATCTGACAGTTCTGAGAATCTGTTTACTTAAAATATTTTACTATCGAATATTTATTATCTGTTACAATCAATAGTGGATAGGGTACGAAATTGTGTAAGGTAATGAAATCAGCTATTGAGTGCAGATGACGAACTCATAACTCATAAATGTATGTTCATGAAACAAATCAATCAACCCTTACAGTAGAGCAAAATCTCAGAAGAGACATAAAACACATTTTAAGACGTGAGTGGGAACAATCTAAAGGGAAACAAAAATACCAATCAATATTTGGCCAATTAAATATCTTCAGAACGAAAGAGAATAATTTTGTGGAATAGTTATTTGTCCGCTGGATTTTGATAATGTTCTTTTGTTCTTGTATGTTTACTTTCCTTATTGAGATAGTTACTTGTCTACTGTTTTCGTGTTCCTTATTTCACTTTTTTTCCCATTATGCTTTTTAGAGTTTTGTTAGTGTATTTTGCATTTTATTTTTAGTTTATGATCAGAAATTTATCTTTAACCTTTTACAGTTGTTATCGTATAAATTTTCTTATGATTCAGTATCTGCAGTTGGGCTTTGGATGAGGTGGGATGTTTCCTCTGGTTGGTGTTTTGCAGCATTTTCAGGTTGGGGTGGCTTTCATAACTGTTTTTCTTTTCTATTATTCCTTTTTTGTCCTGAAGATGCCTGAATTAGCCAGATATATTGCCAGACATATTTATTTCCTGCTTCGAGTTTAGAGACTTCCAGGCTTTATACATATTTGGTATTATTCCACTCACGTCTTAACATATTAATAAATTCTCTTTTAAATTTCCACATCTAAAATGTGGTCAATTGGGTATCGATCTTGTCGTCAAATTCTTTCTTATCGAATTTTAGCAAAACATACTGGCTTAATCTGAGCCTGATTAAGTCTTAAGCACTGATTAAGTCTCAGATTAGGCCGAACTCGAAACCGAAATTTTGAAAAATGGATTAAAATTAATTATTGTTCATTTTGGAAAAAAATCATTGAAAAGAAAATGAAAAAAAAAAGGTTTAGAATGAATGAAACAGAAAACTAAAATAAAATACAGTATTATTGAATCTCATTATTTGACAGAGAATCAATTAATTAGAATTTTTTAAACGAAGTTTTGGATACTTTTAACAAAACAATTACTCAACAATTACAAACACGATTTCCACTTAAGGGAAATCCCTGAATTGCCCTTAAAATTAGCGGATCCTATAAACTACTTAGCCCTCGGACAGTAATGGAGTAAAGGATATTAGCTGTAACGAGATGTGAAGATGACCCTTGATAAGGCAATAACTGGGAGCCAATAACTCCCAACTCCTAACAGAGCCTTCCTTCCAGTCTATTTCATCCGGTTCCTTCGTCAGTCTGATTAGTTGAGGGGCGCTTGTACCCACTACGTCATCGCAATTAGATTCAAACCTTCAATAACTTGAATATTTTTTAAAATGAAAAGAAGAATATTCTAGGGGATATTCCGGTGTTTTTTGGTTTTAAGGGCAAAACACATAACATAAAGAAAAAATAAGGTTAAAATTGCCTTCATTAAACCAATTTATTATTTATTTTGAATTACTATAATTTTATTTATTACATTACTGTACCCCAAAGGTAAAGGATACCATGTAGGATTTTTATTTATCTTTTTTTTATTTCTACAGAAGAGCCAAATTTCCATAACTTTGAACTATTAAATTTTTTTTCTCCGTTACTTATAGAAAATTGTTCGCTTTATTATTGGAATTGATAAGTAATTGCAAGTATTGATCATAGTACTTATTTATATTGCTAATAGATAGAAATTTTATTTGTCTTTGGGGGCTTCCCCATACAAATAGAGCCCAGCTTGGCTATAAATTACATTATTATGATTTTAACAATTTATGTACATATCATTTCAAAATGAAAATAAAATAAAATTTACTAACAGATTCTGGTTTTCAAAACATACATAACATATTAAAGGATAAACAATTACTGGTGCTATGATGGAAACAATAAAAATAAATAAACGAAATATTACTTTAAAGATAAACTAAAAACAAACACTTGATATAAAATGGTCTATGATAAACAATTTAGCACTTTTTTAACTCCCATCATGTAATAATACACTTTATGTAACTTATCTACACTGTCGATATAGAGTATAGCTTGGATATTTTGGTTATCAGAAGATTCTAAGATGAAATGTTGAATAAATTATTGTCTATATTCATTGTGTTCTGGGCTGTGAAGGAGAATGTGATGCAGGCTATTGTAGATAAATTGATTGCATGATATACAGGTTTCTTGTGACTTGAACAAAAAAGCTGTGTTTTTTTCCATAGATTCTGATTTGTTCTGGATTAGCAACTCTTAATTGGCTGACTCATTTCAATTTCTTTATATTACTAATAAAAATAATATATATATTACCGATATTGTGGTCGTGGTGTCTTTTTCCTTATATTTCCTTATGGAATTATATTTTATCAATTTACTCTTTTATTTGTATACTTTGTTTTTAATCAATATAATAATATTTAATTTCTATTTAATAATTAAAGGGGAAAATAAACTAAATATTAATTGTTTTAAATAAAGCGAAATATTTTCATTAAATATTAAAGTGATATTAACCTGTACAACTACAACACATGAATGACCTTGGGTTCAGTGCATAGTAGAGACTGCACTTTTCTAGAACAAAGGTTCAGCAGAGGAGGTGATTTGTCCCACATGACACGGAACCACCAGTTTTTCTCCGAATTAGTCTATAACTTCATTATAGAGGATGAGTGCGTCCTAGGAGGGTCTGAGGGTTAAAATGACTCATCCGTTAACAGATTAAATAATTTATCTGCCACAGTCGGATTTGAATCTGGAACCTTCGGCATAACAACTCAGCGCTCTACCCCCTGAGTTACCCTCCTCCCTTAAATTTTAAGGTGTTATTGATATATTATTGTTTTGAATAAATCACGAGGAACATCTTTCGGTTTCTCTATCGTATTTAGAGTATTAAAATTAAATAAAAAACTTTCGCTGATGTTTGCCATTTAATAATTATCTTTGAATATTGAAAGTTATTTGTTTCATAATGTAGACTATACCGAATAGTTTTAGTTAAACAATATTGCGATAAATAGTTCTCTAAGTACTCACTGTTTCTGATACTTCACTGTTTTAAATGGAACAAAAAATCTTACCTGAAAAAAAAAATCTTTTAATCAACATACAAAAGTAAATAATTAAAAATAATATAATTTTGACCATGCATAAAATAATTGTTTCGCTGTAACAAAGGTAGGAGTATATATTGTTATTTACTTGAAATATTTATTTTTGAAAAATAATTTAATTACTATAATGTACTCAATAGGTGAATTTTGAATTTATATTTTTGGGTGATCCTCTGAATTAGTCTTGATATTTTCTTCTGGGTAGAATAAATCATAATTTTATTATTTTTAATGTTGTTATCCATTAGGATGACCGAGGTTCTGTTCCGCAACACCTTATAATATAAACAACGTATAAAATAAAAAGAATTTTAAAAAGGTGATAAAAAATGATGAAGGTGATGATATAAATGGTCCTGTCTCGATCACTCTTTATCGTTTTGAGTTTAATTGAGAACATCAAATTATTTTATCACTATCCCTCCATATGATGATTAATAGTCGAATACAATTTTTTTTTATTGTTATCACCACAAGCTGATTGCAATAATCTGTACCACTACGACCCATGAAGACTCTTGGATTGAGTACTAGGTAGAGACTGTACTGTTTCTCGGACTTCGGTGATTTATTCGACAACACATTCAACTATCTAGTTTTCTCCTATTTATGGAACCCACATTACCCCCCCGAAGGAGCTCTAGATCCCAAAGGAGGCCCTCGACTTTAAATTGATTAAATAAATTACGTGCCCTAGCTGGATTTGAAGCCGGGACCTTTCGGTAAGGCTGTACCAATGAATTTAGAAAGTAAATGATTGGTTTTTCTATTATCGCTAAATTATTTTGTTTTATTATAAATAAAATCATCACACTGCAGCAACCTTTTACATTTAAATTTAACAATCGATAGATTGTGGTTTTGATAATTGACTTATATATACTTATAATACTTATGTATTCGACTATATAGAAAAGGATAGTTCGTTTCCTATAAAATAAGCTAAGAACTAACAAGGTTAAACTTTTTTTTGTTATATCTAAAAATTATTATATAGCAAAAATGTATAAGATACTATCCGACATCATTATATAAACACACACTTGTATATATATATATATATATATATATATATATATATATATATATATATATATATATAAAGCAAAATTTATTTACAGTCCATAGTTTTTAATTAATGAATTATTTGTATATTTATTTTCTTCAAATGTTTTTGTAGCAATCATATGAGCCGTTTATTTTAAAAGTGGCCTACCTCCATTTATCTTCAAATATTTAAGGGTTTGCGTTTCGATGAATTTAAAAATATACGTATAGGATACCAATGAGTCATACTGCTTAAGTGTATCTAAGGCTGTTAAATTTATGGTTCCAATTAAAATGTTAACAATTATTAAGTGAATAATGTATGTTTTCTTATCAAGAATGGAGTAGGCAAAATTTTTAAAAACGGAGTTAGGTCACTTTCAAAATAAACGGCTCATGTCATTATTATTCAATACTAGCTTATGCCCGCGGCTTCGCTCGCGTGGAATTCGGCCTGCCACATAAAGTTTCGTGAAAGATCATTTTAAATAAATAATTTAATTATTTTTTTAAAATATAAGTTACTCGTACATCCATAATTCCATAATGTCTAACTTCAAAACTGACGGATTCTCTACAACCATTGAACCCCCATTATATTAAAAGGGAAACCCTTGGGGTGGAATTATCCAAATTTCTTTCTTAAACTATACAAAGAACCTATCTACAAATTTCAAGAGGCTAAGTTCCTGATTTGTCTTTAATTATTTACTATAACGGAGGGGGGCATGCCCACGTGACCCCACATAAATCTGCCCTTGATGTAGCCTATGATGTATAACCTATTTTATTCAATAAGTTTCATCCAAATCCGTTCAGTAGTTTTTGCGTGAAAGGGAGACAAACATACAAACTTTCACATTTATAATATTAGTAAGATTAGTAGGATATCAAAAAAATGGTTTTACTCATGTTCTTTCGGTTATTTTAACTACTATTATCATGTGATTTACCTTTAATTATGTCCTACTATGGATTCTCCACAATACCTAAAATACAGTCGGGGGGGAGGGGGGACACGTACCCCCGTGCGCCCCCTCTAAATCCGCGCTTGCTATAGCCTATGTGTTATTCTGATGTATAACCTATATTACTGTAAAGTTTCATCCAAATCCGTTCAGTAGTTTTTGCGTGAAAGAGAGACAAACATACAAACTTTCACATTTATAATATTAGTAAGATTAATTATTTACTATAACGGGGGAGGGGCATGCCCACGTGACCCCACATAAATCTTCCCTTGATGTAGCCTATGATGTATAACCTATTTTATTCAATAAGTTTCATCCAAATCCGTTCAGTAGTTTTTGCGTGAATGAGTAACAAACATTCGCATTTATAACATTCATAGGATATCAAAACAAATAGTTTCACTCCTGTCCTTTCTGTTATTTTAACCACAATTATCATGTGATTTTCCTTTATTTATGTACTATAATGGATTCTCCACAGTACCTAAAAAACTGTCGGCGGGGGGGGGGGGGGGGCACGTGCTAAATCCGTGCTTGCTATAGCTTATGTGTTATTCTGCTGTATAACCTATATTACTGTAAAGTTTCATCCAAATCCATTCAGTAGTTTTTGCGTGAAAGAGAGGCAAACATACAAACTTTCACATTTATAATATTAGTAAGATAACAACTTTTCATTTTCAAAATACATATATCTATTCATTTAAATACTTCAATACATAATACATAATGTCCAAATACTAGATATAGAGGATGGGAGGGAGATAGAGAGAGCACTAATGGACAGTTGTTATTCTTTGTTTCAGGAATAGCCGAGTCAAGTGCGGTGGAGAGGCCCTCTGCTCTATATAAATATATAAGGAGGGGGTACATCCCCTTAAATAAACAAATATTGTCCCTAGCCAATTCAGTCTATCACACCTACTCTTAGTATAGATTTTTTAAAATTAATTTTATTAGTATGTATAAATAAAAAATAAAACTAATTTGAGGCTGGTTGGACTAAGAGGTTTGGATGGAGTAAACTTCAATTTGAGGAGAGCCTTGTACCCTAAACATAAATAATTTATAGCATTATATACACTGAAAAATGATCAACTGTAAACTTTACTTTAAACATTGTATCACCTAATACAATTCTAATACAACGAAAAAGCACATTCGGAAATAGTGATGATAAAATAAATGACAAGAATTGGAGAACACTAGTAAATACAAACAACCGTACAGTAACCAAGATTTTATAGCGATAACACTGAAAAAAACTATAGTTGATAAAGAAAATAATGGAATCGTAGTATGTAAAAATAATTAAAAATCCTTATACCAAATAACATTATCACGCTAAAATATTCACATCATTAATTGTTATAGAATTATTAATTTGCGTTTACTAATAGAAACAATGTGGCTCGATTTTTATTAAAGGTAGTACAATTAGTTAATATAGTTACCCAATAGCCAGCTACACTCTAGTAAAAATATTCTAGTTCAAAAGATATCTCAACAATTACAAACACGATATCCACGGTATTATTTTTTGTTTATATCTCCGATAGAAATTTTATATCAGATGTAGATGGTTTATGTTAGCAATCAATCAAGTGACACAGATTGTCCAACAGATACATCACAAACGAATTTAATCCTTCAAGCACATTATCACAAATAAATCCTAATGAATTGTTCAAAAACATGATCGCAGTGATAAAATAATTATATTTCTCGATATTTGTTATAATTCTCAACACAATATTGATGTGGCTCCTTAAAAAAATACAATGTTCTGTGGACCGTGAAAAAATTGATGGCTACGATGATATTAATCCTATACTTATTAAAAAAATTAAAATAGTTATTTTTCTTTAAGAAAAAAATTAAAATGAGTTTTATAACTGGGAAAATTACATCTAAATTAGCAGCCCTAGTCATTTTCCCTCCTCGAATTGAAGAGACCTTCAGAGCCCCCTTAAATACACGAGGGTAGGAATTACTATTTCCAGAGGATATAAAACAGAGGCCGTTTGAGCCAAAGAACAATTAACAAACGTAAATTTACATAAGAGTCGGTTTGATTATGCAGTATTTAAATGGGGACCCGTGTTTCTGCTCCTAATTCCTTCCGCATCGCTTAGCGTCAACGAAACGAAAAAAGAACACTAGCTCAATATTTGTAGAAATTAAGAAACATATGCGCCCCCGGGAGCTGCTTCCTTTATCCTCTGTGACTTATAGAGTTTTCATAACAAAATAAAGACAGATCAATATGTATTACTAAATGCGAACAAGTAGTGAACGATTTAAGTGTCTAAATTGTGAAGAAAAAAGTAGTTAATAAAGAAAAAAGAGAATATTTAACAAAACGGCAATAAAGAGATCAAAAACAAATAAAATGCTTGCAGAGCATCATCTATATATTTTAACAACACCAATTGCAACTCATTCTCATTTGGTATACTAAACAGTTAAACCCGAATAAACAAAACATTGTAGAACCACTATATTAATCCAAGCCATTATTTTTAGTAAATAAAGACAAAAACGATATATTATTTAAAAATAAAAAAATGATAATTATAGATATCATTTCGATTATTATTATTTTTTTAATACGATATTCATCATGCTACTTCATGGTCCTAACCGCGGAAAGGCAAAAAGTACAACTTTTATTATTTTCGTTATTAAAACTTTAAACTTTTACCAGATATGGAATACATCGTTTCCAACAGTAACTAAATTTGTAAGCAAAGATTCTTGTAGCAAAGATCTCTCTTGTAAAATATAGAAAATTGAACTAGTGGAGAAGTAGCCTTCAGCAGTTAGTGATTCTTATACAGATAAATATTCTAGTATACAAACCAGCTTGAGAGATTATGAATGATTTTAGAAAGCAAGTTTTTTAAATGTGTTCAGAAAAATGTGTAATCAGATAACAAAATAATAATTAGGGACGATTAAATTTAAAATGAAATTTTTATTAACACTAGTACATTATTGATGTTTTTAAATGGAAACTCTGATAATTGATACCGTTAAATTAAGTTAGTTTGAAAGGATAAATTGAATGAATGGCAAAATAGTGCGTGAGGAAAAGCCTTTAATTTATGCATTATTATTAAATACTTGCCAAAATATATAAATGTTTATATTATATTCTGTGTGCTTAATATAATTAAATACACAGAAATGGCAAGGGAAAAAGTTATCAAACTTTTCTTTATTTGCTACAAAAATAAAACATAAACAAATAAAATAAACACCTAAAGCCTAATTTCTCCCAAAAAAATGGTAGGAAATGAAAAAGAAAAGTTTATTACAAACGACCGACCATGCGATCCCTTAGGCCGTTTCTTTTACGAGTTTCTTATTCAAATATGGAATGGCATTACTGGCATCGGTGGACGCAAAGGCAGTCAAATTTTATTTATAGCAAACTGGTGGATGGTCGTAATCCTTCTCCTATCCGATATATTCCTTCGGAGCTAAGGGCCGCGGTGGCGATAAAAATTGGTGGGAGAAAATTTCTTCAGCATTTCATTCGTCTCATATTCCGCAAAAAAACGTCGTTTAAATTCTAAATATATTCAACTGGCAACATAAACATTTTCATATTATCGATACTAATTTTTGAAAGATTTATAAAACTCAAACAAACAATCTTTCAATCTTAGTGATATTCCCTTGTAAAAAAAAGAAGTTTTCGAAAAATTAAACTAAGTAAACTATTCAGATTACTTTTAAAAATTGAATTTACCAATATGTAACAAGTGCTGCCACTCATATTCTTCTCTCAAAGATTGAGCCATGTATGTCTCATTACCTGGGATAAGACACTAACGCATTTTAGTAAATGAAAAATCACTAATCCTCAAGATTCTGGTCAGGATAATGAGATTAAATCATTACTCATTGAAGTGTGCAATCATTAATCATTAATCATTGAAGTGTGCAATGTTTCAATTAAATTCGATGGTTTGAAGTGGCCGAAATCAAGCTCAAAGATTCCGTTACATACATATGTACATTCACAAACGTGGTTTTTTTCAATGATTATCATGAATGACTAAAGCAATGACATATGTTTTTTTTTAGAAAGTGTTTGTTTATTTAGCGCCACTTTATGCTGCTTTGACTAATCGGACGATGCTAAATTGGGAGCTCTATATTTTGCCTGTCCAAGTTTAATTAGTATAGGGATTTTTTACGAGTACATGACATCGTAAAAGCTCGAGACCCCCATTTTAAGTCCCTTATGAAGGACGGCATAACCAAGGATTTTTACTCTCTTTAAAAAATCCTAGGGGCACCTGCTGGGTGAAACTATTGTGTTTTAGGATATGTGAAATTGCTAATCCTCAAGATTCTGGTCCGGATAACGATACAAAATCATTAAATTTTATACTGATAAATGTAGAAAGTTTGAATTTAAATCCATGTTTGGTATTGTCCAAACATATATATGTACATAGATAAGCTAACAAAAGCGTGTTAAAATGGAATCAAACGTGTTTTTATATGATTTCCACAGATATTACTATAACAGAAAAGCCACATGTTTCAAGAAAGTTTTAACCAATTTATCCAGTTGGGGACTCAATCATTTATTAATAGAGGCGGTTGATTTCTAAACCGGTTACATTCATTTTCAAAAATTGTTCAAACAGGACTGAAAAAAATGATGCAATTTTGAAAAATAATAAACTTTTAAAAAATCAAAATAAATAAACAATGTATATTCATAGTTTTGATTTTTCATACATACAAATTTTCATTTACATCTTGAATAGGGGAAAGATCCATATTAGTAATATGATTATCATCTTGGATAGGTGACACATTATGGTCTATGAACACTTTGTAAAATTCCAGGATATCAATCGTTCTCCAGTCTTCCCCATAATGTTTTTTCAATAAATCATAAACATCATCTAATTTTTGGAATAGAAGTGAAGCTTGGATGTAACAACTTTTGATAGGAAATGGAATCATTGGTATTCAAAGGATCTAAGCAGTTTTGAAACAAATACATACAATACTTCATTTCTGACATTAAAAACTTGGAGGCACCCCATTTTAAAACCAAACGACTCAATTATACTATAACATTATTTATAATATAATGACATAATATCACTGCCAGTATAATTTTATATGCAAACATAATAATAATTTTTGTTTAGTTAGTAACAGCAAAACTACAACTAGCAAGATACGAGCAGATACATAAAAAACGGCGCTAGGATCTACCAGCTGCTAGGGACCTGCGTTAGAGTTGGGCCAAGCTGGTTAGTATTCTGCCCCTGCTCCGGGCTCGCCTTAACAATGCCATCAGACACTGTATTTTTTAGAATCTTGTTACCTATACAGAAACTCCCCCTCTTTTCTCTGTCTCTTCCCTAACAAGGGCCAAATATCAAAAAGCATTTCCTTATTATTGTCCCAGCCTCTCTATCGCAAAAATTCAATTTTATACTTCGTCTTCATCAATTTTCCTTAATTGGGGCGAATTGATATAAAATACTGCCTCTCACAAATCCCCTTTAAAAATAGGACATTAATTTACTGATGATATATTATATACTATTATGAGAAATTGTATTTAAATATATATCTGGCCAAAGGGCTACATAATAAGATTTTTTTTTCGGTTGGCTTTACAGACTTTGTAAATCTTTGGCGCCTTTACCAGCCTTCTGCAAGGCTAATATTAGGTAATAACAATAATACAATATTTAAATAATAATACTAAAATAAATATAAACTTTTTTTTTTATTTTTTTATTTTATTGATATTTACAACTGTAATAACATTACATCAAGTAAATTGGCTGTATGAACAAAGGACATGAACAAAAAAATCACTTGTGGAGAAACTATCCATTGATAGCACTCCAATGAAGTTTTATAGTAGAAGGTCTCGAGGCCATCTTCTTTTCAGACGCCTCGGAGGGTTATCAGGAATAGTATGGGAAGCAAGTCGAGAGACTAGCGGATTCAAGTGTGTATGGAGCTTTTCATGGAAGGATAGGTATCTAGTTTGGGCCAAATCAGCAACATATGGGATATTAAGATCATGATGGATGAGTTTGTTTGTGACATAATAAGGAGCATTGAGGATTTTACGAAGGATTTTGGATTGTAAGGATTGGATGCGAGATGAATTGGATGGTTTAGTAGAGCCCCAAAGCTCAACTCCGTATGTCCAAATAGGTCTGATAACTGTCATGTAAATGAGTCTTTTGTAATTAATTGGTAGCTTTGAACGTTTGTCCAGTAAATGTTGAAGTAGGCGAAATCGTCGAGCAGTTTCTTGTCTTTTCAGTCTTGTATGAGGATTCCAAGTGAGACGTTTGTCCAGATGGAGTCCTAGGTAACGTATCTGTTCGACAGGGATCAGTGGAGTGTTATTAAAGGATACAGTAGGGCAGGAATTCGTAGGTTTACGACGAAGAGTGAAGGTAATTTAGTGGGATTTGTTAGGATTTATTTTAATTCTCCAATTTTGACACCATTCTTGAAGGTTTGAGATATGGGATTGAAGATATTGGGATGCAACAAATGGATCGTTATTTACTGATAACACACATGTGTCATCAGCGTACGTAGTGAGGACAGTGCTTGGATGGGTTGGGATGTCAGCTGTATATATTGTGTATAGGATGGGACCCAGGATACTACCTTGAGGAACACCAGCTAACTGGGTAAAGAGGCAAGAGTAGGAAAAATTATGGTTTACTTTAAAGGTTCTATTACTGAGGTAGGAACTGATAATAAGGAAGTAAGTAGAAGGTAAGAATTTACGGAGTTTGTACAACAGTCCCGGATACCAGACTCGATCAAAAGCCTGCTCTACATCGAGAAAAGCTCCCGTGCAGTACATTCCGCGCTCTAATGCGGATGAGGCAACGTCCACCACTCGATGGCATTGCTGGATTGTGGAGTGCGATGTTCTGAAACCAAATTGGTGATCTGGGATTATTTGGTTGGATTCTATTATAGGATGTAGACGTTTCAGAATGAGTTTTTCAAGCATTTTACCCATTATGGGCAGGAGAGATATAGGACGGTAAGAAGATGGAAGTTCTGGTGGTTTTTTAGGTTTTGGTATCATCTTAACTATGGATAATTTCCAGGAATCAGGAAAGTATGTGGTACGCAATACGGCATTGTATATATATGTAAGGAGTAGGATCGCTTTCCGAGGAAGGCGTTTTAGAATATAGGATGTGATTAGGTCGTACCCAGGGGCTTTGTTGGCGGGTAATCTGTGAATAATGTTTGCTATTTCTGAAGGATGGAATGCTTTAGGAGGAGGAGACAACTGAAGAGGAATACTTAACTCTGCTTCAATGCATTCAGACTGGGTAGGATTAAGGATATCTGGGTGAGGGTTAAATGTGTTGAATAGGTGCTGGCCGAAAATTTGTGATTTTTCTTCATCAGATCTTGACCAGGTTTGGGATTCGGTTAAAAGTGGATGGTTGAAATTTTTATATTTTTGGAGTTTTCTAGTGGTATTCAAAAAGGATTTGTCAGTAGTACTGAAAATATAAACTAAAAGATTATCTCTAATACTAAGCTGTGTTAATGTTATATTGTGTTTATGTACGTTAAATTGTATAGTGAGTGTTTGTCCAGAAGGTTGCGAGTTCACATAAGGCTGTGGGAGATACATTTAGTTACTATATAAATAATAATAATAAAATAAAATAAATGTTTAATAGCTGCTGTACTAGTACTTTACAGACCCTCCTGGTGCTTACTCGTCCTCTATAAAATTGGTACCCATAATAGGAGGGAAAAACATGGTGGTTGAGTTTGATCTAGAACGCGTCGCCTCTGCCGAAACCTTGTCCTAAAAACAGTTCAGTATCTACCTTATACTGAACCCTGGACACTTAGGGTATTGATGTCAGGTTTTTCGATAAATTAAATTTAAATTAACATTATTTAAGGACTTAAAGAAATCAACGGTTGACGAACACATACGAACATATTACAAATATTTTCAAGAAAAATATTTGGAACCTAATCCAACTGATAAAATGCATGGTTACAATTGTTATACCTGAGAAAACTAGAATGAGACTAAAAATGGATGAGGGAACTGCTATCATTGGAAATTAAATACATCCTCGGGATACGGTACCACTGGTTACTGTTCTTCTTCGTGCATCTGAAATTATTTTTATTTGACCCAACAGCCAATCTGCTTATGCCAATTGTTTGTACTTGACATGTGTGGATACAAATATAATGACAGAGAAAAAAGATTAATTGCATAAGTATATTTAAATGGAACTAACAGTGGAAGTAATATGCTGTTTCTTTTATACTACAACACTAAGAAACATAAGAGATCGCGTTATATGGTACAATCTCGGCATTTTAGGAATATCGGCGTGGAGAAGGGCATCGGCGAAGGCTCAACTACATAAGCCCTGAGAATAAAACAAGCTATTAAGCTCTCGAGCCGCGATGGCGGAATAGAGAAGAGAGGTTCGCCTTTATTGGCTGAGTGATTGATGTCTTTATCGCAAGTCTTTTCTGAAAGATTACCTCTCAGTTCCGAAAGCCAATCAGTTCAGCCAGTTTAAATTGATTCCTCCAAGGTTAAGCCCCTATAAATAGGTGCACAAAGGAAGAAAAGGACCCAGCATCAATAATTAATCCCATTCTTCTAATTATATGAAATTAGCAAAGAGAAATTAATTTTTCAGACTACAAAAATAAAATGGAGAAAGGTAATATAGGAAACACTTTATCATAGCTTAATCGTATCTACACCAAAAACCAGAATTATGTTTCCTGAATTCAGAAGCTATCAGGTTGAGAATGATCGAAATAAAGAAGTTCGTACTTAAACAAGCCAGTTGAATGTGCAAGGTCTATCGAAACGATTGATAGAGGTGTAACCTATAGTGGCAAAACAATCTTCCATGGATAAGGTCCCAGGTCCGAATCCTGGCACTAATTCCCCCCGGATTTTATAAAAGGGAGAAAAATTCGAAGGGGTGTAATGGACGTTCCGAGCCTCTACACTTTCAGATGCTCGTTAAAGATTCTACTCTAATTATACCTGGATAGGCAAAATTTATCCCACAATAACGTCGTCCGATTAGCCTTAGCAGCATAAATTGATGTTAAACGAATAAGCAAAAAATAAATTTTAAGGTACTATTGATATATTGTTCTTTTGAAAACATTCGTCAAATATATGACTGAGACGGATTTCTCATTTTCATCGGGTATTCCCGGGTCAAACTGCAGTGTCCAATTTTAAGGTAGATGATAATCACCTATCCTCTTCCACTCTGCCAAATGATCCCTAACAACTAACAGTTGGATTTACAATTTTCTGTTTACTATTCTCAAACGATTTCCAAGGTGGGACGTCGGATGGAGATAAGAAATAGTTAAATTAAATGATATGGATAACTATTCCTATAATAAGTTAGATAAGGAATAGGAATATTTATTATTATCTCAAGAACTAATTAACCAGTTAGTAGTGATATTTAATATCTAAAGAGTGAGCATTGATCTTAGGTTATGAAATAATAACACATTTACATTTGAAATATCTTTCTACAATAAAGAAAGGCGCCGAATTCTGGCCGAATTTATTTTAGCCAGAGCCGTCGTATGATCGTTATAAAATCGTATTCATCGCCATGTCTTCTGATTGAAAAATATCAGAAGAAACATTTTCAATAATTTAAGAACTGCGCTACTAGCTTCTAGTTAAAATAAATCCAACCTGTGCCAATACAACCCATATAGGATCTTGAGTTCAGACCAGTACCGCTAAGCTCCTTTCTAGTCCCATATACCATTTATAATCGTTATTTTCTTTATCATTATTTTTCCTGGTTTTAATATTTTAGTTTTCATTGTGAAAATATAGAAGAAAAAAGTACATACTAAAATAAATGTGTTAAAAAATAATTAAAAGTAGTTGTTCATTATAAAAAAAAAAGTAGAAAAGAAGACCCTTTGTGTAGCCGACTCTTCATACAGGAGCTTCTTCTTCCCTGATTCAACAACTGCTAAGTGAAGACGCGCGGAGGCAGATGTAGGAAGAGTGTCAATTATTTTTGTTTCTTGTTAGTACCCTGTTTGTCATCCCCTAGAGCCCCGGCTCTACTCCCGGCTAAAGACCCTTATCTTTAGATTAAACCATCTTTTCCATTCCGCAGACCCCCGGGCTGGTTATTTTTCAAAATAAAAACAAAAAGAGAAAGAATATCTTCAAAGATGCCCGCCGGCATTCCCCTTTACACTGTAAACACAATGACAAAAGAAAATATATATAAACTGATTCTTCAAAAACCTCTCAGACTTCTTTACAACTTATAACAAGAATCTTCCTCTTTTCCCCATCTGATGAGTTGGATTTTTTCTTCGGTGTAACTTATTGTTTAATATTTTTCTAAATATAATTTCTAAATTGCTTTGAAAATCTAAAGCGAATCTAGTATCCATTTTTATGAAGGAGAATTTTATTTGAATTTTCCATACAATTTATTTTCCATAAGTTATTTTCCACCTGTTTATTAAGAAAGAATCAGAAGCTAAAGGACTTTCGTATTCATAATAAGAACTGGATCAAATATTTTTACTAGAATATAATCACTGATGCTAAATAAAATAAGAAGGAAAATATTTCATTGTAAATATCGCTAGCGAATAAGTTTTAATGGAAGTTAATTTTATTTCTGTCCAAATTTTAATCACAAAAATAATGGTTGTTATTTTTTCTACTAGTTAGTATATTACTCCTTAGGATTTACATAAAAAAAAGAACATATCTTAATATGAAAGGAAATTCATTTTGTCAATGTTCAATATTCTTCGAGAGAGTGGGATAGCTTAGAATGAAGAGTTCCGATCTGCTGCGCTGACTGTTAACAGCCACGGATACAGACCCTCTGGAGTCTCATACAGCCTTTTTAAAATTGGTACCCTTACCCAGCGAGATATCGGAAAAAACAGCTCCCTGGACAACCGTTGCTCCAGAAACAGTAGTCTTTGCTGCGTTGAAGCCTGATTTCAGAAAACAAACTAACAAAAATAAAGAATTTTGGATAATTACGTTTTAATGATTCATCAAACCATAGAAAATGTTTTATAGTCATTTTTTTTTCATTAGAATATTATTGCCTAAATTTAAACCTTCATGATTTCACAAAACCATGAAATGAAGGAACAATAGATTCGAAATCCTAACGTTAAATGGAACAATGTAGTTAAGCAGAGCTAAAGCCATGAAGAAATCTTTTTTCACAGCAATTTTAAGTGGTCCAATTGAAAACTTTTGTCACGGGTTTGATAAACACTGAAAAGTACTGTGGAAATAAGTAAAACATTATCTTTGGTAAATTAACTATATTTAATTAAGCAGCACTAAAGGCAAATGAAAAATGCATGCTACTCACAAAACGTGACACAATAGATGAATGCGTAATAATAGAAGAAAAAGAGAAAGATTTTACGTCCGAAACTAACTGAAGAAGGATACTGAACATAGTCAAAACAAAACACAAAAATACCACTTACCGGGCAGCAGACATAAGAAAACGAAGATTGAAACTTTATGGACATATGCAACCTTAATGCCTACATTCTTCATTCCTTAAATTGAATGTAGAGATGTTATTTGTGTTTTTTTATTCAGGAGATAAAATAAATGCTGTATTCAGATTACATATTTATAAAATAGTATGTTACACATATTACAAATAATATATCGTATTAATTATATGTTGCAATCTATGATTGTCTTGTTAAAAAAAATATTAATAAGCCTAACTGAGAGTGCATTTGTTTTATCAGTAAAAACGCATTAAGCATATTATTGGACTTCATTGGTATCATACAACAACAACTATATAACAATAAATAAACAAATAACAATAAAGTTAAGTCAACCACACAGTGAATTTGCCAAGGTTTAATAGCTTTACAATAAACAATTGTAGAACCATTGTGGTGTTATTGATAAAAAAATGTCTAGAAACAAGGAGGAATAGAGAAGGACATTTTAAATAAAGCAAAAATGAAGGAAAACCTTGTACCACTACAACCCATGACAGATCTTGGGTTCAGTGCGTGGAAGATACTGTAATGTTTTTTGTGAAAACGTTTGTGCAGGGAGGTGGTTTGTTCCACGCTCAACCACCAGGTGTTCGCTATATCCTGTATCTTATTGCATCCAACAGTTTAAGTAAGGTCTGCCACAGCAGCGGGATTCGAAACCAGGACCTTCGGCCCTGCAACTCATATACCAATGAGCCACTCCGTTCCCTGACGTACGTGTCCTTTCTCCAGACGTTGTTTATTTATATAGATAATTAATTGATCAATTACATAGTCCACAAAAAACGTTAGTTTTTACAACCCTTCATAAACAAGAAGCGTTCATGAGATATTGATATATACATTTTAGCATATAATTTATTGCTTCGTTTTGTGCACGAAGAGACTTCGTGAATGAAATCCTTCGTTGAAAGTCGGCGAAGACCCCGGCAGAGGTAAGTAGGCTATCGCTGATGAAGATAGCCGCGATCAAACACAATTAGAGCAGACACAGGGCTCGTTAGTGAAGGCGGTCCTCCTAGCGCTGAGTTCGCAGTAATTAGGGGCGGCTCTCAGAAAAAAATATTCCCCTCCCTCAGCTCTCAGTCAGTGAGCTCCTTCTACCAACACACAGCTCTCTACACTACCATAACGATAAAAATGCAATTAAGTCGAGTTTTTCTTCAATTCCAACACATAACAGCACGTGTCATAAGCTTTTTAAGCGGGAGCTTAGTAGCTCAGTGTGTAGAACAGCTCAACGGCTATTCTTACGGTTCCGGGTTCAAATCCGGCTGTGTAAGGTTAATTAGTTAATCAATTAACAGCCACGTTGTTATTAGTACTATTTATTGCACTGTTATGTCTATAAAAAGTTATGATTTTAGTTAGACGGTGTAGAAAAGGATGTATGTATTATCATACAGATTTATTTAATTAAAATATAGTAAAAAATAATATTACAGGAATTAAGAAAGTAACATTGATGTTACAGATTACAGATAAAATATATTATTTATATATATTATGATGTATTTATAATAATGATAATAATAATAAATTCTTTATTTATTCTGGGACAAGTCCCGTAAGAATAACAATACAGGTTTCTACACAGGGTATTGTTATGTCTTTGAGTATATTAATACGGGGTATTATTATGTCTTATTAAATCAGAAAGAATTAATGAGAAAAAAAAAAGTTGCATATCCTCCAAAAACTATATTCACATGTAGTAATTCATTCTTGTTTTGCTTCATTATCAGGTACTCATAAACGTAATACTAACTGACAGTGACCAGTTACAACGCATTGGACTATAGTTACAACTACTGGACTTCCCCCAACAAGAATCATCAATACAGTTCTTACTTACAAATCCAAATAGTCATAATACTTATCCATGCTTTACAATAAGCGATAATAGAAATATACAACATATGTTTGAAACAAGGAATAGTGTGTGATAGAAAAGTGGATACTAATGTCAGAGAAGGGAATATTTAAGAAACCAAGAACAAACCAACGAACAGGAACAGGAACAAACTGCAATAATAAAGTCAAGATTCAAGTGGGAACAACGGTTCTATAGGCTTACCCACTCGCTATAAAAGTGTACCCCTCTTCCGGGAAAACCTGAAGGTTGAGAATGATCTCAGAGAAATCACCTCCCTGCCGAAACGTTTTACTAGAAACAGTACACTCTCTACCACATAGTAAACCGAAGATCCTTAATGGGTTGTAGTGGTACATTATCTTTTTTTATACTTAAAATATAAACGAACATATAAAAAATAATGGTTAAGTAAGTGCCATGCTTGACTAGGAATAAATCATCGATATTTGCAATGTTTGGTCTTGATAGTCTTCCTTTAGTAGAAACTTTATTTCAAGTTTAAATAACTATTTTAGTTATGAACATAGACTCATATTTTTTTTATTTTTTTGGAAATCACTTCGTCGTGATCTGAAAAAAGTCCTATTTCTTAAAAAATTCTGCCAGATTAACCATAGAACTTTTGAACAAAAGTATACCTTTCAATATTTGTTTTGTCACCTTAAAACGAGTAGATTTGTTTGTACCCAGCATCTGTATGTTGGCCTATAGTTCTCCATCCAGCTTCAATACATGAATAAAACTAATTTGGAGAAAAACCTGGTGGTTTAGCGTAAGCTAGGACAAATCATCGACATGCACAACCGTTTTCATTATAACAATACGCTCTTCACTGGATACTGAACCCAGACCGTTCATGCCTTATCGTGCGTGGTACATGTCACAGCTATTTATTAAAACAAAACAATTTACAATATATACAAAATCTACAAAAGACAATTTCAGAATGAAAGAGGAACTCTGGTAATGTCTCAACGGTAAAATATTAAATTTACAATATGTTATCATTTGCCAAGATCTACTCTCTACACTCAACCTCTTTAATGGCTAAATTGTGTTCAATAAACCTGAAATAGATTCACAAATAGTTTTTTTTATATAGACAAAGGTAGTAATTAATCGTGCCAATAAAATAGAAAGAGCAGTAAGTGAAAACTGGGAATGGTTTGGTTTTTATGAACGTTGGTAGTTACTATATAAAACTATTACTACTATATAAAAAGAACTATATAAAACGTTGCTTTATCTTGTTTTATTAGCGATTACTCATTAATAATTAATAATGTAATAATAATACGCATTAATATTATTTATGGGGCGACCTATGTTCTAGTGGTTAGCATAACATAACATTAAACCCAAGACCGCCGGTTGGTAGCCCGGTAGGAAGCTCTAGGATTTTTTAAAAGGGAGTAAAAAATCCTTAGTTATGCCGACCTTCGAAAGGGCATAAAACGGGGCTCCAGGGCATAAATGTCAGGTACTTGTTAAAAATCTCTATCCTAATTAAACCTGGATAGGCAACATTTACAGTCCCGCAATAACATCGTCCGATTAGTTAAATAAACAAACAATACCTATTTCTGATTAGGATATTAAATTACTCAACTGCCTCATATATTATTTGGATTTTTTTAAATTAAAAAAACATGGTAAAGGTATGTCCAATGTGCGAAGAAACTTGGAAATTACTGAAGATATGAAGTTCTAGAGGAGAGTGAGAAAACCTATTAGGCAAGTTCAACACTTCCTTCCTCTGTCAAAGCGGCGCAAGATGGTATCAATTTGTAATACTAACTCCAAACTTTGCAGTCACTACATGGTTACCAACTTGTTAAACTTTACCTTGCGAGGTTAATGACAATCCGATTGTTAATCTCCGATTGAAGTATAAATACGTACGGCACAAATAGCAAACAACTGTAGGCGTTAAAGTTAAATTCTGACTTCAAAAGTCGCTATGCTTAATTTAAATGACCAAAATAACTTTTCTGTTAACTTTTATGTTTATGTAACACGTGTGTGTTATACAGTACATTCGTCAAAAAAAAAATATGGGTTTATACAAACGTTAAGGAACAAACGCAATCAATTTTCATAAGATCCCAATTAATCAATCAGCTAAAACACAACTAAATAATAGCACGTAGGAGTAGATAAAGAAACGAAAGTAAATTAGGCACAAATAATCAGGATCTGCGAATATTAATTTTAAAGTAAAATAAAGCAAGTATGAATTCCTAAACATATCCTTCATTTTTTACTCACCTAAGTAACTCAAAAAGATGTTTATTATATCTACTGAAAACAGCTTAAAAATTAAATAGTAAACTTTTATTATATAAACATTTTGAACTTTATTTATAAACCTTGAAGCAGATCTTGAACTAGCTCCTGGGACCAAATAATCCCCTAAAGTCTGAATTACTGTATTTTTATTATTATTCATAATGGACCATAAACTGCGGAAAAGTAGCCAAATAAATAAATAAATAGTTTGATAAAATTAATAGTAAAAAAAAAACAATAATAAATTGGTAAAAAGTCAACCATCAATAATCTCAGTTTTTACTTCTACAATCCTTAATTACGGACTACAAATAATTTACAACTAATATCAATCATAACAGTTTATGATTTCAGAACTGTTATTTCGAAAATATAAGCAGATAAAAAAAAAAAACTTATCACTACAAACAGTGAACGGGCCTGGGGTTCAGTACATGATAGACACTATATCGTTTCATGGACAACGGTTGTACAGTGTGTTGTTGCATTGATAACGATTTTAAGCAGATGCGAAGCTGTAACACCAATTATTTTTAAAATTTGTTGATTTCTTAAAGAATAATGCACTGTAAAATTGCGCAGATGGCCTAGATTCGCCCTCCGATTCTTCCTAGCCATTCAGGGTTTAAAAGATTATCTTTACCCGTTAATAGAACAGATAAGTAATAAATTACAGGAAGGATAAACATTATATAAAGAAGGGAGGAGACAGGCAAACAATAAACGTGGGGGGTATAAATCAGTATGAAGCGGTGACTTCAGCGCCAGGCACCTTATATCGACCTAACACTGTCTCTTAATCCATTATATCCTCTCCCTCGAAGCATTTTATAGTCTCACTGCAAGCCGCTATCAACAATAGCTTTTGATATTTCTCAATGAGTTTATTGCATAACAATAATATAATTGGCCATTATATTTATTATAAGTTATCTCTAATATCTCCTGGAGGTCATCTAGCCTCTTTAAGTGAGAAAAACTGGCGGTTGAGCATGATTAGTCCTGAGCTTACTAGGAAACAGTCTCTACCACCAAACTTAATACCATTCAAAGAAGTGTTAAAGGTTATTTTCATTTTAAATACTATATTGGAAATAACAGTTATTCTGGAAAAGTTAATCAAGTATGAGTTATTGGGGTTATCTCTGGTGCAGTTGTTGTAGAATAGTAACCCACTATGCTCAAGATTACAGGGTTCGTAGCTGGAAAGGTGGCCATAGGATTTTTATTAAAAAACCTTGGTTTTGTCAATTTTCAAAAGGAGATGTAAAATGTGTGGTGTCAGGTACTCGTTAACAATCCTTATCTTAATTATACCCGGTCAGATAAAATTTAGAATTTCCGATGGAGCAACGGTTAGCCATAGTAGTAAGAAGCTACGTTAAAGGAAACAAACAATTAGTTGTAACTTTAATATTTACAAATTCCCTAGAAGTATCAACGACTACTCAGCGTTGAGATCGGGAGACACCTTTGTATTACCACTAGTACCCAAACTCTAGTAGAGTGTTAGAGCCAGTAGTGTTGATAAAAAATGTACGAACTCCTTGGAAAACCGTCGTGGTAAACAATACCTCAGTTAAGAGTACACTTAAGATCCAAAGGTTTAGTGGTAGGAGATAGGAGGTTCGTATCTACTGTTTTTTTTTGTTTGCAATCTGACTTTTAAAATCAACAGAATTATTGATATTTCATTGATTTTATATCTGTAGATATCTCAATTATACAAAATAGTATACTACAAAACCTCAAAATGAGGAAATTTGAAATTATCAATTTTTTTATTTAAAAAAAATTGGAATCATGCGGTATCCTCCCATTATAATTACTTCCTCATGCTGTCACTTGTACAATTGAATCATTCCCTTACAATCCAATAGATCACATTGGTCCCGCAGGGCTCTGCAGACAATCCCCTGGAAGGAGGAAGCTAAGAGATAAATAAAGTTAAGGTCACTAATAGAAAGAAGAAGAGGGAGATTTATCCGACAGCATTAGATAGGAAGAGGAGGGTCGTCCATCAAGTGGAGATTAGATCAGAGCCACCTCAGTCAGGAATGGCTAAGAGGGAAAGCGTCGTACTATCTTCGGCTCTGTCCCCGGGCAGCCAGCATCTAATCCTCTAGTGTCCCTTCTTCGGAATAGCTATATTTGCTATATTGTTTTATATACTTTATCCTCTTAGTTAAAATATATAATTAAGGATTACATAATAATAGGTTTTATATTCAGAATCGAACCAGTTTATTTTTCAGTCATTTTATAGTTATGTCAGGACTAGTTAAGAGGAAAATATGAAGACTAAAGGCAGGGAAACTGAGGTAAGATGAAGACAGTGTTCAGGGTGGAGGTCAGAAAAACTCTTCGGTAAGGAGAACTGTTTATTTTAAAGCCAACGTTTCGACCCACATTGCAGGTCATCTTCAGGGCTTATAATGGGGTCAAGCGTTGACAGTTAATATCTAACTGATGCCATACAATGATAAGTTGACATCATTAAGTCAACTAATATTATTCAAGAAGATTTTTTTTTTAGAATAGAATAATTTATTGATATTTACAACTGTAATTATATTATATCAAGTAAATCTGCTGTATGAACAAAGGACATGAAAAAAAAACCACTTGTGGAGAAACTATCTATTGATAGCAGTAAATTTCTATAGTAGATGGTCTCGAGGCCATCTTCTTTTCAGACGCCTCGAAGGGTTATCAGGAATATTATGGGAAGCAAGTTGAGAGACTAGTCGATTCAAGTGTGTATGGAGCTTTTCATGGAAGGACAGGTACCTAGTTTGGGCCAAATCAGCAACCTATGGGATATTAAGATCATGACGGATGAGTTTGTTTGTGACATAATAAGGAGCATTGAGGATTTTACTAAGGATTTTTGATTGTAAGGATTGGATACGAGATGAATTGGATGGTTTAGTAGAGCCCCAAAGCTCAACTCCGTATGTCCAAATAGGTTTGATAACTGTCATGTAAATGAGTCTTTCGTAATTAATTGGGAGCTTTGAACGTTTGTCCTGTAAATGTTAAAGAAGGCGAAAACGTCGAGCAGTTTCTTGTCTTTTCAGTCTTGTATGATTATTCAAGAAGAAAACAGAAATAACTGATTTTTTCCGAAAATTGGTTACAGTGGTTTCTGATAAATTTCCAAAGGCGAGCAAGCTAATGTGGTCAAAAGTGTTGAAAAATGAATTGGAACGGTTCAAATTAGCTGGTGGAATATGTTCGTACCGAAGAAAATCTAGCTGATCCGAACAGTGTTATGGAAGAACGAGGTTACCTTTGGCTCTCCCGAGTTGGGACTTCAAGACATATTTCAGAGATTTCAAACACCATTTTCATTGTCGAATCGATAGGAACAGCAATCTGCATGGACTTTGAAAAAAATATTGATGATAATGATTTTTTAGCTAATTTAGCTCTCCTGAACATTTAAAAAAAAGTGAGTTACCTCGTTTCTCCAGTTTCTCCAGTTTTTCCCCAGGGTTATAAAATTTGACCAAAATAAACATTAATAATAAAAATAATAATTACTAGACTTCATTAATGTAACTTGGGATCAAGGAGATCAGACATAGAAGGGGAGGGAGTCGTCATTAAAAAGCTCATGTCTTTCCTTAACACCTCAAATAGGGTCATTTATCGATTGATATATTTCTGTAAAAATTGAAGGAAATTAGAATTTCTGAAATAATAGTCCAACCTTTTCATCTTTAATGGTTTTAAATATAAACAATAACCAGATATCAATACAAACGATAAATAGACGATTTGGGATATAAACGATAGCTAGAAGATTTGGATTTAAACGTAAATCCGAAAACTAAGTCACGTCCACTTGCAGATAGCATTATTTTTTAAAATATAGTCCAGAAAGCTACTAGAAAACGTGAATATTTGCTCTCATTGAGTCATGGAGCTCGGTGAACAAAGTTGCTCACGAACTGAAATATAAAGAGCTTCAAATCGGTTTAATATTTCCTTAAAATCCCGAACGCCTTTGAAACCCTAAACATCTTTGAAATCTTTCTTCAACGAGATGAAGGTTCCTATTTCAAGCCTTATTGTCAGTGTATTGAAGATGTATCCGTATGGTTTAAAAATAAAGTATTATTAATAATTGAATAGTTTATTGGGTATTTAAGATTACATTTTATTCTTATTATTAAATGATAGTTTTTAATCTTTTCAGAAATTATATTCTGTTACAAAAGAACAAGTTAGTTGAACAAAGAAACGTTATGGTGTAGGAAGTGGTCTGGGTGGAGGTCAAAAATAATTTGTTAAATAATGACTAACTATTTATTTGAAACCTAAGTTACGATCCATATAGCAGGAATTAATCTGGGGTTAATGCTAAGCCGTATAAGAGTAGTTAATTGATCTATTGGTCCCAAGTATTATGACCATTTACGAACATAAGTAAAAAATATATTTAAATTTGCAATTGGATAATCGGTTTATGAGCTGAATCAAATCAGTTAAACTTTTAGTTAGATACTTAAAGGAGGAAAAATAACATTAAAGAAGAGAACTGTAAACTGAAGTGAATAACGTTAGTGTCGAAACGTTGATTTATAATAAATCACTACTTAATAATCTATTTCTAACTTTCCCTCGGAACATTTTTCTCAATAATTAAAATCTTAACCTCACTTAAAATACAAAACTTAGATCGCAATGAAATGAAGAATATTCCAGATCGGTATCTGAAATGGGTAATTACACGTCTTCGATGCAGCTGTCCGAAAGTATTGAACGTCCCTTTTTTAAGACCCAGTCGAGCAATAAACTTGCAAAAGGCAGGAAGATGACAAACTTGGAGTATGACATATTGACCATCCTGGAGGAAGAAGGCCCTTATAGAGGACTCCAGCCCTCGGGAGCAGATTGATGGCGGCCGACCACTAACTTACCATTAGCCCTGTCGATTTATAGGACCAGCCTCTCCTTCCCTCGAGGATTCTATGTCCTTCTTGCTCTTAACAGACCTCGATTAGGGGATTCTTTTTTTATCTGTGTAACAGAAATTTCTTTCTTTAGAAAATATCGTTCTCTTGTTCTTAAAATCCACTTCATAAACCTCTTCTTTAAATGTGTATATATTGACACATACAAGTGTGTATATATGACGGACGCCTTTAAAAGAACTATTGTTTAAATTAAAAGAAAAAATTGTTTTTTTATGTTATATTTGGTATAAATTAAAAAAAAAAAAAGTTCAAGTTCTATGTCTTGTCAAAATTAAACCAGATGCGTAAAAAAAACTAGAAAAAAACGGGCATGAGTAAAGCAGAGCATTCTTTCCATTGTAATGATAGTATTGAAATTCGTTAGCTATTTCTAGCAAAAAAGTAAATGTTGGTTATTTTCATTCATTAAAAGAAAATTGGGGCATTCATTGTCTAGCAGATAAAATTCTATAAGACAACGAAGCTCCACGGAAATTATTTCGTATAAACATATGATTTTGTAAATGCCAGAGTTATTGCGATAGGGACAATTTTTATTGTAGGCCGCTGGGTATATAAAGCGGATATTAACTACAGGTTCAGGACACGACTATTACCATGAGAAATAAGAGGGGCAGTGTCATATCAGAAAAAAAATCGCTCTACTAAATTTGTGAAGAATTTGAAAAAGACAGTTTTTGAAATTTTGGAGTTACCAGCTTTTGAACTCGAACTAAACAAACTTCGAATCCTGAACTAAACGAATATTTCGTGAGATACATATGTGTTGAGCAGCCTTAAAAAACTTTCTTTTTAGCAACTGATCCTGAAGAATGACATTCCTTATAGAAGGCCCAATCTCGACTTGAGAACCTGTGGATGTCAGAAAAGAAATTCCCTTGGGCTGGCCTTGAGAGGGCGATTAATGACGATCAATATTTACATAATTCAATAAGACGGTAAGCTGCCTTTCACGGGGCCGCTATAAATATTTCAATGCCTCCCCTAAACTCCTCCTTTTCAAGAAGCTCCTCAGCCTATTCCTTCTGACAACCCAATTATCTTAAATAAAATGGCCGTATGCTCTGTTTAGTACAGCAAGCATCTTTTACCTCCAGGCATTTGAATAAACAACCAGATGATTTTCACAATATTTAATAACCATAAAGAAATTAAAAAATCCAATGATCCTTAAAGCTTAATTTCAGTATCTTATATTCTACCCAGGCAGAAAGAGAGGATGTAAAATAAAAATAAAACAATTGGCAGTTCAAAACCTTTTATTACCTAATTCATTTTAAAAAATAAACTAATTTTAAACAGTTCGTATCTTGCAGCTAAGATAGATTATCGAAGATTTATAAATTATTACTATTATATTTACAATTAGCTGTAATTAATTATACTAAAATTTTAAAAAATTATACCAAATCTATGATAAAACATTAGAACGAAAATGTTTTATAGAATCTTCTTTTGTATAAACTTAATGTTTTTTACATAATTAATATTAGTATCTAGTACGAGTATTCAAAGAACAGGCTGCAGCCCCGTTCAATAAGCGGGTAAATCAAAATTTATTCAGAACGTGTGAACTGTATTGAGGGGAAGCAGAATCGTGTAATTCTCGAAGATTGTGGCTTGAAAGGGAAACTATATATATATATATATATCTGAACGGATGCAACAAAATAAAGATCACAAAGTATTTATAAAGTGCAAAAAAGTAAATAAAAAGTACGAATCATGCCAAAATACTAAGCAACTAAAGAGAATAAATAAATTTATAGCCAACAATGAATACATGAGCTAGGATGTTATAATATGTTTACATAAAGTACATCTTCTTTGCACAGATAACAACCAAAAAAATATAGTTATAATATAAGCCATAACTCCTATTGAAGTCAATGTATGATTTATCCACTACCAATATGCACATGATTCCGCTTCCTTAAGTACAACAAACTCATGATGGAGAAAATTAGACTTAACCCCTTATTCATCTGTATTTATATATATGAACACTATTCATTATTATTAGTTTTTGATTTTAGTAAAATTTTGTAAGCCAGACAAACGTGGGGGGGGGCGAAGTACCTCACTTTTTACTTAGTGCATAGGACAGATAATTTACCTCATAATTAGTATCATTATTTTAGTAATATACTGCGGATTGCTGGTGTTCTTAATATAACAATGAGAAAAATGTTTGAAGAGCTCGAAGAAAACACCTTATCTTGATCTTCCCCAGGTACCGCTCGGATGAACTACTTTTTCCTGTTTACGGAAATAATAATAAGGGTATGTAAGTACCCGTTTTTCTCCTGATTTGACCACAACATCGTGCTCGCTATCGGAAAATCCATCAGAAATAAAAAAAAAATCGAGTTACCTCGTTGTTCCCGAGAAGTCTCCCTATATTGTAAATATCCTGCTATAAGTTTTTTTTTATTTGGTTTTATTTAACGTCGCTTTGACTTAATGGCCATTAGCGAAGACTACTTAAATTTTTAAAAATTATTTTCGTAGCTTTTAAATACTTCTGTAGTTTATTATTTCCTATAAACGGTAGAAACATTTCAAATTTATTTTTTTAATTTGATACTTTTTACATTCAAATAAATACTTGACTTTAAATTTTTTATTTTCACAAGTTTAGCTGTTTTTATAATATTTATGTTAATGCTGATGTTAATATTAACTGTGTTGATTTTGCAAAAGACAATATTCTCTTTTGAATTATAAGCCATTTTCACGAACGATTCTCAATAATTCAAGACATACCGGATCTGAGATAGCCAACAAGGCTAGTACTGGAAGCCCAGGACAAGAACTATGTTCACTAAAGAGGACCTCCAGAGCTAATATTGCGCTCCTATAACTGTTCAACTAATTGTGACTTACTGCCGACCAACCTCCACTTTCATTAAGCTTTCTCAGGCAACCTATTTTGTCCTTCCTGGTTGAGTTCTGTTCCTAACTACCCTAGGCCAAATCAACTGAGGGGAAATGCTGTTTAGTATCGTCTGAAATATATTTGAATTCAAATAGTTGGAACCAATGAATATTTGCAACGGAACGGAAAACTTATAAGTTAGTATAGATACTAATGAAGGATGAATATGGTCAGGATAGTGCAGTCAATAATAACACCAAGTAAGAAAAACTTATTGTTTACTACTGCCAACGTTTCGGCCTACATTGTAGGCCATCTTCAGGGCTAAGAAAGAAAACGGAAAAAAGAACTATAAGCACATTGCAGTACTAAGAATTATATAATGACAATAGAGTATAGAAAAATAAAGAAATATAGTATCGGATATAATATACTTATAAAACTATGTTATCAATGACTATGGGAACTCAGTGGTAGAGCGCTGAGTTTCCGTGCCGAAGATCTTGGGTTCAAATCCGGCTGTTACATATAATTTATTTTATCTAATCACGGCCAGAGTGGTCCTGTGGGATCTAGAGCCTCGCCTAGGGCTCACCCAGGCTCTATGAAATAGGAACCCTGAATTCCCAAGACACCTAATGAATTGGAATTGTTGTAAATTACTTTCTTATGGAAAAGTCTGCAGTCATTTCTGCAAAGTATTGAAAAGTTGTAGTAATAACTATAATTTTTGTTATAAAAAGACTAAAGACAGTGAGTTAGGTTTTGATTGACGCTTACCGAAACATAAACGTCACAAGTGATACCACAATGTTTTTAGATAAAACATTACCTTATTACAGTTAACAGGTTTATGGAAAGCAAATCGTCGCTGTCAAAACAATACCGCCAATGTACACTTTGGGCGATTTTACAGGAGTGAAATAAAACCACGCCGAAGTTGGCAGTTTTTTCCATTATCAATAAATCATACTCTGCCATCTTGCTGACCTTAATACGTGCCTTCCTTAGTGTGTAATTCAACCTGTAGAACAATTAAACGATAACTAGATAATATTGTCCCTCGGTTATTTAACGATTTCGAAAGACATAAAATACCTTATTAGCACTACTTAATCTAATGCAATCTTTATCCAAAACAATTATTAGGCGGTTCTCAGAACGGTGGATTGTTACCCCAAAGCATTTTCGTTCTTATAAAAATACACGTGCCAACAAAGGTGGAAGAATGCCGATGGAAGCCTGACTTTTGTTACAATACATTCTAAGGAATCTCTGCGATGTTGACCGTTGTTGGGTGTACCGCAAATGAAAAAAGTGCGATTCTTAATATAGCAATACTGACCAAAAATAAATAAAAATTCACTGTAAATAGTAAATAGCCATGTATAATTGAATCCGAGGACATTCTGATCGTCTTAGCTAGACTGAAGATGCAAAATATATAAGAAAATTTATTTGTTTTGTAGAATACAGAAATACCTGAGGGTAGAGAGTGGTCTAGAGAATCAAATCTCTGCACAAGAGCTGTCCAAGAAAAAATACAGTCTCCACTGTGTTTTGGACCCAGGAACCTTAATAATCTGTAGAGATACAATTTTTTTGTTTTCAATTATATACAGAAGAATGACAAAGAAAGTGATCTACATTATCAAAAAGCGTAAATTCGGCAGTGAATGATAGAAAGAGGTCCAGAGACCCTTAAACATTTTATTCCGTATTTTTCTTATAAAATAAAAATATACCAAAATTAGTTTTGGGAACCGATTCTGTAATCATTCGCAAAATATGGCAAAATTCATAACTATAAGTTAATATAATAGATCGAATTGGTCAGGGGCTGCAGTCAAAGATAACAAAAAATAAGCAAAACTTATTTTGATGTGCCAACCTTTCGGCCTAAGATGTAGGCCATCTTCAGGCAACCAGTAGTAGTAGTCATGGGGTGACGCATCAAGCTATCAACTGTCAACTCTTACATCCTAAATCATAGGTTTCGGCCTGTGTATCGTCTTTGGGTGAGGGAGGGGGGATTCTGCGCCGATCCTCCGATTTCTGCAGTTCAACGGGAATACATTTAGAATTTCTAAATTAAAAACAGTCATTTACGATTCAATAAAAAATCAAGATGATGACAAAAACATTAAATTATATTTGATTGGAAAATTGTAGTGTAGATAATTCTGATAATGGATTGAATTGGTAAGGGGGTGCAGTCAAAGATAATGCAAAGTAAGTGCAGCTTATTTTAATACGCCAACGTTTTGGTCTAAGATTTCAGGGCAACAAGTAGTGGGTGCCAATTCTATGATGACGCGTCAAACTATCAACTGCCACATTAAAATAAGTTTTGCCTATTTTGTGTTATCTTTGATTGCACCCCTGATCGATTCAATATATTATTAGATTTATGGAGTCAATTATTTTCCACTCAAACATAATTTAAAATTTTCGTCGTCATCTTGATTTTTTATTGATTCGTTGATGATATTTTTTAGTTTATAACATTTAAATGTATTCCCGTTGAACTGCAGAAATCGGAGGATCGGCGCAGAATCCCCTTCCTCACGCCAAAGACGATATATCTCCCTTCAATTGATAAGGGCTCTCTCCTGTTACTTCCCTTTCCCTTAATGTTTCCTTAATTCGCCTCGATAGGCATTACTTCTTTCACAAAGGGCTTTACCATCCCTTTCACTTTAGAGTCTTATCCTTTATTTAAAGCAGCTTGTTCAACACGATTGCAACAGCATACAATTTTATGGGGGAAAAATTAGGTGGGGTTCGTTAAACATTAGGGTATTAAATTACCTTAGACTTCCATCTCATTATATCACAATTTTTTAGAGCAAAAAGCTAGTTAGATCCCTATTGATTCTTGCCTTATTTGGGACTTCAAAAAGTTTTGTCTCAAGCAATGATACAGAAATTATTTTCAATTTTTTTGTAAAAGTCATATTAATATACTAATTACTTGTCCACTGTTCTAAACTTTACAAGAGAGAATGAAAAAGGGATCTTATCCTGGAAAGATTCCCTATTTGCGATAAACGAAATATTAAAGTATGAGATGAAAATAGTTGACTGGATGATCTAATGTAAAGGAGATAGTTGGAGGGTGCAGTCAATAAGTACACAGAATAAGTGATGAACTTATATTATGTGCCGATGTTTGTTCCATAATCGCCCTGAAGATGACCTACACTGTAGGTCGAAACGTCGGCACATAATATAAGTTCATCACTTATTCTGTGTACTTATTGACTGCACCCCCCAACTATCTCCTTTACACGAAATATTAAAGTAATTGGTTGTCAAGTACTACCTTGCGGACAAATGTCCTTTCTGTATTAAACGATGCCTTCTATCTCTTGTAAAAGTTAAAAAAATCAAACTATTGCCCTGCTGCATTTAAAAGTTCATATGTAATTTCTTTAGAAACTTCAAATAAAGAGTTTTATCGTTTTGGGAATAGAGTTGATTCCAGCATCAGTTATGTGCTGGAGTCCTATATACAGGTAATTTTACAAACGGGTGCATTCGAAATCATATAGAGAATCTGGCCGACGGAGTCCATCAAATGCTCAAAACATTTGGACCGTGGTTATGCACTAATTGTGATACCAATTACAGATACGTCAAAATTTAAAAATCAGATGGACTCAATCCATCGAAGAAGTATTTGATCTCGTCAAACTTTGGATTTAGTATTATTATAAAATAAAATATAAAAGATATCGCAGTTTATAAATACCTAACAGTGAAAATTTAACAAGAAACTACAATATTAAGAGATTCAATTTATAAACGCATTTAAAGAATTAATCAATTTTGTGAGATTATACAGGCCTTAAAGCAATGGTTACGGTATCCATATTGAGTTAATTAACTTATGAATTATAATGATATTTAAAACATTTTTCTTAAGAACCATTATGCATAAAATCTTTTTTTTTTTATATAAACTAAGTTTACAATTTTCAAGATAAACATAAATAAATCCCTTCTAATTAAGTCGATTTACCAATTATTGTAGAGTTACAAGAGATTTCATCTTAAGTTAATAATAGTACAAGTAAATTTTACTTCTATAGCAGATACAAGTGGACATTACTGAGTATTTTGATGACCTAGATCTTTATTAGAAACAAAAGTACATCCCTGCAACACTGAATTAAATTCCGTTCTAACAGTTAACTGATAGTAGCCTTTAGTTGTCCAAGATTCGCTTATGTGATTGAGTGAATGAAGTATTAATACAAAAATTAAAAAAAAAAACTGTAAAAATACAAACCAAGAATATTCAGTACTTCCTACAACTTGAAGGTTCCTACAACTTTGGTTAATGTTAGAGTCTGTAATGTTTATAGGAGAACGTTTGCGCAAGGACGTGGTACAAGATCACCCTCAACCGCCAGATTTTTTCCCAAATGAAGAATACACAGATTGTTAAGGCTGGGTCAGTCTAGGTCTCAGGCCTCGGATCCCACAGGGTCTATCCTTGGCTTTTAACATATTATATGTAGCAACTTATCAAACCGGAGCTGTAGGAACAACAACTCAATGCTCTACCACATAGCCACTTCGCTCCTATAAAGTATAATGGCTAGGTAAATTCAAAAGGTCACCTTACGGTAATCACTATACGCTGAGTAATTTTACCATTGAGAAACAACAGGTTTATCCGTTCGATCAAAATTTATTATTCTAAAACTGCTTAGATAAGAATAAACAAGAGGAATTCGGAATTTGTTGAAAAAAACATCATGGAATACAACTCATAAGCGTCCTATCAAAAAATATTCCTGCTGCTCCTTGTTTTTTCTTGATGAAAGAAACCACCCAAGATCAATGGAATGACTGAGCAGGCGCCGGTGCGGCTGGAAGACTTGATGCAGCGTCCGATAGCGGCCGGGACTCACGAACCCTGACTCATACAGGGCTGTTTGCCCTCCTAGTGCCCGATAATAGCGCCCCTATTATGGCCCCTTTGTTTAATACCATCCTCTTCCAACCCCCTACTTCTCCAATAACATAGGCATCTGGATCTGCCGTCCGACTGGCTGGATGTACATGAGAAGGTCGTGTTTCTACATCACCGAGCACCGTGTCCATGCCGTTTGTTGACTCCCAAAGACATTGTAGATACTCCGTGGCTGGGCTTTGTCCCTAACTTGTTTCATCCATTCGCTTTTGTTTCTAAAAAGGGTCATTGTGGAGAACTATACGAATCTCCGATACATCGGCTTTTACTTTCTTCGGACTTTAATACGAAACAGAAGAATATATTGATTAATTAGGTTTATGATTTTGGTCAATAGATTTTTTATTCAGACAATCGGTTTTACAAAATATCAATAAATGATAATTTAAAAAATACGCTTTAATAGAAAACAAATCAAAATAGATAATAATATTCAATAAGTTTAAAATGGAAATAGAGTGGGGAACATAAAAGTTCATTTGAACATAAAAAGCGCGGTGTACTTTTTAAGATATTTTCATAAAGACTCTTATTTTAACAACATCAGTGAATAAAGTATTTACAAAATTTAACATCAAACACCCCATACTTTTTTACGATAAAATAAGTTTTTAGCTCATCACTCTATTCTTATTTAAAACTTATTGAAAATTATTTTATACTTAAGAGTTTTTAAAACTGTTTACAAATCATTTAATTTTTTTACTTTTATATTTATATTTAACGCTATGTGTTTTAGTTTTATACGAAAAGATACAGAATTTCCCGCTTGATCCCATAGATCAAGCCATGTATGCTTTAGTACTTGGAACAACACACTACTGTATCTTCGGATATGAAAAATCGCTAATCCAGAAAATCCCCGTTAGGATAATGAGACAAACTTCTTAAATTGTTGAAGTTTCAATTTAATTCGATTATTATATTATAAGTAATAGTACGGACAACATAACTGTTAAAAATTGAAAATAATACAGTATTTTTAATTTATTTATTTAATTTCTTTTATTTATAACAAATACAAAGTAGTTAATGTACTAAATTATTAGGAAAATGTTCTCTAGCGAAGGACAAACGGAAGGAAAAAGGAGGAAGGAGAAAGACAGATGTGAACTCACGTCCTAATTCCAAGACGCTGAGGAATGTGGGGTATCTCTTACAGCCTTCTTTGCAGTGGTTCTATTCAAAAATACTCTTTCCATTAAATTCTTATATCAATAACTTCCTCTTTATAAATGAAAATATTATTTGTTTAAATATGAAATTAAACTGCTGTACATAAACAGTAAATTTATGAAGGATTCGCTTAAAAAAAAAACACAAAAAAACTTAGGGTGGACTTGGTATTCGGATTGTATTTTATGTGACATATTAAATGAAATTAGGATAAAAATGTGTTAATCACAAAAGTATGTGACGCTGTTGTCACGACCACTATATATTACTAACAAATATTTCTACTAAAAGTAGTAGTAGCACTAGGAATGAAATTGAAAAATATTCAAAAAGCAAAGACTTTAACTTTTAAAATACTAACCATACAAATTCGTTATTTTTTTATTTTTTATTTCTTCGCAGATTAAAAATGGATTTCTACTTAGTACTATATTTCTCTTTTTGAGTTTTAGAAAATTTTTAATGATTCAATACTTTAAACGCATTATTTTAGTCGGACCGTCTATCACTTCCGTATTTTTTTAATAATATAGGTAATAGTTCTGAAGGATGTCATTACATATGTTTTTTTTTATTTGTTTCTATGTTCATATTTTAAATTTTTGTAGATTGGTAAAAAAATCATTAAAATAAAAAGCAAACCGGATAAATATTCTTATCCCCACGCTACAACATCTCTTAAAGTTAATGAGAAAACCCTGCAATAAAACTTATGTAATTATCTCAGAGCTTATTTTAAATGCAGCCAGGGACTTAGGCAAAATTTGAGAGACAGGGACATTATCAACTAAGAAATAAATATATGTCTATATTTGTAATATTAGCTTAACACTTGATATTTTTCCCACACTTACAAAATGTTATTATTCTAATAACTAAGAATGTAAACACACAAAAGAAGATTTAAACCCAGAACGATTAGCAAAGCAGCTCGGCACTTTTTAAGTGATTCGCTATTTAAAGGAATCCTTTTTTCAAATATTTATCTAAATAAAAACGTTGGCCAACTACTTAACAAGGAATGTCTTATTTGTTAGTTACAAGTTACCATACTTATATACATTACTTTTATTATTTATGTACTATTTATATTTTATTTAATATGTTTTATTTTTTTTATTGTTACTGTAATATTTTTTATGCCACTGAAGAAAGCAAACTTTGAAACCTTTGGTCATTCATTAATTTGGTACTGTCTGCTATACTGAGCATGATACAGTTTTAATGATAGAATCTTGAGTCCTCGTATTAGATTGGATATGAGTATAAGTTCCAATAAATCCTAATTAATAGAAATAAACTAAAAGATCTACTTATTTTCATTAAATCAACCTGTCTCCTTTTTCATATTAAAGCAGAGAGACTCATTAAACATTACTGGGACAGTAGCTAAAGAGAAGAAATCAGATTTCTAAGGTCCCTCAGGAGATTTAGTAGAGAAAAAGAGAGAGATTTGAGCAAGCTCTTATTTTCTTATCCGCTGCCCTGATATTTTCCTTCCTCAGAGAGCCCTAAGCCCCTTTCAAATCTGATCTAACGAAACAAAACAAACCCGAGGCCTCCGCTAATACCAAAAACATATGAAATATGTAATAAGAAAATTTATATTTCAATATAAATAAAATATGGGAGGAATACAAGCCAGGCTAACAAATATCTGATGTCAACAAATATGTCATGCAGGTCTATGTAGTTTAAATAGGTGTCAGGAAAAGTAACAACTAACACTGATTTAGCACTCATTAATTTATTTATGTATATTATTTCATTTTATGTTTTTTTTTTTTAATGGAAGAGAGATAATAATATATTTTTATTTGGATGGAAGTACAATCTGCCACACTTGAGATCAATGAACACAAACATTTTTTATTAGTACTCAATTATAATTACATTTTAAAATAACAATATTTTTAATTCAAAAATTCAATATTGTTAACTGGCCCTTTTGCCAGTGATATTTTTATTCTTAATTATTTGAAGTCTACAGTTTAAATTAAAGTATAACTTGACATTTATCAACTATATCTGAAATACGATACTTTATTTCAATTGACATAAAACTGTTAAATACTAAATTTAAAAAGAAATCGTTTCTATTTAAATAATAATTTGTATAAAGATAAGTGTTTGGCTTAAAGTATAGTATCATCTCAATTACCGGATTAAGAAGGCCTCCTTTTATTATATATTTTTTCAAAACAAAATTTTCTCACTCCGGTTTTCTAGGCTGCTCGATAACTGCTTGGAGGCCGTTTCCGGGACGTCGGTGAAGAAAATATACCAGAGATACTCTTAGATCCTTATGTGCCAACTTATTTTGAACAGCCATAATCGGTGGATCTTACATTGGCTTGTCACAGTCCTTGAGCCCAAAAGCTCGACAGTGGAAAAGATACCGGAGAATCGGTCTTTAGGAGATTGCTTATGGAGTTATGGACAGCCAATCGCTCATTTACAAAACAATAGCTTGTAGCAACACGAGGATGAGTGACCTGACAATGTCCTTATAGGCCAGGAGTCACCCTAACAATATTTATGTTACCATGATATAGTTTAATTTTTAAACACAGTACAATCAACAGACGAACACAGCATAATAATGAATATTTCAGCTGCGTATAACTCTTTAAATTGAACCGCAAAAAAGTTAATCACATCATATACCATATTTTAAAAAAAATTACTGATTCGAACGTGATGAAAACATTACACTAAATTACAGAGAATGGCACTGGGAAACTGTATTTCTCTAAAGTGAGACTTCTCACAACCCGGATATAATTTCTACTTCCTTGGGAATTAGTCACACGTCATTCTTTTTATTAGAAATCTAAGAGAAAAAAAACAGACAGGGAAAGTGGGAAAACAGGCAATGAAACGGACAGCAGATCGTTGGGATTATTTTACTACTCACGGAACTGTTATGAAATTTTCAGAAAACTGGAATTACAGCCATACCTGAAAAATAAAACAAAAATTAGAATAGTGAAACAATCCATAATAAAAATTTTAAGTAAAGTAGCCTGTGTTCATGTTTTATGCTTAAGTGTTGTAATTTTACATGTAATAATCTCATCGTATGATATATACACCTACCTGTTCCATAGTTTTCTACATTAAGTACACAAAAAAATAAAAGAATGTATTCTGGTTTTCTGAACAAATAAAAATTATAATGAAGTTTCTTTACAAACTAAACCCAAACACAAAAAATAAAAAAATAAATAAAAATAACCATCGAAATTGTATTCAATACTTGCGTGAATCATGTTTATTTTGGGATACTAATGATAATGACAATTATGTTATTAATTTTCCAGGTAGATAAATAACACGTTCGAACAAGATTTTTGAATATGAAGTACTGTCTCTACTAAGTACTGAACGCAATACCCATCATGCGTGGCACAGGATACAGAATTGGCTTCAGAGACATTATATAATTTATATTAAGAAAAGAATTAACGACACAAGATATTAAAAAATAGTCTTATTAATTTATCATTGCAATAGACTCATAAATTATAATTGTCCAGTAAAACCTGCATTGGAGTATAAACGAGAAAAATGGTGTTCTATCGTTTAATTTTGATAAATATCAATATTAGTAATTAATCCTTTTATTACGAAATTTATAATGGGATCGTATGTGATATATGCTAGAATAACATCTTTCAATGATCAATGTTGTGGAATTAGAGCCCGGCATTTGGTCTTAGGATGTTAAAAAATCCTAGTTATGCCGTTCAAGGAAAAAAATGAGAGGTAAAATGGCGATTACGAGCCTGTGCGCTGTAGAGTACTGGCTATAGATTTCTGTCCTAATTATACCAGGATAAGGAACATGTTGAACTCTTACTGTTAAATAAATGTTATTTATCTATTATAAATAGTACCAAATCGATTTTCAACAACTGTATTCATTATAATTAGATTTATAAACTATAAAGTGTTTTATGTAATCGCTTTGTTCTAATAATAATCAGTATCTTACGGAAGAAATAGTTGGGGGTGCAGTCAATCAAAACACCAAAATAAGCATAACTTATTTATTATGTGCCGACGTTTCGGCCTACAATGTAGGCCATCTTCAGGACGAATTGAACACGTTACAGCTTGGGGAGCTCCGACACAAGTCAAACACTTGTCGACCAATTCTTCTCTAACAATAATCAGTATCTAGTATCTTTACTACAGAAGTAAAGATCACCACAGTAAAGAACACCATGTCACATTTTAACAGTTCATGTATTAGTAGATGAGAGCCAATTTTCCATTTTGAACTATTAAAATTCTTTTCTACGTAACTTATTACTATTATTAATTATTATAATCACAAGTATCACATATTTTGCGTACCTGGTGTCCTTAACTTCTGGGGTACAGATAAAAACTTGAAGATTTTAAATCACACCACAGATAATTTATTTAGCGTTTTATTTAACTGAAAGTAAAATCGTCATGTTTCGAGAGAAGAAATTTTATATTGACAAGCTGAATAGAATATTACTAGGTCTTTGCTCGACAGAAGGCATAAATCAAACTCGACTTGGAGTGGCTCTGGATGTGATGGAAGGAGGAGAGGCCAGGTCCGTATAGACGAAGGAGAGGCCTTCCTCGGTGTTTGGTCGAGTGCCAGCCATTGTCCTCTTTAAGGAACCCTCTCAGGCTGCCTCTCAGCTAGGCTACGATTTGTCTTCACTCTTCCTGAATTATTAAAGCAACCAGTCTCTGAAGTTCAAGGGATCAGCACTTATTTATTGTTTTTACCGCCGATTCGAATGGAACAATAAGGACTTGTGGTACTTGTGGCAATTTGTATTAAAATATGTTAAAACTAGAATAAAAAGGAAAATGCCTACAGTGCAAATTCAATAAAAGTGCGAGCAGAAAAAGGGCTGGAGTTTATGAAGTGATTGCTTTGAGGTGTATGTGTTACCGTAACAATCTCCTATATCCAAGGTCGCGGAATTACAGCCCGTCAGTTGGCCTTAGGATTTAGGGGTTGAAAAAAATCCATCCTTAGTATAACGAATGGATTTTTTTCAATATAATAACTTTTTTTCAGTATAAAAAATGGAAGATAATTAAAATGGGGGGCCCGAGCATGCACTCTGATTTCTAGTAGTATAGAAAATAAAGGAAAATATTTTGAATATAAATGTTTTGATTTTATAAAGTTGATTTACTTAATAATATTTCCTTTAAATAATACTATATTATCACTTTAATACCGAAGAAAACATAACGAAAAAGTTAGGGATTCATTACAGTGTATTTTATTTCAGATCAATCCCCCAACTGGATAACTGGATAAACCACTCTTGAGAATGAAGAAAAGAACGGAGGGACCCCAGATTTGAGCCCCTATATAAAAAAATGGATTAATCAGAGATAGGTGGAAGATTGGGCGCTTTCAAATAAATCAAGAGGGGAAGAAAGGGCCTGCCACTCAAAGGTTACAAAAGAGGAAGGACAGACTAATCCCGACGAAGAGAGAGAAGGGGTGGTGAGGGGTGACGGGGGGGAGAAGAAATCCAAGATCTAACGGCGCCCAAATTGATTTATCGACAGGTTCCATAACTGGAATTAGTGGGCGTGGGCAGGTGTCGGAAGGGCGGAGCCTTGTAAACAGCCGCGTCCGGGCCCTGCACACACCAGCTCCGGCTCCATTATCTTAGGCTTAGTAGCGCTAATGTAATGTTTGTTGTGCGGCTTGTACTCCTGCTAACCCTAACTAACCGCATTATTGGAGGGACACTGAAAATTAAGCAGTTTACAGTGCGATTATCATGTTCAGAAGGAGGTATTATTACTTACATTTCAAGTGCACATTGATTGTGCATATAGAATTTAAAGACTAAACTTACCTTTAAAAGCTTTAACCAACAGAAGAAGTAACCGGAAATGGACATTACTCTCTGTGGCGAAAAAGGTTTAAATCAAATACTACGATCGGATCCCCCAGCCCAGTACTTCAGTTCGAAGATAAAAAGGCGGGATCATTATATAAAGCCCTCCGTATTTTAAGGGTCAATAAATATCTCGTTAAAGTATTACTTAATTCATATTAAAGTATGAATGCTACCTAGCAGGAACAACACAAGAGAAGTAATTTTAACATCGAATATTAAGAACTATTAATAAAAATTAGCAATTAAAAAGGAATGGGATAACATATTTATTTTAATGGAATAACTCAATAAGAAAAATGAAAAAAAACGAAGCCTCTAAAATACAAAAAAATAAGTAGCATGCCAAAGTTTCGCCAATTCAAGCCTCATCAGAACAAACGCCACAAAAATTTCACATCTAAATCAACTGAAGCACATCTCATATCTATAGTCCAAACATTATCACCAATCACAGGCAGTAACCTAATAAAATTAAGTAACAAATCGATAAAAATTAGTTTTTTTTATTTAGTTTCACGCAATGATAATGTTACTATCAAATATAATAATTTTTCATTCTACAAAAATAAAAAAAAAGTAATTAAATTGGGTAAAGTATGGAATAAATTTTTGAGAAGCATACATGTATTAATGTATATAATAATAGCAGACTATCTCAGATTAAATGAAAAAATAAATTATTTTTCTTAAACCACCCTTTAATTTTTTTAAAACGAATTTCCTCGTTTGTCTTTATCATATATTTGATTACATAAATGTAGAGTGCAAACAATTCAATATGAGAAAATACATATATTTTTCTTTTATCAAAATTGATATACTACCTAGCAATTTGAAGAAAATACAGAAAAATCGCGGCCTTGATTCTAATACCAGAAGGGAATCATGGCATCTTTTTAGGATTTACAATTCCAATGTAAGATCAGAGAGTTGAGTGTGATGTTGGCTTATCTCCTTTTCAGTGTTTATATAGGACAGGGAAAAAACACGGAATCCCAACGCGTCTTACTATCTTATACGAAGGATGTTCTTTGAAGTTTGCTACTTTTTTAAAAAACTTTGAGCAATACCTATTAGACGTTTTCACTAATTGATGAATGTTTTTAGTTCGATCCCCTCATTCGTGATGTTAGATAACTCAAGAATTTTCTCATACTTGAGCAATCACAACTTCCGGTTCCGTTCGTTTCATATACCATTTCATCGTTTGAATTGTTTTCATTAACAACGCCGGTATTTCCGTGTTGTACGTATTGGCCAATTGTTATTGGTCTATTTGTCTTTTTTATTCTATTAGGATCTGAGTAGTATCACATCCAGCGACTTTGATCTCAATAACTTTTTTCCCTTGATTTACGAAATAAGAACTTTTTGATAACTGATTAATGGCTTACGAACAGTTATATGTGTCCATTGTCGTTTTAATGTTCTAACTCGAAGTTCAGGTAAGAAATAGGAGGAAAGAGGAAGAATATGAGGATTTAAATAATGTATTTATGAGTAAAATACTGTGTATATTATATAATCCTGTGTATTTCCAAAAAATTATAACATCGAAAATATTTTAGGTTACTATACTACAAAAAATTGCAAAAAATTTCGACAATAATATAATAATTTATAATTTTATAATGTAATTTAATCAGAGTTTTATTCTCTTTCCATTACTTAATTAATGATAAACAAAATTCGGCAATCTACAATCATAGGTCTAAGTTAGTACGAATTAATAAGTTTTTACTTATTTGTTACAACTATGATCAAGTTAAAAACCTTCTTTGCCCAAAATCGCGGTTACAAACCCAAGATCGCCTTAAAAAGGTAGCTTTAGAATTTTCAAGCCAGTAAAAAATCCTTGCTAATGCCGTCTTTCAGAAGGAAAGTAAAATAGAAGTCCTGAGTTTGTGGCATGGTTAATGATCACTATCCTGGTATTATTATGGCTAAAATTAGGGAATACCACTGTACCATCGTCCACTTTAATAGCAATGACAGCTAAAAGTGAGGTTAAATGAATATATAAACAACGTATTAGTTTACATTTTGATAGTAAATAATTTGGCAATATTTGAAGGAGTCCAATTTTTTATTTTTATGTTTAAAGTCGCTCATACGTACCTGGCGTACCGAACTGAAATACAAACGAAAACAACCAATTCACAATTTCGAATTAATGAAATTTCACGCTCGACTTAGAAGGGACAATTAAAGATTCAATTCTAGAACGTGAGGTAAGGAGAGGCAAGGAGGCCGAGACGTTGGGGTTTGAGCAAAGTGGCACGATCTAGCTCCACCTCCACCTCCACCTCCGCCATAGCCCAGGCTCACTAATCACACCGCCAGGCTAACATTAATAATTCCATCTGTGCTCACCCCAACAGACTATTCCGGATCAACCCTTATTTATAAGGCAATTCAGGGACAGATTAACTGTTAATTACTTAAGACTAGTTCGTTAAGCTAAATTTAATGCCCTACCATAATCGGGGTCCGTCCATGCCTAAGGCATTCACGTGTTATCATGATAGGCTACTTGTTCACCTACCATATAATAATGAATTCCTTATTTATTATGGAACCAGTCCTCTTAGAATAATATTACAGAAAATAATATATAAGCTTTAGTGTCTCAGAGTAACATAAAAAGAATAATAGAATAAACAAACATCGCTTTTTACGTGTAATTTTTTACACTACTTAATTAATTAAATAAATCGACGGTCCCTACGTACATGTTTTTGGCACAAACACAAATGACATGACGTACAAAGCGACAAATCAAATACTGAGGTTTACAGGAGGGCGTAATGAACAGGGATTTGAACTTTCATTATGCTATCCTATAACCTCACTTTGTGACATGTCGCTTTGCATATAGGGACTGTCGAAATAAAGATTATAAGTTAAGTCCCAATAACAAATTTAAACAAAGAAAGTTAGTTAAAAGAAGAGGAAAAATGAAGGAAATTACAATAATTATATAACACCCCATTAACAACAGAGAAAACTCGTAAATGTAATTAATTTCTTGTATATATTTTTATCTTCGTTGCGATTACGTTTAAATATGAAGTAGTGTATTTTATTTTTTAATGTATTATATAACTTATTAGGAAGCGAGGTGTGTAGAGTTATTAGTTTTAGTTGTAGTGAGTTATTATGCTAAAGGTTATTTTGTGTGTTAATAGCCAAGGATGGACTCTGCCAACATCATTAAATTGGGTACCCAAAATTTGAGGAAAAATCTCGTGGGTTATCTGGTACAAATTACCTCCCTGCCCAACCTTTGTATTAGAAGCAATCTCTACAAAGCAAAAGTTCAAGACTCTCCATGAATTGTAGTGGTACAGGTTAAAGGTGTAACATATATTCAAATAAAATTAACATTAGTTGTAACATGGGTTGTAGTGATACAAGTTTTTTTTTATTTATTCAATTTATTGGGGACTTTAAATATCAATAAAGTATAATTCCGAAATTCAATAAACTTGAAATATGGCCAGCAAAACCCCTTTCAAAAGTATCGAATAATGGCCAAGAATGCTTATGGCTACCATCACTCTGAACCTTCAGTTAAGTTGACGAGATAGGCTAAATATTAGTTTATTCAATCAGCAATTGCCTATTTTAATAAGAGCAGTACACGAATTGATACTTAAATATATTCATTTTGAATTATGTACAATAATTAAATATCCAGAATCCAAACAATAATCTTAATTAATTATAGTCAGAACAATACAAAAAAAAGAGATAAAAATATACGGGTGACCGGCTAGAATGAAAACTAACGAGCTAGTATATTATTCAATTGTAAAAAAAACACATGCAAATTATAGTTTTTACCGGTGAAACACGAACTGTCCAATTGTGTTACATTACGTGGTATCTACCTCCGTACCTGGTAAGTAGTGGTTGACTGCTGGCTACTTTAAGGTTTTCCCCATTAATACCAGTTTCCCCAATTTTTATGTGGATGAGTCGTACCCAGAATCGATTCACGGCGGTTGTCAGAAAATAAATCATTATTTATTGCTGACAATAAGGTTTCCAATCGAAATAAATTATTTACCCCCCCCCACGAATCGGCCAGCAAGGACCACGCGACTATCACTTAAATCTTCTTCACACTCTCCGCCTTCCTTCTGCTCTAATACTCTCTCATCTTCCTGGACTGTTTCTCTCGCTCCTCTTCAGCCCATTTTCTCCCTCGTCTCTCCTTCCTTCATTCAAGAACCCCAACTTCTTTTAGTTTTTTCCCGAAAAGCTCTCTATCCAAGCAGTCCTTATCCTTGATTTTTAGCCTATCCAGGTTCCTCTTTCACTTGTTTCTTGTTTTATAGCCTAAGACCTTATCAACGACTTTTTTTCAGCCTCTTATTGTTTATTCTAACCATTCGGTCGTAGAACCCCATTCTTCTGGTCCTAAATGACCTTTGGATTTTCGCCTATACCCTCGCCTCTTGTGTTACTTTGGATACATGAATCCTCCTCTGAATTTTTCTCTCAATCTTCAGGATCTCCTACAAACTCAGAAGGCTGACTGTTTCCTTACCATACAGTATTACCGTTCTTATTACTGTGCAGTAGTGCCTTATTTTTGCATTGGAGGACACATTTTTCTTGCTGTACATGTTTCCAGTTTGGCTATTCTTTCTTGCCCTATTTGATCCGTTATTACATATTATATTAGAGGCATTTAAACTTTTTCGTGACTTTGCCCATATTTTGTGTTCAATATTTTCTTGCTAAAGCTGGCATCCATTGTCATAACCGCTGTCTTTTCATACAAAATTTGTAGTCCTGTTTTCTCAGCTATTTCTTTCAGGGTGTTTATCTGTTTTATAGCTTCTTCCTCTGTTTCTGCTAGCAGGGCTAGATTGTCTGCAAAGGCCAAACACTTTACTTTCACATTGTCCCTTTTTGTTCCTATTACTGCACTCGCATTGCCATTTTGCCAGAAAATTCTCATGATTTCGTCCAGCACAATATTAAACAGAATCGGTGACAGGCGGTCGCTTTGTTTAAGCCCCGTCTTTATTTGGAACGGTTTACTTATTAGTCCCTGGAATTTTATCTTTAAAATGGTATTTTTCAGAATCAGTTTTATTTGTTGTCTTTTTGTCCACTCCGTATTCCCTCAGAATTTCGAGCAATACTTCTCTGTCTACTGAATCATAGGCCTTTTTGAAGTCTATGAAGGAGATGTAAAGATTTTTCTGGGGTCTATACCTGTAATATTTTATAATTAATTTGAGGCTAAGTATATAGCTCCTGGCAGGGTGATCCCTTCCTAAAATCTGTCTGATATTCCCCAATGTACTGGTCTATTTGCGGCTCCAAACTATAGAGTAGGATTCTAGAGAATATTTTATACGTTACTGGTAGTAGCGAGATTCTTCTGTAATTGTTTACATCTGATTTCCCTCCTTTTTTTCTGTAGCGGGTGTATTAAGGCGGACCGCCATTCCTCTGGGATTCTTTCTTCCTCCCATATTTCCAAGAATAGCTCTGTTACTTTCCTAAAAATTCTTCACTCCCCATTTTCCACATTTCCGCGAGGACTCCATCATCACCGGAAGCTTTGTGGTTGTTAAGGGCCTTCACCGCTCCCCCTTCATCCGGGGTCTGAATCCAATATTTTGAGGAGTATTTGTACGTATTTCCAATCTTTCTCTCGGTAAATTAGTTTTTTATTATATAAAATGAAAGTTAACATTTAATTTTTTTCAGTTTTTGATAGTGTTAATTGGTACTTAAAATTCTTCAAACAGGGAACTTATAACACCATAGGATTTAAATTTATTTTTGAATTGTACTATGATAATATGAATTATTCTATGATCTGAGGTTTTACAAGTCTAAAACACATAGAAACTGTTTATCTTTTACCTACCAGACTCATTCCGTGTTTATTTTTATAATTTACAAGTTCATTATTAATATAAAATAATCTAGTTTATTCTAAGCCTGATGTCAGAATTGGATCGACCTGGCAAGATTTTGTAACAAAATAAAATTACTACCTTGTTATCAGCGAAAGACAAAATGAGTTTGAGATAGGTACTATTAAAAAGATAATAAAAAATAGTAAACTTGCAAAAAAATATGATTTTATTACAAAAGATAATTAATACCATTTTATTGGTGAAAAGCAAAGAAGTTCGACATATCGTCCCTGCCATTTACAACTATCGAAAGTGAAAACCGGTAATTTTGAGGAGAATTAAAAAAAAAATCAGATTCAAGGTTCAATAAAAATTAGTGCCTATAGTGAAACCAATGGCATTCGTTTTACATTGTTTTTGTGACTGGTAGATGCCTCTATATGAATTTTTTATCAATTATCAATCCTAAAGCAATTGCAATTGAAAACTGTGTTTTTTCACATTCGATACTTTGCGATGGCAGGGACGATATGTGCTCTTAAAAAGAATATGATGCTCTCTGAATAGTTTTAAATTTATTTATTTCATTATTGTTTATTTTCCTTTCATCATTATTTTCCTATCATATATCTCAGATATCTCAGCATTATTGACTCAAAATTTACAAAATAATATCAGCATAAATAAAATAAATTTTGATTTAAAACTTCACTTACAGATGAAATCAGATAAATGCAAACCGCAATACAATTTTGTACATATGGGTACAATCTGTGGCCCATATAATAAATGTAAATCCCATGAATACATAAACCAATAAAAGATTATTCCCGAAAAAGGATTTACCTCATATGGCCGAGTCAGGGAACGGGTTCATTCAAGTCAGTCAGAGCAGGAACCGCTTACACTTGGCGACTTAGGGCTTTGGAAGAAATATATTACTTACGTAAAAAGCAAATAATAATACTCTCTAGGCTTCAATATATATATATATATATATATATATATATATATATATATATATATATATTTTTTTTAATTCCTATATCTAAATAACAATTAAATTCTAAAGTGATTCTCTTTCGTTCAATTATTAAAGAAAGAAATATACTTTTTTTTTATATAAATCAGTCTGAGGCTCACTCAGCCTCTATAAAGTAAGTACCCTGAAAAATCTGGCGTTTGAGCGTGATGTAGGACAAATCACCGACCATGTACTGATCCCAAGATCCTATATAGGTTGTCAAAAAAATGTGTTTTTTTCCAGGGGGATATATAAATCATTACTAACCAAGAAGAAGTGTCCTTCATTTATGTTACACCCCATGAGCATTTCCTCATGTTTCCCCATGAGCATTTCCCTCACATAGTGATTTTCATCACTATTTCTTTTTAATTGTATATACTTATAATTAGTCAATACACAGGAAAAAGGAATATATAACATATAAATCTTAATAGAAAAATAAAAATACCTTACACAAATACCTTTCGGTCCCATAAGATCTTCCTGTTAATAACATATGCAATTTGTTTTTACAGTTTTCGTACCAAACGCAAACATCTTCGTTACAATTTTATGAATGACAATTCACACATTTGTTCCCGTTATCCCATTTTTCATTCTTGGGCAAAAATTGCATATACCTTCGAAGGTTGGTTTGGAATCCACTCCAGCTGTAACATCTTCTTGCTGCAATTGTGGAAATTAAAAGCCTTCCGCTAGTTGGGAAAAATATTAGAATAGTCGAAGGAAATGGAGCAGTGAAAAAAAAATTGAAACGTAAAGAGTGTAGCCTTGAGGAACACCCCTCTTTCCATATTCCCACTCAGATCTAGAAACAACTGCAGCTTGCAAGTCGTATCTCTCAGCCCCTAGAGTGAATACGACACTTCAGTGAAAGACAACATGAGTTTGAGATCGGTATTATTAAAAAGATAATAAAAAATGGTAAAAATACAAAAAAAAATACAAAATATAATTAATACCATGTTATTGGTGAAAATCAAAGAGAGTTTGACACATTTGCTGTTAAAAAGAATATGATGCTCTGTGAGAAGTTTTTAATTTATTTATTTCATTATTATCCATTTTTTCACATTTTTCATCCATGGTCGAAAATCGCATAAACCTTCTAAGGTTGTTTCGGAATTAATTGGCAAAAATATTATAACAGTCGAGGGAAATGGAGTTGTGAAAAAAAAATTAAACGTAAAGAGTATAGGCGTGAGGGAAACTCTGCTTTCCATATTTCCACTCAGATCTAGAAACAATTGCAGCTTGCAAGTGGTATCTCTCAGTCCCTGGAGTGAATACGGCAGCGTTGAACACGTCTGTCAACAGAATTCCTATTCAGTTCCATATAAACAAAATCTCAACGAAATAGGATTTGATCGACATTTATACTTAAATAATGTTCCGTGTGAGGGAAATAGTCACGGAAACATCTCTTCCATCGAATTAGTAAAAAGCAAAACGGCATACAAAAATGCTACAATCCTCCGAATTTTCAGCAATGTTAAGACCACACATGCGCCATAAGTGTATTCATCGTTTTTAGATTTATAACTCATGGGAAGTTCAGCCCTCCTAACAGGATCAAGTATTTAAAAACGAATGTATGTCTATCAAATAAAATCCTAGTATACATCCGTTTAATCCCCTTTACATTCATTTAATCTCCGATTATCACGAATGCTGTAAAGAATGAAAAGAAACTTCATTCAAAGCATCTGATTGTGAATATGGAGAAACACAGACAAACCATCTACCTTAACCCCCCCACAACTGCGAGGAAGACTAAGTGACAGAGATAATGCAGAGTCATGTACGCGGCTACATATTTGATGACAGTGTCTTCTTCGGAAAGAAACATATTCAGGAGGCCGCTTCCAGATCGATCAAATACGCATAGTAAGTTACCTTTTGTCTCACCTTCTATCTGTTTCTTTCTTTCTTTTTTTTTTTTTTTACTTGAGCCTTTAACGACTTCATACATTTATGCAGGAATATTTAGCAGTGGTTTCAGGAACAAAAGTAAGCTTTTAGGAATAAATGTACAAAACATGCCTAGAATGATAAATCATTTCTTACGATATTCTTACCCTGTACAGATTAAATGAGCAACAAAAATTAAAATCGCAATATTTAGCATACAAACCATATTTTGTTATTATTAAATCCTAGTTAGTGATTAAAAAAACCCTGTAAAACTACAACCCATATAGGGATGGAGGTTAGGAAGGGGGGAGGTTGGTTTGCTTAAGATTAACCTGCTCAACCGCCAGGATTTCCCCCAATTTAAGGCGCCCACTTTATAGAGGCTGGATGAGCCTGTGTAGCGCCTCAGAGTCCATCCGTTACTATTAACACAATTAATAATTTATCCACCAGAGGCGGATTTCAGTCCAGTTTCTTCGGTACTTCAACATCATAATGCCCCCATATTTTTTTAATATTATCGAAATTATTGAAAAACAACCAGATATTTACGAAGCTTCTATTTACGCTATACAAAATTTACAATAAGTTAAACGGATCAACAAAACGGTTGAACGATTCTTAAGATTTTATTTGATAGGTAAACAAAAAATGTATTCTTCTAGTGATTAGCACATCCAGGCAGCCTGAACTTTCCATGAACTATAAATCTAAAAACGCTTAATACTACTTGTGGCTATCAATTCCAAATTTAAATCGATGACAAAATTAATGATACGTCATTTCCAATTGGTAACATGTAAAAAATATAATGTATTGAATTACTTTTTTTATACTAACAGTTTGTACAATGATTCTAAACCATATAAGATTTCAAATCTACGTGCATATACTTATGAATTAGATGTTTAATTGGCCGATTATAGTAATGCGTTAAGAGGCAAATGGTTTGACTTTGGTACCCAAACTAAAAACAAAAACCGTGCAGTACACTAGAATGAAAATCGCAACAGGAGTTCTTTTCTCGGTTGCAACTGAAATATTTCAGACAACAAAGCCTGGTTTAATTATTATACAGTTAATATTCTTATATGTACAATAATATTTTGTTAACTACATTACAGTAATTAAATATGTTTGATTTACTACTACGAAGCCTATAAGAGACTAGATATTTCGTTGAGTGAACCGCCGCCAATCCCCATCCCAAAATGGATTGGAGCGATTACCACTAGCGACCACAGCTTAGCTAGTGGCCAGCCTGCTCAGTTACAGCCATGACAGCTCACCAATTAAGCTGCAGGGAATAGTTCAATTCCCTTCTAAAATACGATAAAATGCCAATAGCAATGTGCTAAAACTACTACAGTTAGCCTACAAAGATTAGCAACAAATTTCCAAAGAGGAATTTTGGAATTTCTTCTATTAAATTTCCCTTTCCATTAATATAAACAACTATTCAGGTATTATAACTGTCATAATTATCAGAGTTCAGATTATAAACAATAGCGGATCACAGTCCTTGGATATCTTCTAAATCAGAAGTACCAGAATTAATATTTATTCCAGCCAACAGAATTTTACGAGATATTCTAAAATTATTGATTGTTAACGGAAGGGCAAAGGTATAAAACATGCAAATACCAGAAAATAGGCTACTAGCTGATTTGGATCGATAGTAGGAGGGAACCTTGTTAAGTCTCCCCCACGTTCCAGCAATCTGTGCCACGTACGCCCTCTACAATGTCTTTGGAATATATTTTTTTCCAAATCCGAAAAGATTAGGTTTTTTTATAAAACGAATCTGTCTTTAACTATTATGACCTATTTCTTTTTCGTTTCTAAAATTAGGATTTTTATCTTTTTAACACGCTTTTCCTGGATTCACCGGTATGTACAATGTACATACTGGTAAATGTTATGTACATTGTGAATAAAAAAATCATTCGGTCACTTCAAAACATTAAACTAAATTGGAACTTAGCGCACTTCTCTAGGACCTGTGGCAATAAAATTATTTAATAAGTTCTTCTCATTATCCTGACCAGGATATTCAGGATTAGTGATTTTTCATGTCTGAAGGATCAAATGGGTACTTAAATAATAATAATTTAAATAAAAAACTAAGAAACTCGCTTTGGTGGTAAAAATTCTAACCAACAGGTGCTTATAACCAGCCGATCTAAAAGTAGAAAATAAATCAACATAAAAAAGTCATTAAATTATAAAAAAGATTGGGGTGATTGATGGAAATTATTTATTGGTTGATGTTGGTAATGTAGTCATTATGAAAATATCTTTTTTACGATGATGTGAAATTTTCGTTAAGCAATCTATTCACATTTTATACTGATGGAAAATTATTTTCTACAAACGTGTATTTTTTACACTTGTTTGTATTTTATTATTGTTTATTTATTATTTAATCTTTCTTATTATTTATTTTAATTTATTATGATTACTAATAGTTTTTGTTATTAGTTTTTTAAACCAATATTAGTTTTCTACTTTTCCCTTCGGCTAGCTACCAAAGCACGGTTTTTATTTTTTACAAAGCATACAAAACTACTCATTTGATCATTCCAGTAGTTTTATTTGGTATAAGACACTACTATGTCTTTGGATATAAAAAATCGCTAATCTTGAAGATCCTGGTCAGGATAATGAAAAACTTATTAAATAATTTTATTGCCACAGGTCCTTGAGAAGTGTGGAAAGTTCCAATTAAGTTAAATGTTTTGAAGTTGCCGAAAATCGAGTTCAAAGATTCCGTTAGATACATAAATGCAGACGAAGCTAATAAAAGCGTGTTAAAACAACTGTTTAATATTTGTATCCACTTGTCTTCGTTTAGAAAATTAGGAACCAGAGATAGTCGGAAGCTGAGTGTATTTTAAATATTTCATATATACTAGGCAAATTTATATATAAATGTATATATGTATGTAATGTATATGTACACAGAATGAGAGAGAGATTGTAGCAAACAAACGCAATCATTGATCCGAGATGAGATCAGAGAAGCTATCTCAGCGGCTATTTGTCCCAAGTGGACTTGGCAAATCGAAGCGACAGCCCGGCATTAGTTCTTTATTCGTTAGCTCTCTCCTGGTCCTCTTACAGCTGTATCCTGCATCGAACATCTAGAATAATTAATTGTAAGTAATTATTGAAATTTGAATTATAATAATGGAGCTATTATTATTATATTTAAATATTTTTATTTTGAAGAGAAAATAATTATTATTATAGATGCCGATTATTATAGATAGAGATATTATTATTATAGCTATCATAAAAAAAAAAAGCATAATCAATTAGTTGCTTGCATATTTAATTTAAGAGAATGATTTTTTTAAATTTAGAGCTTATGAACAAAATTTTACATTAATAAATTTGATAAATATAGCTTACGTTAACAGGAATATATATAAATACGATCATAATCAACCACCATCGACATTTGCCTTCTATAGCCAAGCTCTCGGCTATTAACTTACACTTTAGTATTTAGATTGTATCACAATAACTTAACTTATTACTTTACTAAATTAACGAAAAAGGTGAAAAAGTCAAATTTTTAAACTTTGGAGTTATTCGCTTTCGATGCTGAATGTCTCAAATATGCTATTTCATCAATTAAAGATCCGAAATAAGCCAATAATTTAATAATAAATAACGGTAATTATTCTGCATCCATTCCACATACACATCGGTTTCATAATTATTCTAATAGTTTAAAAGGAAAATAAATTTGCTTATATAATTTATTTCAGGACTAAATCTTTATCTTTTATATAATTGGCTAAAAATAAAAAGAGTGATCAGTTTAATATAAATACCATTTTTTTTTTTCAGTCATAGCTCAACATAGCGTACTTACACAATTTCATAAATTGCCAAGTTGTTTAAAACGAAGATAAATATGCATGTATTGTGTATATCAGAAATAAATTATGATCGTCATCTTTTAGCCTTGATCTTTAACCAGTTTTCCTTCATCTGTTACCGGTGTTCCCTATTTAAATTATTATTTATTAATTTTCAATAATTTTATTTTATTATTATAAAATTTATGTTTATTATTTTTTAATCCTTTTTATCTATTATATATCTAAATTAAATATTCATTAACATGAATATGTAAATATTCTCACAAAGCAACTAAGGGGATAGTTAATATTGTTAAAAACAATTAGAATTTAATTAGTCAAACGGATATAAAGAAAAGTAGCGCAATAAAATAAAAGAGGGGAAAAAATTGGGGAAAATGCCAGCTTAAATTAAACTTCCACTGTTGTGGAAAAATAAAAGGACGAAGGACAGTAACATTTTTTCAGGCATAAACCCTCTCCCCTCGCCTCCCCTCACCAGTGACGATGACACCAGGAAAGAAAAATATATTGGTCAATCGAAGGGAATAATTATAATACCTTGCGAAGTTTAGTGGTTTATGATATTGTTTAAGTAATTATTCGGTTAATTAACATAATTTGCTTATGAATTAAACATAATTGTTGTTTTTGAAGATTAATTGTTTGGTATTCCACACCTTAAATGAGCTCTCGGAATAAAATTTTACTTCATTGTCCTGTCTATGTACCTAAAGTTTACTTGCTTCAAATACTCATTGACTTTGGATAATAATAAAAAAAGAGATAGAAGACTAACGAATTATCACCTCAATAGATCAATCATACAATATTGGATGAATTAAGAATTCGTTAAATTCCCAATTTAACGAATATCGAATTCCAAAACAAGTTTTCGGTTTAAGAAAAACTGTTCCTCAAGGTAGTATCCTTGGCACAATCCTTTATACAGTTTATACAACTGACATCCCAA